>CM043355.1:7679704-7977204 GCA_023718395.1 Leucaspius delineatus
GCCAGTGCTCTGGGCTCTGTTTCAAGAATGGAGGCCCTTGACTCCATCGACTGGGCTCGGCCAAACTTTGGAGGGTTTTGCCTCTCGTAATGTCATCAGCTGGGTTATCCTGCATATTAACATACCTCCATGAGCTATGGTCTGTTAATTCTTGGATCTCAGTGACTCGTGTCCCAACGAACACCTTGTACCGGCAAGAGTCTGACTGAATCCACTCTAGCACAGTCATGGAGTCTGACCACAGAATTGTCTGACTGATGGAGAGTGTCAGCTCACCCCTCACCAGTTTGGCCAGCTGAGCTCCAGCTAAGGCAGCGCAAAGCTCCAGGCGAGGTATAGACTGCTGCCTCTTAGGAGCAACCCGTGATCTGGCCATTATGAAGGAAACATGAATGTCACCACTGGTTCGAACGGCCAAATATGCCACTGCCCCGTACGCTCTTTCAGAGGCATCGCAGAACACATGAAGAGAACTGTGCTGTTCTGCTGCAGTTGTAGAGGCTGGCGTGTAACAGCGAGGAATGGAAACTGCACTGAGTTGTTTTAGTTTGCTTTCCCAGGCGGTCCAGGCGGTCTGAAGGTTGGGTGGTAGATCTGGGTCATCCCAGTCTCTCTTTTTAACCCACAACTGTTGGATGATCACCTTTGCTCTGGTGGTAAATGGCAGTATGAACCCCAGTGGATCATATTGGGAAGCCAACACCTGATAAGCAGCTCTCATAGTCAGTTCTGCATGCTCAATGAACTGATAATGGTAGCTGAGTGTATCAGCTGCGCAATTCCACCTGAGGCCTAATGTGGGCTCCATAAGGTCAACACGGTTTTGCACTAACCACTGCTCTGTGGCTGATGACTGGGCTTCCATCGGAAGATGAGCTACCACCGCTGGATGACTGCTAGCCCACTGTCTTAGGTCGAACCCTCCTTCTGCTAACATGCTGCGTAACTGATCCACAGTTTGCTTGGCTGCTGAGACAGTAGGGAAGCTTGTCAGGCAGTTATCCACGTAAAAGCTTTGGTGGACTAGCTGTTGTAGCCCTGGATATTTGGATTCAGAATTGAAAGCATGGTGTTGCAGAGCAAAGATGGCACAGCATGGACTGCTTGTCGTGCCGAATGGCAGAACCTGCCACTCGTACACATCTGGAAGGTTTTCACTCTGCAGATCTCTCCAAATGAAACGGAGAAAGGGCCTGTCCTTCGGCAATAGACGGACTTGATGGAACATGCCCTTGATATCTGAGCTTACTGCTACAGGATGCTGTCTGAATCTCAGGAGTACTCCTAACAGCGATGGTCCAAGTGTGGGACCTGGGAGGAGCTGATCATTCAAGGACAGACCGTGGTATCTGAAAGAACAGTCGAACACCAGTCGTTGCTTATTGTTATGACTCACGAGATGATGGGGCAGGTACCATGCCTCTGTTTGTGTCGCTTCCGTTTGGTTGAGCTTGACCACGTAACCTGCCTCAATGAGTTTGGCAATCTCTCCTGAATAGATTGAGGCCTTGTCAGGGTCCTTCCGGAGTCTCCTTTCAGTGTTCCTCAGATTTGCAAGGACGGATTGCATAGAGCCCTTTAGTTCTGGAGCACCTGAGTTCCACAGAAGAGGGGTGGCATAACGCTGTACTCCCTTGATATTGACTCGCTGAGTTTGAGACACAAGCAGCTGCATAGCCTCTTTGTCTTGCCTAGACCGAACCACCAGTTTCTCGTTGCGAAAGGGCAGCACATCCAGTTGTCATAACCTTTCCACATTTCTGTAGAGAAGATCATCTGGGTGGTCAGTGGAAACGAAGAAACACTGCTGCACTGGTTCTCGGCCGGTAGTACTCATTTCCGCCCCTTGGAGTGCCCAGCCGAGAGCTGTACAAACTGCCACGGGTCCCCCTTTGGTGCCCTGACGAATAGGCTCTTTAGCAGTAATAAGGTGAACTTGGTCTGAACCTATGAGCACCAGTGGACGTACCTTGTGAAATGGCTGTAGTGGAACTCCTCTTAGATGTGCATACCGTCTCTGAAGAGTCTGAACTGGGTATGACTGTTCCACCAGATCAATGCCAGAAGCTGTGAATGCTCCAAACACTTGATAGCGTTTCTCTGGTTTACCTCTTGGAGAGATATCGAAGGTGACTTTTGAGCCACTGAGGTGAGTAGTGTCTGGTCGGACTGTACGAAGTGCTAGAGTCTCAGGTTCACCTTTAAGCTGGAGCTGCTGGACAGCAGTAGGTAGGATCATGGTGCGCTGTGCTCCGTCATCTAAAATTGCATAAGTCTCTATTGTCTTTGATTTGTGGTGCAGCAGCACAGGCACCACTTTCAGAAGGACTCTGCCAGATGCAATGGATGGCAAGAGGTAGATGCGGCTCTCCGAGGTAGCTGATGATGTATCAGTTGCACGACTTCGGGCCACACCATGAAGCACTTGAAGGTGAATACCACCACAGTCACTGCAGGGTTTTCTCAGATTACAGGTCTCATGCGCATGGGAACGAGCACATTTCCAGCAGCGCTTCCCCTCTGAAATCCACTTACAAAGATCAGACACTGACTGTTCTTTAATACTACTGCATCGAGTGATGTAGTGGTCTTTACTGCCACAGAAAAGGCAGTTGACTTTGAGGGGGGTCTTCTTCCAAGACACCTTAGGACTGGGGGATGCTTTATCCTCAGTGGGTGTTGCACCATGATACAAGGCTGTACTTTGGCTTCTTGGTTTAGCAGCATTCTTCTCCTTTGAACCGCTGTGATCCCTTTCATACTGGTAACGTTGCACTAACCTACTAGACAATCTCTGTTGCTGAGCTTTGATGTCGAGCCACCCTGTGAAGTCTTGTAGGTTGTACGGGTTAATACTGAGGGAGTTAAGCTTCCCTTGTAACTGGAGAAACTCTATGAAACCATCTCGCAAGTACTTCGGCAACTTACTAAGCAAACGATCCACATGCGAGCAGCAGTCCAACTCCATCCCTCTGGGTCCCTCCAAAGATAACAGCATGCTCACTAAGAGGTGGACACGGAGAACGAAACTCTGAAAAATGCGTGCATCGTTTGGTTTTACCTCTGGTGCTGTGAGGATTGCTGCTATTTCACTCTGCGCCAGCTGATGGGGTTGGCCATATTGTAACTGAAGAGCTTGCATAGCTGCAGAGTACGGGTAGGGATGATGGCGGCAGGACTGGCCAATCATTTGTGCCTCAGGCAATTTAAGGTGTTCCAGCAAGATGTGATACTTGTATTTTTCATCTAGCTCTACGTGAGGTTCCAGAAGATTGTCCAAAGCTAACTTCAGGTTAGCGAATTCCCTTTCGTTGTCATTCACAAAATCAGGAATCTTTGGCTGGGGGACAGCATGCAAAGGGCGGTGAGGCACCAAGTATTCTGGTCGCTTCAGAGGCTGGCTCAATGGCTTTAGAGAAGTGTCTGCGAGAGCAGGAATGTTCATGGCAGGAGCTGAAGCACTGTGCAGGGTTTGAGGCACTGATGCTACTGGAGGCATTGTAGTATAGTGAGGAATTGAAAAGTTGGGTGCAGGTGGAGCCGCGACAGGTTGTCGAGGAGAAGGTGCCACTGTGGTGTAGATATAAGGCACACTGGGATGCTGGTAGGTTGGCGTGGGAGCTACTATCTGTGGCTGCACCCGAGGCTGAAAGGCAGTTCCAGCATCGCCATAAGGGCAAAACTGTGAATTAAGCAGTAGTGGCACAGTATCTGCTCTTGTTTCATACTGTGGTTGGCGCATGGCGGCAGGCAACGTACCAGACGAAATTGGTGAGTACAAAGGGAGTGAAGTGACTGACTGTATTGGTACGAAACCAGAGTTAAAGTGGTCTGCCTCTGCAGTAGGTGTGCTTACATTTATTTGTGTGGCCCTCAATTTTCTTTGCCTTTTGGTATGTAACTCAATGTCAGGTGACTGTGATGAACAGGAAGAATGACTTGATGAAGGGGTCGGATGAGGTGAGTTTCCTGGAGGTGATCTCATCGGTGGTGTGGCAGGCTTTACACTTTGCAGCTCTTCATCCCCTTCTTCCCTCAGGAATGATGTGATATGTTTCATCAGATCCTGACGCCGACGCTGTCGTTTTTCGTACTGCTTGAGTTTACTCTGAAGCGCAGCCATATCAGCAGCTTCATCTCTTTCCTTCTCGGAGATAGACTTCATTAATTCCCTCAGTGAACTCATACTTAATAAGTCTGTGGAGCTTGTGGCTGGATGCTCACCCTGGCTGGAGACTGGTCGTGATTGACTAATTATGCCCACTGCGGCTGCTGCTCCTCTCTGCTCCGCTGGCACCTCTGCTGTAGGTGGGGAGGAAAGAGCAGGTCGGTGATGGCTGTAATCAAGGAGATACCCCTCCAGATGCTTAGGTGTGCGACGATGCCTTGAGGGTCTGTCTGACGTCTCAGCATGAGGGAGAGAGGTTGATCGCTCTTCCAATGACATCAGTGCAGTAGTCAATAGCTCCGGCTCGAAGGACCATATATTGGGGATTGCTCCACTAAAAACTGGTGGATTGTATTATTAACCGCTGCAGAACTCTGGTCAGGGAGTCGGAGTCATCAGTTAGAGTTATTGCCGTCATTTATTGCACAAGAGTGACCATATACACATAATAGTGTACTTGAGGTAGTTTCTGAAATAAATAATATAACAGAAATAAATATTCACTGTCTAAAAATTATTCAACAACTTAAGAGACTGCAAACTCAAACATAAACATCTCTGTAAAGTGCAATGATACATGAAATATAAATCGAGAAATATGAGTCTGAATAACAAACTGAATAATGCAGTGAAATTGACAAAACACTAAAATGTGGATTATAGAAATTGGACCGTCTCATTAATACAGGCAGTAATAAATGACAACCAGTGAAAGATATTATCCACGGAGAAATTCACTTCAAGGTAATAACTAGTAAACACAATACGAGCCGCGATGCTAGCGGGATAATCCGCTCGTTAAGCAGGATCAAATTACACTAAGAAAGATCGCTAAACATCAACTACAGCACAAACATGTTCAAACTTAATGCAGTTGGGATACAGTGACAATCTGTTATTAACAATATACATAGAAGGAAAACTTACTTTGTCATAAACTTTCTCTTGCGCATAAACACTGCTCATGAATGCGTGCACTAGAGCTGGGCGATTTTTTCCCCTAAAAAAATCTGAGATTTTTTTTATAAAAAACTCGATTTACGATTCGATTCGATTTTTCTCCCCCCATTTAAAACAAAATAACTGTGAACTGTAAATATATTTTAAAAATATATATTTATTGTATTTAATTAAAGTGCATCAACATAAAATTGCAAAGGCAAACCCTTTCTCTAACTGAAAAGTCACTGTGCAGTGTGCAACAAAGATTGTTAAACATCCAAATTATTTATACTGTATTTGGATTGAGTTAATAAAACAACAAAAAATCCTGAGGTAACTCTTATGCCTGGTTCAGATTACACGCTTTTTTTGTCTGTTACGATAGTCACTGTCAGATTACACGATTTTGACTCCTAAAAATCTTGTCATGTCGTGGACAAGAAACATGTCAGACTACACGTTGTTTTCCGACCAGTCATCGCGAGCCGTCTCACACACTCATTCACTCGCACATATAGGCTACACAAGGTCACTCACATAGCCTACACACTCACTCACTCACTCACTCGCACATACACACACTCTCTCTCTCTCTCTCTCTCTCTCTCTCTCTCTCTCACACACACACACACACACACACACTCTCGCGCACACACAGTCACACACACTCACTCGCTCACTCACTCGCGAACACACACTCTCACTCACTCTCCCTCACTCACTCACTCACTCACTCACTCACTCACTCACTCGCGCGCGCGCCGTCGTCGTCGTGGAGGACCGTTAAAACATTAAACATGCTAGTCTTTTTGTCGTGATGTTGTGAAGCATCGAGGGCTGCGCCGCAGGGAGCGTTCTACGGAAACCCTGAAGGAAGATTTGGCGAATGCAAAATGTATGTATTGGGAGAAAAAAAAATCTAAAGAATCGATTTTTTGAAAATATGAATCGATTTGACCTACCAACTCGATTTTTAAATCAAATCGATTTTTTTCCCAGCCCTAGCGTGCACGCGATATGATCGCTCAACTGAGTAGCTTAGTGAATAGGCAATTACGCTGAGTCCGTACGTGCTGAGAACGCTGCACTACGTTATTTGCTTACAATGCAACTTAAAATATCACACACGCAACCAACTTAATATTTAAAGGGACAGAATTCACAACATAAAGCATTACAGTAATCTAGTCTCGAGGTCATGAATGCATGAACTAACTTTTCTGCATCAGAAACTGATAGCATATTACGTAGCTTAGCAATGTTTCTAAGGTGGAAAAAGTCCGTTTTTGTAACATATGAAATATGATTTTCGAAAGACAGGTTGCAATCGAGTATAACACCCAGGTCTTTTACTGTAGAGGATAAAGTAACAGGACATCCTACGATGTTAAAGTTGTATTGCGAGAGGTTTTGTGGGCGTTTTTTTTTAACCGACGATTTGTACCTCTGTTTTGTCTGATTTAATAAAAGAAAATTACACGTCATCCAATCTTTTATATCTTAAACACACTCTGTCAATTTGGATAACTTAGCGTTTTCATCTGGCCGTGATGAAATATATATTTGAGTGTCATCAGCATAACAATGGAAACTAATTCCATGTTTCCTTATAATATTTCCAAGTGGCAGCATATATATTGAGAATAATAGAGGGCCTAACACAGATCCCTGCGGCACTCCATAGTTTACTGGAGTTATGATCGATTTTTCTCCATTTAAATAGACAAAATGGTAGCGGTCAGATAAGTATGATCTGAACCAGCTTAATGCTAGTCCTTGAACACTAGTATAATTTTGTAGTCGATCTAAGAGTGTTGTGTGATCTATAGTATCGAACGCAGCACTAAGATCAAGTAAAACTAGTATTGAGATACAGCCTTGGTCAGAAGCTAAGAGTAAATCATTTGTGATTTTAACGAGCGCAGTTTCAGTGCTATGGTGCGGCCGGAAACCAGACTGAAACTTTTTATAGATATCATTTTCTTGCAAGAAAGAGCCCAGTTGAGCGGACACCACTTTTTCTAATATTTTAGACATAAATGGAAGATTTGAAATGGGTCTATAATTTGCTAGGTTATTATGATCTAATTGTGGTTTCTTAATGAGAGGTTTTATAACTGCCAGTTTAAATGTTCTTGGAACATAACCTAAAGATAAAGACGAGTTAATAATATTGAGAAGAGGCTCTTCCGCTACAGGTAACACTTCTTTCAGTAGCTTAGTTGGTATAGGATCTAATAAACATGTTGTAGTTTTAGATGAAGTGATAAGTTTATTTAACTCTTTTTGTTCTATAGTTGTAAAGCACTGTAATTGTTCTTGCGGGGTGATAATTGAGGCTGAATAATAAGGCGCAATTGAAGATTGAACATTTACAATTGTGGTTCTGATGCTTTCTATTTTCTCAGTGAAGAACTTCATAAAATCATTACTACTGAACTGTAACGGGATATTTTGTTCGGGTGACGTCTGTTTATTTGTTAGTCTAGCCACGGTGTTAAATAAAAACCTTGGATTATTTTGGTTATTTTCTATTAGTTTGCGGAGATGCTCAGCCCTGGCTGCTTTTAGGGCCTTTTTATAACGTGACGTACTGTCTTTCCACGCGATTCTAAAGACCTCTAAATTAGTTTGTTTCCATTTACGCTCTAAAATACGGGTTTCTCTCTTTAGAACATGTGTAGTATTGTTGTACCACGGTGCTTTAATTTTTTCTCTGACCTTTTTTAATTTAATAGGTGTATACTTACTTACTTACGTAACTTACTTACGTTACTTACTTAATAACGTAAGTAACGTTACGTTAGCGCATATGGAGGAGGTGGGTCATCGAATTGAAAAGGTTATAATAATAAATTAATTATAATTATATAAGGTTATAAAGGTTATAATTCATAGAATTATGAAAAGGTTCATAGCACCAATGAAAAGCACATTGTAGCCTATGATGTGAATAATTTGGCCCACTTGGAATGTTTTACAGCGAAAAATAGTAGAATGTCATGTAATCTTTTACATAACATATTTCAGCGTTATGGACGTGTACTGCAGGGTAAGTTAAAAAATACAGCTGGTCACCTTCACTTATAGCTTCAGCTAAATAAATAGCTGTATCTTTGATATCTGTTACACACAGTGACTTAGGCTTGTGCTTGAACTTGCGTTAATGACAGATACCTACCGTTACAAGTTAGACTAACAGCTACTATTCTAACAATGTACTGTCACATACGAGCGTACATCTTTATGATTATATTTGGCTAATCACCATTAGTACATTTTTGATGTTGAAAAATTACTGTGTAGGACTCGTCACTTGTCATTGGAAGCTCCTTGTAGCAGCCTATGTTCCTGCAGCATATCTGGCAACCTCAAGTCGGGGGGAGGGGATAAAGGGATTGCAGTACCAGTTTTGGCCACAATCTTACATACGGTTCCTTATATACGGTTCCCAAGGAACATTATTTTAACTAAATTACTAAAAGTACTTTATCATAGGCTATGCTTTAGTTCTGATGAGCACCATTATGCCACTAGACATGCTACAGAGGGTAGGTTTATACTACCAAAAGTAAAAACAAATTATGGAAAGAGGACTATGTTGTATAGAGCCATGTCCGGTTGGAACACTTTGCCCAGAGACATTGTTAAAGCACACAGTAAACATCAGTTTAAAGTCCTTTTAAAAAAGCATTTGATCATAAATTAAAATGTATTGCAAATGGTCAATTGTTATTCCACTATAAATTCTTGTTTACAGTATCATGACCAAATTATATCATTGTAACAGAAGATTATTTCATATCTCTGAATTATGACTAAACTAGGTCTGGTGTATATGAGTGTGTGTTTGGATTTGTATGTAGGTATGTGTGAGTAGGGGTGTGTGTTTTTTTAATTGCATTAGTGTTTTGTTTTGCAAAATGTAATGCATTGAATATTGGTGTAAAAGTTTTGTAAGCGGCATGTTGGATTCTATTGACTCCAGGAAGAGTAGCTGCTCGTGTGCATCTAATGGAGATCGAAATAAATAAATAAATAAATAAATAAATAGATGTTACTTTTCTAAACATAATCATAATCGCTGAAAGTGAAATACTCGATGGTGATTAGCTCATTCTTTTACCAAACGAAGGCATAAGTCTTCGAATCCGGCTATGGATTTGCCTCCCTCTCCCTTTCTCTATCCCTTCAGGTTTGTGTTTCGCAGCTTCGGCACATTCAGGGAAGAGGCTTGAAGTGGTTACACTTACAGTGGAGAAATTACAATTAAGAAATACAGATTCTGAGACATAAAATGAATAACTGGGAATTTTATTAACATTAAATTTTCCTTCTCACATTTTCACCTCAAAACTTTGGCTAGGCTACTGACAATGGTCATGTCTTGACTGACCAATCAGGTTCAAGCATTTCAGAGAGCTGTGGATTTTTTTTTTTTATTACTTTCAATACTGAAAAGCGCTATACAACAACAAATTACCTGCCAAATACCCATAGACTCCAACTTCAGCAAGAGCAAGAATCTTCTCATGTCCAGGAATATGAACAACTATATAACGTCCCACCATCCCACCGCATGAGAAAGTGGTCGTAGTACTGGCAGAAAGACTAAAAATTACAGCACATCTACAGACAGAGAGATAATCTGTGATCAGTTTCTGTTTATCTGCAGCAACATTAATCAAAGCAGTCAAAGAAAGACTCACTTGGTGTTGCTGTAAATGTCAAGGTAGTTCCCGATGCGAATCACTGCCCCGTTTATCCTCGAAGCATAACCGTTTCTGTTAGTGATGGTAATTCTGTTCACTCTGTACACCTTCAGTAGATCCACTCTCCACCACGGGTCGGTCTGTGTGGTAGTGTCAGACCAGGTGTTGAGCGAACCATCAATCGCATATTCAGGGAGAGCTTGTGAGTTATAAGTTGATGACTGAGTAGCTATGCCCCAAAGTGCTGCATTCTCTGGAAAAGTTTTCAAAGACAAAAGGCAAATATTTGTCAAACAGAAAAAAAAAACAAAGGTTTAAAAAAAAAAACGAGTGGTTCTCACCTTCTTGTCCATTTGCTCTTTCCTCAATCAATACAAACCCTGTGGAATCGAGATTCAAGTGAGTATCAGAGAACAAGGATTTGTTGAATCACATTCAGATTTGTATTTAATTTACTTTGATATTGTCACTAACACAATATAGTCTGAATGATCATGGAAACATAAAACTTTGATCTGTATAATGACCATGTTGGAGGAAACTACTGACATAATAATAATATAAATATTGTAATATTTATCAAATAATAATATTAATATTGATTTATTAATAAATGATTGTATGAATATTGTAATCTAAAGTGGGATTAGGAACCATTAACAGATATGCTTGACAAACACAGATATAAAGACCATCAGACCATTTACACACACAAGTGAGCACCTATTTAACATAAGATTAATGTATCATACTTTGGTAAAGTAGATTAAAAAAAAATACAAAAATAATAATAATCTGAGAAAAACTATCCCAGAGATCCACAAGCAAAGCCATAATCTATACCACCGTTTAAATAAATTAAAACTTTAATTCATCACTAAGGCATTAAATTGATCAAACGTGACAGTAAAGACATTTATAATATTACAAAAAATTATATTTTAAATAAATGCTGTTGAACTTTCTATTTATCAAAGAATCCTGAAAAATAAAATCCATCATGGTTTCCACGCAAATAAGAAGCAGCACAACTGTTTTCAACATTAATAATAATCATGAATGTTTCTTGAGCATCAAATCATCATATTAGAATGATATCTGAAGGATCATGTGACACTGAAGACTGGAGTAATGATGCTGAAAATACAGCTTTGATCACAGGAATAAATTACACTTTACTATATTCACATAGAAAACTTTTTTATTATTATTTATTTTTTTATTGTTATAATACTTCCTTTTTGGTTAAAAAATGGCTTCATTATAGGCAAGCATGAAACGACAACTTATCTAGAATATTTCGATTTATTGGAAAGAAATGTCAATACTTTATGCCATAAACCCACAGTGGAGAGATGAGTGTAAACTAAACTACAAACAGAGCAACATTCTGAACACGGGGAGATTGTAGAAACCGCAGATAATATTAGTGTGAATCTAGTAAAATAGCAGATGTACTTTACCCAGTAAGATCCACAGGTACTTGAAGAGCTTCTTCATGGTTGATTAAAGGCGTCTGTCTTTCTTTTAGGGTGGAGAGCGAGAGTGATGCTCGTTTTATGGAGGACGATGTCTAAATGCGCATCACATGACCAACTGTGTCTCTCCTCCCTTCTGTCACACACACACACACACATGTCTTCAAGCAAACACTATTTACATTTACCTTCTCAGTAACACTTTACAATAAGAACAATGCTTCTGCAGCATTTATTATTATTAGTTCATATTAATTTCAACATTTACTAACACATTATTAAAATCAAAGGTTGTGTTTGTTAAGATTAGTTAATGCACTGCGAACTAACATGAACACACAATGAACAGCTGTATTTTTATTAACTAACATTAACAAAGATTAACTAATATAGTAACAACTGTATTGATCAGTGTTAGTTAATGTTAGTTACTACATTAACTAATGTTAACTAATGAACCTTATTATAAAGTGTTACCACCTTGTCCTAATGTCTGTTGAATCAACGTAAATTTTCTGCAGTTGTTATTGTGTACATCTTTATTTCATGTAGGATTCATGAACCAGTGTAAAGAACATATTGTGTTCAGCGCAGATGTTCAGTGTGTTTGACACACAAACACAGTGTCAGTTTAAGCCTACAGGTTTCAATAACATAGACAAACAAATTAGTGTCAAATCAGCAGACTAAACCACTGGCACGCACGACGCCTATATAATCATGCTTCTTCCATTGTTGAACTTAACTTTGGACATCAGAGCTTCTCCACCCTTTAACTCTTTCCCCACCAACATTTAAATGTTAATAATAATACAAAGTAAAAAAAAAAAAAAAAAATGTAATTTTGCATTTTAAAGCGTTAAAATATGTATTCAATTTACAAATTAAAACTAGTGTGAAATGGCAAATGTAAATTATATAATTGAATTTTAATTTTAATTTTGCACCAAATGTTGCACAAATGAAATTAAAATTTAAATACAGAAATGCATTGTCATTTTGCATATTATATCTCAAATTGAAATTTGCTACCTATAAGCTTCCATATCGATTCTGCTGGGATGCAGGCCATCAGCAAGTCACTTCCGGAAAAGACTACAATTTACAAAGAGCTGTTCATTACACCATGACATTAACCATTCATTTAGAAATAATCTCCTGAACCTCTCATGTCCTCGTCGGTACGTGAAAGTGGTCCTGTTGTTTGTGTTCTCCTGGTTTTTAACTTTTAGGATTATGTTACTGTTTTTATGATTTTTGTATGTTTGATTCATCAGTGTGGGTCTACTATTAAAAGTGTTAGCGAGTGATCTAATGAATAAAGGAACGCATGCATGAATAAATGCAATCACACAGCAGAGGCGTTAGTGAGAATCCACCCATGCTCCGTTTGCATCCATTTTATGCAAACTTTTCATTGTCAACTCTCAAACATTTACATAAAGGTTTATGCACTTGGCTGAGGTGGATGGCAAAAAATGCTATTTGTAACAAGTATTTTTGTATTATTTAGCAGATTAAACTAATTTAAAATATCCTTAAAAAAAAAAAGCTTTTGATAACGGTTTTAAAACAATGGCTTTAATGTCTCTGTGTAAACAATAAAAACGATCATTTGTGAAAACGATGTTCTTGACAAAGTGGCATCGCCAACCACTGGCCTGGTAGCATAATACAGTATTTTTTGCAGATCTGGGTGAACAGGGATCATTTTGATTTTTAATACATTGTTGTTGTGTACCTTTACCTCAGATTTACCTCACTCCTATTGACCCGGCTCATCTGCTTCTCTCTGTGTTTCAAGATGCCAATCTGATGGAGGAATGTGTGGAGGAGTTCATCAAGCTCGCCCATCTATAGTTCCCTGGAGCAACAACACCCTGCACTGTAAAAACAAACCTATAGAATCTACCCAATAAAATGGAGGTAACAATTTGCACTCACTTTGTTTGGGTAGATTTCATCTCATATTTTTGAGTAAAGAGTACCTATACATTTAATGGCTATGACATACTAAACAAAATTAGGTAAAGTCTACCAAATATTTCTCAATACATTACACAACTAATTACTGAGTAATAATGAATCTATTGTTAGCAGGCAAAAGTCCATCTACTTAATTTTTATTAATAATAATAATGTCAATAAAAATAATTAAACATTACTTATTCAGAGATGGTTAAATTTACCTAAAAATGGCCAGACACAGGATATTCCATCTATTACTTTTTTATTGACCAAAAAACAAACATTTCAAACTAGCACATGAACTACAAAAGAGCCCTCTTACATTCATATAACATACAACTTCTTCAAAACTTTCAATTTAAAAACTAGAAAAAAAAGTTTGTTGAGACAAACTTTAAGTTGGCTTGAGAAAGCCGGACCAGAGAGTTTGAAGAAGTTAAAAGTAGTTAGAAGTTTGAAGTAGTTTGAAGTTTAAAGTAGTTTAAATTTTTATTGATAAATTAGTTAGAAAGAAAGAATAGTTAGAAAGAAAGAAAGAAAGATTAGTTAGAAAGAAAGATTAGTTAGAAAGAAAGAAAGAAAGAAAGAAAGAAAGAAAGAAAGAAAGAAAGAAAGAAAGAAAGAAAGATTAGGTAGAAAGAAAGAAAGAAAGAAAGAAAGAAAGAAAGAAAGAAAGAAAGAAAGATTAGGTAGAAAGAAAGAAAGAAAGAAAGAAAGAAAGAAAGAAAGAAAGAAAGAAAGAAAGAAAGAAAGAAAGAGAAAGAAAGATTAGGTAGAAAGAAAGAAAGAAAGAAAAAAAGAAAGATTAGGTAGAAAGAAAGAAAGAAAGATTAGGTAGAAAGAAAAAAAAGAAAAAAAGAAAGAAAGAAAGAAAGAAAGAAAGAAAGAAAGAAAGAAAAAGAAAAAAAGAAAGAAAGAAACATTAGGTAGAAAGAAAGAAAAAAGAAAGAAAGAAATAAAGATTAGGTAGAAAGAAAGAAAGATTAGGTAGAAAGAAAGAAAGATTAGGTAGAAAGAAAGAAAGATTAGGTAGAAAGAAAGATTAGGTAGAAAGAAAGAAAGAAAGAAAGAAAGAAAGAAAGAAAGAAAGAAAGAAAGAAAGAAAAAAGAAAGATTAGGTAGAAAGAAAGAAAGAAAGA
Organism: Leucaspius delineatus; assembly: GCA_023718395.1. Lineage (NCBI taxonomy): Eukaryota > Metazoa > Chordata > Actinopteri > Cypriniformes > Leuciscidae > Leucaspius > Leucaspius delineatus. The sequence goes on from CM043355.1 coordinate 7,694,112, forward strand.
AAGAAAGAAAGAAAGAAAGAAAGAAAGAAAGAAAGAAAGAAAGAAAGAAAGAAAGATTAGGTAGAAAGGTTAGGTAGAAAGAAAAGGAAAAAAGAAAGATTAGGTAGAAAGAAAGAAAGAAAGAAAGAAAGAAAGAAAGAAAGAAAGAAAGAAAGAAAGAAAGAAAGAAAGAAAGAAAGAAAGAAAAAGAAAGAAAGAAAGAAAGAATGAATGAAAGAAAAAAAAGAAAGAAAGAGAAAGAGAAAGAAAGAAAGAAAGAGATTAGTTAGAAAGAAAGAAAGAAAGAAAGAAAGAAAGAAAGAAAGATTAGGTAGAAAGAAATAGATTAGTTAGAAAGAAAGAAAGAGAAAGAAAGAAAGAAAGAAAGATTAGGTAGAAAGAAAAAGAAAAAAGAAAGATTAGGTAGAAAGAAAGAAAGAAAGAAAGAAAGAAAGAAAGAAAGAAAGAAAGAAAGAAAGAAAGATTAGTTAGAAAGAAAGAAAGAAAGAAAGAAAGAAAGAAAGAAAGATTAGGTAGAAAGAAAAAGAAACAAAGAAAGATTAGGTAGAAAGAAAGAAAGAAAGAAAGAAAGAAAGAAAGAAAGAAAGAAAGAAAGAAAGAAAGAAAGAAAGATTAGGTAGAAAGAAAGAGATTAGTTAGAAAGAAAGAAAGAAAGAAAGAAAGAAAGAAAGAAAGAAAGAAAGAAAGAAAGAAAGAAAGAAAGATATATTAGTTAGAAAGAAAGATATATTAGTTAGAAAGAAAGATAGAAAGATAGATAGATAGAAAGATAAGTTAGTTAGAAAAAAAGATAGATAAGTTAGAAAGAAAGATAGATAAGTTAGTTAAAAAGATAAATTAGTAAGAAAGAAAGATAGATTAGTTAGAAATAAAGAGATAGATAAGTTAGTTAGAAAGATAGATAGATAAGTTAGATAGAAAGATAGATAGAAAGATAAGATAGATAGATAGATAGATAGATAGATAGATAGATAGATAGATAGATAGATAGATAGATAGATAGATAGATAGATAGATAGATAGATAGATAGATAGATAGATAGATAGATAGATAAGTTAGTTAGAAAGATAGATAGATTAGAAAGAAAGATAGATAAGTTAGTTAAAAAGATAGATAGATTAGTAAGAAAGAAAGAAAGATAGATTTGTTAGTTAGAAAGAAAGATAAGTAAGAAAGAAAGATAGATAAGTTAGTTAAAAAGATAGATAGATTAGTAAGAAAGAAAGATAGATTAGTTAGTTAGAAAGAAAAATAGATTAGTTAGTTAGAAAGAAAGATAGATTAGTTAGAAAGAAAGATAGATAGATAAAGTTAGTTAGAAAGATAGATAGAAAGATAAGTTAGCTAGAAAGATAGATAGAAAGATAAGTTAGATAGATAGATAGATAGATAGATAGATAGATAGATAGATAGATAGATAGATAGATAGATTAGTTAGAAAGATAGATAGATTAGTAAGAAAGAAAGAAAGATTAGTTAGAAAGAAAGATTAGTTAGAAAGAAAGAAAGAAAGAAAGAAAGAAAGAAAGAAAGAAAGAAAGAAAGAAAGAAAGAAAGATTAGGTAGAAAGAAAGAAAGAAAGAAAGAAAGAAAGAAAGAAAGAAAGAAAGATTAGGTAGAAAGAAAGAAAGAAAGAAAGAAAGAAAGAAAGAAAGAAAGAAAGAGAAAGAAAGATTAGGTAGAAAGAAAGAAAGAAAGAAAAAAAGAAAGATTAGGTAGAAAGAAAGAAAGAAAGATTAGGTAGAAAGAAAAAAAAGAAAAAAAGAAAGAAAGAAAGAAAGAAAGAAAGAAAGAAAGAAAGAAAGAAAGAAAGAAAAAGAAAAAAAGAAAGAAAGAAACATTAGGTAGAAAGAAAGAAAAAAGAAAGAAAGAAATAAAGATTAGGTAGAAAGAAAGAAAGATTAGGTAGAAAGAAAGAAAGATTAGGTAGAAAGAAAGAAAGATTAGGTAGAAAGAAAGATTAGGTAGAAAGAAAGAAAGAAAGAAAGAAAGAAAGAAAGAAAGAAAGAAAGAAAGAAAGAAAGAAAGAAAGAAAGAAAGAAAGAAAGAAAGAAAGAAAGAAAAAAGAAAGATTAGGTAGAAAGAAAGAAAGAAAGAAAGAAAGAAAGAAAGAAAGAAAGAAAGATTAGGTAGAAAGGTTAGGTAGAAAGAAAAGGAAAAAAGAAAGATTAGGTAGAAAGAAAGAAAGAAAGAAAGAAAGAAAGAAAGAAAGAAAGAAAGAAAGAAAAAGAAAGAAAGAAAGAAAGAATGAATGAAAGAAAAAAAAGAAAGAAAGAGAAAGAGAAAGAAAGAAAGAAAGAGATTAGTTAGAAAGAAAGAAAGAAAGAAAGAAAGAAAGAAAGAAAGAAAGAAAGAAAGATTAGGTAGAAAGAAATAGATTAGTTAGAAAGAAAGAAAGAGAAAGAAAGAAAGAAAGAAAGATTAGGTAGAAAGAAAAAGAAAAAAGAAAGATTAGGTAGAAAGAAAGAAAGAAAGAAAGAAAGAAAGAAAGAAAGAAAGAAAGAAAGAAAGAAAGAAAGAAAGAAAGAAAGAAAGAAAGAAAGAAAGAAAGAAAAAGAAAGAAAGAAAGAAAGAATGAATGAAAGAAAAAAAAGAAAGAAAGAGAAAGAGAAAGAAAGAAAGAAAGAGATTAGTTAGAAAGAAAGAAAGAAAGAAAGAAAGAAAGAAAGAAAGAAAGATTAGGTAGAAAGAAATAGATTAGTTAGAAAGAAAGAAAGAGAAAGAAAGAAAGAAAGAAAGATTAGGTAGAAAGAAAAAGAAAAAAGAAAGATTAGGTAGAAAGAAAGAAAGAAAGAAAGAAAGAAAGAAAGAAAGAAAGAAAGAAAGAAAGAAAGAAAGAAAGAAAGAAAGATTAGTTAGAAAGAAAGAAAGAAAGAAAGAAAGAAAGAAAGATTAGGTAGAAAGAAAAAGAAACAAAGAAAGATTAGGTAGAAAGAAAGAAAGAAAGAAAGAAAGAAAGAAAGAAAGAAAGAAAGAAAGAAAGAAAGAAAGAAAGATTAGGTAGAAAGAAAGAGATTAGTTAGAAAGAAAGAAAGAAAGAAAGAAAGAAAGAAAGAAAGAAAGAAAGAAAGAAAGAAAGAAAGAAAGATATATTAGTTAGAAAGAAAGATATATTAGTTAGAAAGAAAGATAGAAAGATAGATAGATAGAAAGATAAGTTAGTTAGAAAAAAAGATAGATAAGTTAGAAAGAAAGATAGATAAGTTAGTTAAAAAGATAAATTAGTAAGAAAGAAAGATAGATTAGTTAGAAATAAAGAGATAGATAAGTTAGTTAGAAAGATAGATAGATAAGTTAGATAGAAAGATAGATAGAAAGATAAGATAGATAGATAGATAGATAGATAGATAGATAGATAGATAGATAGATAGATAGATAGATAGATAGATAGATAGATAGATAGATAGATAGATAAGTTAGTTAGAAAGATAGATAGATTAGAAAGAAAGATAGATAAGTTAGTTAAAAAGATAGATAGATTAGTAAGAAAGAAAGAAAGATAGATTTGTTAGTTAGAAAGAAAGATAAGTAAGAAAGAAAGATAGATAAGTTAGTTAAAAAGATAGATAGATTAGTAAGAAAGAAAGATAGATTAGTTAGTTAGAAAGAAAAATAGATTAGTTAGTTAGAAAGAAAGATAGATTAGTTAGAAAGAAAGATAGATAGATAAAGTTAGTTAGAAAGATAGATAGAAAGATAAGTTAGCTAGAAAGATAGATAGAAAGATAAGTTAGATAGATAGATAGATAGATAGATAGATAGATAGATAGATAGATAGATAGATAGATAGATAGATAGATAGATTAGTTAGAAAGATAGATAGATTAGTAAGAAAGAAAGATAGATTAGTTAGAAAGAAGGATAGTAAGAAAGATAGATAAAGTTAGTTAGAAAGATAGATAGAAAGATAAGTTAGCTAGAAAGATAGATAGAAAGATAAGTTAGATAGATAGATAGATAGATAGATAGATAGATAGATAGATAGATAGATAGATAGATAGATAGATAGATAGATAGATAGATAGATAGATAGATAGATAGATAGATTAGTAAGAAAGATAGATAAGTTAGTTAGAAAGATAGATAGATTAGAAAGAAAGATAGATAAGTTAGTTAAAAAGATAGATAGATTAGTAAGAAAGAAAGAAAGATAGATTTGTTAGTTAGAAAGAAAGATAGATTAGTAAGAAAGAAAGATAGATAAGTTAGTTAGAAAGATAGATAAGTAAGAAAGAAAGATAGATAAGTTAGTTAAAAAGATAGATAGATTAGTAAGAAAGAAAGATAGATTAGTTAGTTAGAAAGAAAGATAGATTAGTTAGTTAGAAAGAAAGATAGATTAGTTAGAAAGAAAGATAGATAGATAAAGTTAGTTAGAAAGATAGATAGAAAGATAAGTTAGCTAGAAAGATAGATAGAAAGATAAGATAGATAGATAGATAGATAGATAGATAGATAGATAGATAGATAGATAGATAGATAGATAGATAGATAGATAGATAGATAGATAGATAGATAGATAGATAGATAGATAGATAGATAGATAGATAGATAGTTTATTAGGTCATTGAATGGTAGTTTAATTGAGTCTAGGGCTTCAGGGAGTTTAGATTTGAGTTTTTGGCTTGTACACTAATGGGCCACCGTAGTCTTGGCTCAATTTGAGCAGTCTGCCATGTAAGTCTATGGGATTTTTATGGTTTTTAATATTAATTTTTAAGAAAACTGAAAGTCAAATCAGTCTGAAAAGATATAGCACACCAAGTCAGAACAGTCTGAAAGTCTGACCCGAGTTTGGAGTTTGTAGAGTTAAAGCTCTAGGAGGAGTTAAGATAGAAAGTTTTTCCCAAGCCAACTTAATAATGGGAAGTCAGAATATACATTAAAAGCAACAGTCTTAAATCTCTCTCACATTTAGTTATTTCAAACAGATCTCATTTACCTTAATGGACTGACATGTAAAATGGATACAAACAAACATTACATTTGTTATAAACTTGACACAAATGAATGTAGGTAAAATATAACCATTATTCAACATCCAATTTTAAGCAACATACAACTTCATTTCACTCAGATGATAACACTTTACAATAAGGTTTCTTTAGTTAACATTAGTTAAATGGTTATTCACCCAAAACTTTAAACTCTGTCATCATTTAGGCTACTCACACTCATGTCGTTCCAAACCCATTAGACTTACGTTCACAAATGAAGATCTTTTTGATGAAATCTGAGAGATTTCTGTCCCTCCATTTAACTACTGTACCACTTTGAAGCTTCAAAACGTTCATAAAGAGATCGTAAAATGAATCCTTATGAATGAAGTGGTTTAGCACAAATGTTCTGAAGAAAGACAATCACTTTATATGATGAACATATTAAATGTAGGCTTTTATTCACATATAAACATTCATCAACTCAGACATCAGTTGTGGTAAACGGAAGCTCAAACATGTTCCCTTGATGTGCGAGAACCAATGAGGTTCATTCACGTGTTACACAGAACGTTTGAGCTTCAGTAAGAACCAATGAGCTTCTATTTGTTCGCTGAACAATGTTTATGTGAATAAAAGCCTAAATTTAATATGTTTATCATAAAAAGGGATTGTCTCTCTTCAGAAAATTTGAACTTAACCACTTCATTCATATGAATTCGTTTAACAATCTCTTCATGAACTTTTTGAAGAGTCAATGGGGTGGTTGTAGACTGTCAATGGAGGGAGAGAAATCTCTCAGATTTCATTAAAAATATCTTTATTTGTGTTCTGAAGATAAAAGAAGGTCTTACAGGTTTGAAACGACATGAAGGCGAGTAATTAATGACATAACTTTAATTTTTGGGTGACAAGATAACAGAAGCGAGCACATTACACAAATCTTTTGGTACAATAAATCTTACAATTAAATAAGTTAACATATGCATTATGTTATATCAACACGATAAACAACAATAACAACAAACAAAACAAAACTTACCTTGAGCTCAAAGCTTCGTGGTCCCGCTAAGACGTTGAATTTGAATTCCGTGATTCCCGCCTGGACGCTGAAGTTGGCGCATGTGCAATTTGCGACCACTGAACTAATAAATTGCTTGGGGTATGTTTTACTCATTATGTTAAGTTTGCCGATATTACTGTTAAAAAATAGGTAGTGTAGTTAGAATGTACCCATTTTAATATACACTCACCTAAAGGATTATTAGGAACACCATACTAATACTGTGTTTGACCCCCTTTCGCCTTCAGAACTGCCTTAATTCTACGTGGCATTGATTCAACAAGGTGCTGAAAGCATTCTTTAGAAATGTTGGCCCATATTGATAGGATAGCATCTTGCAGTTGATGGAGATTTGTGGGATGCGAATCCAGGGCACGAAGCTCCCGTTCCACCACATCCCAAAGATGCTCTATTGGGTTGAGATCTGGTGACTGTGGGGGCCATTTTAGTACAGTGAACTCATTGTCATGTTCAAGAAACCATTTTGAAATGATTCGAGCTTTGTGACATGGTGCATTATCCTGCTGGAAGTAGCCATCTGTCACGAAACAGTTGACGTGAGACAAGGATACAGATGCAGAGGAAATTTATTAGTAACATGCAGACAAGGTACAAAAACTATGCACATGGCCAAAATAACAAAACACCCATGTGCAGCACAAGACAGGACAGGCATGTGACACCATCAGAGGATGGGTACATGGTGGTCATAAAGGGATGGACATGGTCAGAAACAATGCTCAGGTAGGCCGTGGCATTTGAACGATGCCCAATTGGCACTAAGGGGCCTAAAGTGTCTCATCAGACCAGGCAACATTTTTCCAGTCTTCAACTGTCCAATTTTGGTGAGCTCGTGCAAATTGTAGCCTCTTTTTCCTATTTGTAGTGGAGATGAGTGGTACCCGGTGGGGTCTTCTGCTGTTGTAGCCCATCCGCCTCAAGGTTGTGCGTGTTGTGGCTTCACAAATTCTTTGCTGCATACCTCGGTTGCAACGAGTGGTTATTTCAGTCAAAGTTGCTCTTCTATCAGCTTGAATCAGTCGGCCCATTCTCCTCTGACCTCTAGCATCAACAAGGCATTTTCGCCCACAGGACTGCTGCATACTGGATGTTTTTCCCTTTTCACACCATTCTTTGTAAACTAAACGAACTGAAATGGTTGTGCGTGAAAATCCCAGTAACTGAGCAAATTGTGAAATACTCAGACCGGCCCGTCTGGCACCAACAACCATGCCACGCTCAAAATTGCTTAAATCATCTTTCTTTCCCATTCTGACATTCAGTTTGGAGTTCAGGAGATTGTCTTGACCAGGACCACACCCCTAAATGCATTGAAGCAACTGCCATGCGATTGGTTGATTAGATAATTTCATTAATGAGAAATTGAACAGGTGTTCCTAATAATCCTTTAGGTGAGTGTATATCCTATGCATATTTTTCAAATACATCCTTCATTAAGGAGGACTTTGATTTTGTTAATGGTTGCCCTTTAAGATATACGTGATACAAGAAGTTACTGGCTATTTTCCATGTAAATGCATGGCCATTTGAATGAAGAGCCTTATGTTGTAGCAAAGTTCAAATGGAAATTAGTGTAGCCACACTGAAAGATTTTGCATCTGTGACAGACAAAAGGTTTTGCATTAAAGATAACTTGAGTAAAAACTGATAAAAATGCTGAATCAGTCGCCATCATGATCATCATGTTTATTTGTTCAATGTGTTGAAGAAGATGCTGTTCTTTGAAGAAGCTCTTCTTATCCTAATCTTTTTACAGTACAGTGTTGGGTTCTTACGATAATAATAAAGATTTAGCCAGATAGATTTACAAAGCATACTTTATTATTCACTGGCAAACTACGCTTCTATACAACCCTGTGATTGCCCTATACTGCCGCCTAGTGCCCTGGTAGTATAACAATATTATAGATCACACCACATCTCATAAAGACAGCATTGTCTTTATTCATAAATATGTCCTCATTGGTGTAAAATAACCTCTGCCAATGATCTGACTTATCCTCGTAAGCGAAGAATTTCTTATCTTTATTTACACGGGGCGGGTAATTGCATGGAGGCTTCCATGTTGTTCTGCCATCTTGAAAAACTATAATAGCAGAGAGGGACAAAAAGCACTAGCCTACCTCAACCCGTTTCATCAACGAGTGTGCGTTCAGAGCCGGCTGACTGAAACCAGCTGAAGCGGACACGGAGATCATTGCCCCGGCACATCTGAAAGGCTGCACTGCACGGTACAATATAATGCAGGATCATACTTATGCCGAGCCACAGGAGAAGGAATCCTCGTAGCCAAAAAGCAAAAAAATAATTTAAAAGGAAACGTGCCCGGCGAATTCAAAACGAGGGAAAATATCAGGATAGCTTTTCCCAGGTGGAAAGAGCTAACGAATGAGAAATACTTTGAAAGGGGGACGCTGAAGTTGCCTGCTTTCTTCTCGACGGGTAAGTCAAAGTTACGGTCTAAATTACAAGCTTTTTTTTTTTTTTTTCATTGCTTGGTTGTGTAAATCATTATAGGCAGCATAACAGTAGAACATGTACAGGTAAACTCGATGAAGTGCTATTGGAAGACATGTTGTTGTCTTCTTGTCACATAACGGCTACCGTAGTTTCAACATGCATTTGAAAAGCGAGGCGCTAGAGAGCACTATTCATTTAAATGCAAAATAGAATTTCACCGCTAGATGGGAGAAATTCCTACACAGGGTACCTTTAAGGACTAACTTGTAGGGTCTTTAACAAAAAAGCCTCCAAAATCGAGGAGGTCAGAGGTCATGCTTCCTGCTATAGTATCATCAGCTCTCCCCAGAGTCTATTCATGAGGCCACCAGACAGACAGCCTGTCGCATCAACAAATGCTAACATTTAAAAATTCTACATATATTTTGAGTAGATAACCGATAGTATATTCTCAGTAAAGGGTTTCACCCTGTGTGTTTCCACACTGATTAAGAATAGTTGTAAAAATACAAGAAAAGTAAAAATGATCTTATACATCTTATACGTGCAATAGATCATAGCTACCGTAGAAAAAGTAAGATCACGCTTTGAATTAAGATGAGTAAAATTAAATATTCGCTCAAGACCTGTACCGCGCCATAGACCACAGAGATACATCGTGGTAAATTAAATTCACCCAAAATCATTTATATCATACACAAGTCTTCTAAGAAGATAAATAGAAGATAGTAGTGAATACCACCCAGCAACTGTCAAAAAAGGATTGATTGACAGGTGCCCCACCCCTTTGACTGGTGGCCCCGCCCCTTTTGGCATAGGATCAAAGGGGATCATAGGAGATCAAAGGGATCACAGGGGATCAAAGGGGTTAACTTTTGACCCAGTTAGCCATCAATCATGTGGTATGACAGCTAGTTTTTGACAGCTAGTTTTGATCATTTGAAGTGGGTATAATAATAATAATAATAATAATAATAATAATTCATGCTATTGACAGCTAGTTTGCCCTATTAACCCTAGCCCTAGATCAAGTAGTTTTGACAGTTAGTTCTGACAGAAGGTCTGGGTGTTTGAAGTTGGTATAATAATTAATGTGGTTTTGTTCGTTTCAAGTTGTTATAATAATAATAGTTTTGATAGAAAGTTTGCCCTATTAACCCCGGCTAGCCCTAGATCATGTAGGTTTTGACATAAGGTTTTGACAGAAGGTCTGGGTGTTTGAAGACGCTGTTATCATAATAATTCATAGTTTTGACAGAAAGTTTTGACAGAAAGTCTGTGTGTTTGAAGTGTCACAGAATCCTCCTCCTCCTCCATATTCCTGAGTGTATCCGGGCTGTACTGTGACACTGATAAGAAAAAACTGTGGAAGTTTATCTCACACAAACGTTGAAATAAATGTAGAACTACCTGCTGAACCAAGCATTTCAGTTAAAATAAAATCGAGTCACAAAACATTGCAATGAGTCTCTCAAATATAGGCCCCCGGCTCCTGTGTGTCAGCAAGCCGATGGGCGCACGCGTCTATGTATGTGTGTCCAACCCAGTCTGCAAATAACAGCAGCTGAACCTGGAAGTTTAACAAGAGAGGGTGTGTGTGTGTGTGTGTGTGCGTGTGAGTGTGAGTGAGTCTGAGTCTGACTGTGTGTGTGTGTGTGTGTGTGTGTGTGTGTGTGTGTGTGTGTGTGTGTGTGTGTGTGTGTGTGTGTGTGTGTGTGTGTGTGTGTGTGTGTGTGTGTACTGTGTACCCCTGAAAGTGGCAGTGGCCACCCCCTGGCCACCCCATGCATAAAACTATAGTTCCGCCACTGAGAAAAGTAATGAAAATAAGAAAATGATTAGAGGGAACAATGCTTGCAACACAGGGTTTATTCAATAAATTGTAATTTATTATTTATTAAATGTCATTTTAAACACATTATTACAGAATCAGGTTCTAGAGATTATTTTAAAGTGATTACACAAAGTATGACGCTATATGAATATGTGTGTATTGGTATTAAAAAAAGTTATTTGAAGACAACAAGACAACAAATATTGAACATATATATATATATATATATATATATATATATATATATATATATATATATATATATATATATATATATATATATATATATATTTTATATATATATATATATATATTTCCCATGAACACCCAAACACCAGCCAAAAAATACAATGAGGCCTAAATGTGAAGCAACTGATACATGATTGGCAATAATAGAATTAATCAAAGAATGTGTGCATTACATGTGCAATCTGTCTTGACATTACAGAGGAGATTCTTTGGTATCCACTCTGATATCAGTGTAAGTGATGCCTTTGTATCTGCCCTTGGTTCTATACGAATACACACTGCCGTTCTTGCAGGTGGTCTTCACTGTGCCAGTGTAGGGCATGTCAAAAGTGGCTCTGCCAATGGTGATGCAAACATGCAGCTTCTTCCCTGGTGGCACATCTACATCTGTAGTCAGAGTTTCGGTTCTCTCATCTGTGTTCTCCTGACCATAAGTGCTTTTATTTCCAATGGTGACACTGTATCCTGCAGTAACTTCAGCAACCTCTGGAATCCCAGCCTTCACTTCCATACTAAATGTTGCAGATAAACTTCCACTCACAGACCATGAAGATGTTTTGATCACTTTCTTTGAGCTTTCAACTTTTTGTTTTTGTGTGGTGGATGAGCTGTTCCTGAAAGTGAGGGATTTGATTTCTTCTATTGTCACCTGTGGTATCAGTTGGCTGAGAGTGGGGTAGTGGACATCGGTGAGAACTGCTGATTCAACTGCATTGAGAAACATGAATCCCATGCAGTCAATGTCGTGACCATCTCTTCCTACAACTCCCAAACAATACCCAGACCCGACATCAATCTCATATTCTTTTTTTAAACCCCAGCTTGTCATTTTTGCAAAAAACTCTCCCCCCAGACTGGTCTTGAATTTGATGGCTCCAAGACGTGTTCCTGCTCCGTTCCCCCACAGGGACAGTGAGGTGAAACACTCACCAGGTCTGAACTTGTACTCTTGATACAGTCCATCTGGTCTACCAAATTGTTCATGTCTGCCATCTGAAAGCCAGACCTTGACAGCCTTCACCTGCGATCCTCCCACCCAGACTCTGATCTTCTCTAAACTGTCACCACTGTTCTCACCAGTAAATGAGAATGCATCACCTCCTTGTCCACCAATTTTAGAAAGAGTTGTAGTGCCGGACATCTTCAAATTAAATCGATCTGAAAATAGTATCACAGATCAGAAGTAGCATCAGCTTTACACTTTATTGCAGTGTTTCCCAAACCAGTTTCTGGAGACACAACAACAGTTAATTTTAAGAAATTAAACCTTGTTGTAAATGATGTGCTCATATTGATAATAAGTGATTGTAAAGTTAATAAAGGCAAAGCTTTGAACAAGAAATACTTGTTGGGACATCTCGCCTGGTCGATTCACTAAGTACATTAAGCATTTTCAAACATTACTCTGACGATAATTCCTAACTAACAATAGGTCTATGTATTTCTGAATATTAGAAGTATGTAATAAAAAAATAATAAAAAACAGGGTTAGTCCACACTTAAGAATGTTAAAATTACCTCTAAAGCTGTGTTAAAATCAATGAGATAATTAAGTGATTAATTAAGTGTTAATTGACCATTAGTGATGAACACCTGATGATAATAAGCAGAATCACTGAAGGAAAGAGTCACCATTAGATCTTCATTATGGTGATCAGTGTTTGTTTTAGTTCGGCTCTTGAATTAATTCAGTTATAATCAGTAATCTTAAATTATATCTTTCACTTCAACAAACCCAGTAACTGTAGATGTTACCAAATGAAGTAACATCTATTAGTAGAATAACTACATGACTACATTTTTTTTCTGTGCATCTCAGAGGGATTCTATATGGTTACTTGACAAGATTTAATTTATTTAGTATTATATTAATTAGTCAAGCTGTTAATGAGCAATAGAATATTAGCATGATGATGCTAAGTCTGCTCCTTAAGCCATGCAGCAGGATTATAAATATTTTTCCAATGTTTTGCCTGAACCATTTAGATTCAAAAGAATTCAAAAGTTATCAATCTTTATTTCAACTGCTGAATTGAAACCCCAAACTGTCTTTACGGATTCAAAATCATTAATTCTGAACTATTAAATTAACTAAATGAATTCATGATCAAAATGTAGTCAGATTTATTCAGTTTTATTGAAGTCGTATTATTTCTTTACACTAGTAAATTACCTGTAATTTACAATTTCAGCAGTTACCTGCCTGCCAGTAAATAATTCACTTGGCCTTTTTTCAGAATAAAAAAGTGAATCACTGTCTTGTAATATTTGTATATAAACAAGTAAAATATATAATCATTTGTGTGTAATAGGAATATAATCATAGTTTGCTATAAATAAAGAAGTATGAATATTCTTGCCCACCTGGAGTGAGTGAAGAGCGTCTGAAGAGGGATTTGCTCTGACTGAAATACTGCTCATATTTATATGCTCCATTTATTTATTTATTTTCCCAAGAGTTTAGTTTCAATATGAATTTACAAGGAACAACAGACTTTCACATCTCTATAATGTTCTACTAAAACTATCCGGTTCTATCAGGTTCATCAGGGCTTCACGTGTTTGGGTGATTTTCTTATTTTCTCTTTCACTGTATGTCAAGTTTTCCAGTAAACTCCTATTTTGGATATTTTATAATTTATAATATTGAATAAATTAAATATTGTCAAGTAACCATATAGAACTACTCTGAGATGCACTGAAAATAGTTTTTAGTCAGTTCAACTTATACATTTTACTTCATGTGGTAACATATACAATGACTTGTAACCTGAAAAACAAGGTTTTCCTGAAGCATAAGTGTCAGTAAATATAACCTGGTTTCTCCAGCTAGATAAAATTACTTAAGTTTCATATAATATTTTTTTGTTTTATATAATGAAAGTCCTTCTCCACCTTAAGTAAATACACTCAATTAAATATTTCAACATCCTTTTATAATTAATGAAAAACATTTTCACACAACCTAATTTAGTTTATTTAAATTAAATCGTTGTAGTTGGGTCAACAGAGTTGCTCATCATTATGTACAATTTATATAGAGAACCAATAAGTAAAGACTGGTGTCAGTACTGAGCAATAAACACTGATTATCCACAGCCTGAGGACAAGCGCTTCTCTACTGCAAAATGATAACCACAACATTCAACAGAAACTCCTCTAAATTTCCAACATAACTGAACATTAAACATTAACAAAAACTACAAACGTCGTTCCCTTTAGTGAAAAACACATAAAATAATGTTCTGTAATTTCCCCTATTCTGCTATTTTAAAGTTTCCTAATGTTGTTTTGGAGTCTCCTATACATCAGGTTTACATGCATCAAAGGTTTCATTTTCTCATAACATACATTTGCACAACACCAGATTTTCAGTGATTCTCAAATGACTCGTCAGATGAATCAATCTCTTTAAATCCCGCCTTTCTGTGAGCTACTCTGCTCTGATTGGCCAGACAGCTCAGTCTGTTGTGATTGGTTTACAGCATACAGCGCGTCAAAAACAAAACCGCCCATTGCCAAAACAACGTCAGGTCTGCTTGTCCTGAGGCTTCCTACACCGTAAACTAAACACAGTAAGGAACAATCAGTAGCGGTTTTAGGCACGGGCGAACCGGGCAATCGCCCGGGGCGGCATTTTTGGGGGGGCGGCGCCGCCGGCACGAGCATAAAAAAAAAATAAAAAAATCTGCGCCGCGAAACAGTTTTCTATTATCTATCATTTCACTGTGTGGGGAATTAGCAAATTTGCGCCCCCTGAAGCTGCAGGCGCCCTTTGCTTAGAAGATGCCGTGCACAGAAGCTGTTTGTTTGAGAAGGGGAAAAGGGAGGGGGCGCGGCGGAGGCGCGGGCGCGGATGACAGTTCACCTCTGGGTCTCTCCCAAATGGAACGGACAAGGAGGGGGATCCATATAGTTATCTAAGTCAGTCACACCTCGACTTTCTTCCAAATAACGCACATTTCATTCATAATATTATAAATACAGGCCTCTATATTTCATGCACATTTTTGTTTTTCTGAATGGTCTGAATGGCTAATAAAAATAGGTCATACAAAACGATTACTTGGTCACCACCACCAAGGTGAATTGGTTTAGTCTTGACTTCTGGTCGTGACTCGTGAGTGTCATTTGGGGGATCAGGGGAAATCTGTTGATTGTCGATGTCAAGCGCCAAATAAGAGATGGACAAGAAAGGTCGACAGCCATCAGGTGCCCAATTTAGAAACGAGCGAAAGATAAAGGTATGCAACTATGTTTTCTTTGTATGATTACGGTATCCATGTCATGAAGGGGCAATTGGTGGGTATAACTCTTATTTGTTAGCCTTTTTGCTATGATTCTTGCTATGCTTAACAATAATTCGGTTTTAACTCAAACACGAGATCTAATTTCACCATAATATTGTTCTTTGCAATAAAACTGTTACAAGTTCGGTTATTACAATTACACTGCAAAAATGCTTTTCTTACTTAGTATTTTTGTCTTGTTTCCAGTCCAAATATCAAACATTTCTTAAAGATGCATAACGTTATTTTAACAAAGTGGTAAAATGACATAAGCTATTAAGTCTTGTTTTCAGGGGATTTTTTTTTTTATCTCCCCAGAAAACAAGACTTAATATCTTAAAATTGAGTGAAAGACTTAAAATTGAGTTTTTGCTTAAAACAAGCAAAACATGATCCGTCAATGGAGTAAGAAACATTATGTCCAAGGGGGGTGTGGGGGGGGGGGGGCGCTCGAAGGGGGTCTCGCCCAGGGTGTAATTCAATGTAGAACCGCCACTGTGAACAATGACGTTGATTATACCATATTAATGCGAGCGCGAGTCCAATGATGAAACATTGGAAGAACAGCATTAACGTTACTCAGTTTGAGGCACATTATGAGATCTTGCAACTGTAATTCCTCAGCATCAGCATGAACAAGTGCATATCCATCAACAAACCGATTATTTTACTTGTAATCATTTATTTACAGAGTATTTTTCTAATATATTGCTGTGAACACGTGGAAACTGTATCAATAATAGAACATATTAGCCGAGCTCTAGCGTGAATGACTGATGTAACATAAATGTTGGTAAAACAAATCTTGCTCCATGCTTAATCTTTACTCAAACTAGTGAGAACGACAGACAATCTGCATTAATAGACACAGTTTTAGGTAATAGTGTCCCACAACTGATTAGCAGAAGTATTTCAGTAAGACAGTGATAACGTGAGTTAGCCAGTTAGCAGGAGACCTACACAATATAAAACTCAAAAGGAAGTATTTTGAACACCATCTTTCAAGAGAAAAAAAACGGTTTGCGAATCCTGCATTGAACTCCGAGATTTGAGAAGCAGTCGTCAGTAAAATAAAGGGAACACAGCACAAGTTTAGGACTATACTGCTGTGATATCGTGGTAAAGATGAATTTGAACCACTGATTATTCACATGCTCGTCCTTGGGCAGTGAAAAAAAAAAAGGCTTTACCTTCACATTATAGAGCACAGTGCCGTCTTCTGGACATGATGCTCTCCAGTATCCAAAGGAATCAGCTGTTGGTTTGAGATTCAAGTTTTCCCTGGTGTCGGCGTGAGCAATAAGTGTGCGGGCAATATGCTAATGTTTCATCTTGATGTCACAACGTAACGGCATATGACTCGTTTGAAAAACGATTAATTTAATTGACTCAGAGTCGACTCTTACACTTGAAAGACAATGGGCCCTATTTTAACGATCTGAAACGCAAGTGTCAAAGCGCAAAGCGCAAGTAACTTTGTGGGCGGGTCTTGGCGCTGTTGCTATTTTCCCGGCGGGAAAAATGACACTTGCGCCAGGCGCAAATCTAAAATGGGTTGGCCTGAAGTAGCTTCATTATTCATAGGTGTGGTTTGGGCGTAACGTGAAATAAACCAATCAGAGCGTCATCTCACATTCCCTTTAAGAGCAGGCGCGCTTGTTCTAAAGCGTATTCCTATCATAACGGCGGATTTGCCAGGCGCGCGCCAGGAGCGGTTCACAGCCAAGGAGAGCAACGCTCTCGTCAGGGACGTTGGGGATGGAGAAACCCACCCAAATTAACTTTGGTTAAAAAGGCGTATGATAATTTGGGTAAATGTGTAAGCTAGATGTATGCTTTTATAATAAATTGTCTATCTATCTATCTATCTATCTATCTATCTATCTATCTATCTATCTATCTATCTATCTATCTATCTATCTATCTATCTATCTATCTATCTATCTATCTATCTATCTATCTATCTATCTATCTATCTATCGTAATAATGTATGATTTGCAAAAATGAAAACTGCTGCCTCTGTGTAGATGAGAGAATCAAAGTGTATGCGCGTTGTGCACACGCTACATTGATTATGGCCAAGCATGCGCCCTTAAAATAGCATATGAATAACATGTGCAACGCGCCACTGACTTTAAACCATTTTTTCCTGGTTAGTGGCGCAATTGTTTTCTAAACCAGCAAAATAGCATGAAGGAACGTTTGCGCCGGGACACGCCTCCTTTTTTGCGCTGAACCGCCCAGGGAGCGCAAGTTCATTCCCTAGTTTAGCGACGTGCTTCTGTGGAGGGAAAAGCGTGCTTTGCGCGGGTGCAAAATAGGAATGATACGTGCGTCGGTGTACAAAGTCAATTGCGCTGGGTGCAAGATAGGGCCCAATAACTTTATATACAGTGCAATTTCGGATTTAAAACTTTGCAGGATGTTTTCATTCACTTAGAGCTGTTACACACTACATGAGAAGTAATTTTCAAAAATCCATAATAGGGGCCCTTTAATTACTAAATTTACTCTCTTGGTGAAGTCTGTTGCAAAGCTTGCTGGGAACTACAGATACATTGCCTAGGGCTGCGTTTCCCAAAAGCATCGTGAACTAAATAGATTGTAGAGCCTTTGCCACATTGGTCTCTATACGATCAACTTAGTTCACGATGCTTTTGGGAAACGCAGCTCTTGTCAGTGGATCTGTAGTTCCCAGCATGCTTTGCAAGGGACTGCATTAAGAGAGTAAATTCAGGAATTAAAGTGTTATTTTATGTGTTTTTCATTAAAGGGAAAGACGTTGGTGTTAATGTTTAATGTTCATTATGTTGGTCATTTAGATGAGCTTAATTGATTGTTGTGGTTAGAGTAGCTCTGTCAATTGCTATTTTCACTTTGATACAACTTTATGTGTTTAATAATCTCAAACCACAGTTTCTCATTGAAGCAAAATTTGCCCATCGTTGCAGCAACCAAATTTTAATTTGTAGTTAGAAGCAGGTATAAATACCTCCTTAAAGCAACGACTGCACATGTTCACTTTTTACAGTGTGTGGTCGCTTCAAAACAATGAGGATGAAGTTGTGGGAACAAATTATGTTTGTTACTTTATTCATTCATATAGAATCAACATTTTATTAAATCATGTAAATCCAACACACTTTGTTCAGTGAGTATCATAGATTAGCCTTCTTTACAGATCCACAACTAAGCATGCAAACTTGTCAACTGCTAAAATGAGAAAGACAAACATTGAGCACAATTTATCGTTTGTGAAACCAGTACTTCATCGAATCAAAGCATGCATGCATGCATGTGCCAATTCTGTCCAGTGTGCAGGAGTTGTTGAGAAAAACAGATGTATAGAAGTACAGTGGAGTTTACCATCACAAGATGATAGTTGTGCATGTTTTTGGGATGACATTTACTGTTAAGAAAATCCCCTGCTCTCAGAGGACGACCTAAAGTTGGCCTTTGTGCTTTATATTAATGACTAAGTGGTTTCAAATCCTATTGGACTTCTCATAAAATGTGCAAAGTGTGCTTTATATAAAAAATAAAAAATAATATTATAATGCTGATAGTTATGTATTGATAATGAAATAATCATCAAATAGCATCTTGACTGATCTATCTCATCTAGTGTTTAATCCTTTATCTAAGGTTTTACATTACCACCACTGTGAAACTACAGCAAGAGTCATAACATTTTTTAAAAAGTAATAATAATAATAATAATTAAAAAAAACAGAGTGACAGACACACATATCAAAAATCAACATATGAATCTCAACAATGGTGGCAATAAAAAAGACCATTCAGCTTAATAATGTATTCATGCTGGGAGTTTTGTGCTATGCTGGCATCCAGCATGCATTGGGACATTAAACTTTTGATTGTCACCATTGTTGAGATTCATGTGCTGATTGTTGAAGTCTATGTGTGTCTAGAGCACACAGGTGGATTGTTTTATACATAACTGTAACTGAGATTATAATATAACTGATTACTGAGATATTATTGGATATTATGCTGTAGAATCACAGAGATAGTACAATCAATAAAAATTACAATACGTATAAAATCAAAAATTAGACCCAGAAAGAGATCAGTGAAATTGACCAGTCCATGATAATTACAGCATCATCACAACAGCCAAAACACCTGATCAACTTCCTCTTGGCTTTTTCTTGCCATAACAAATGTGCTTTATAAACTCACAGTCACAGAAGCCAGATAAAAACTAATGTTAAAGAGTCAAGGATCAAGAGCCCAACTAAAGCAAACACTGATCAACATAATGGCGACAACATGCGTTTATTATTTTCAATAGAACATCAACATCTAAATCTCTGTTAATTCTCAAAACTTCATTGATAGTATAGGCTTATGTTTAACTTTATTATTGTTCAACGCTGTATTAAGAAGTATAAAGTATCGAATGAAAATGTCTCTGAAAAATGTATCTGTCTCTGTGTATTTGACAAATATTGAATTTATTTCACTTCAGCTGTGGTAAAGTATGCAAACACAGCACAAGTGTCACTAGAGGAAGCAGAAAGTGTCCGACTCACGTCTCAGTTTTCAGCTCCTGCACGTAGCAACTCTCACCGATCGGTTACATCCAGCCGCAGCCGGTCCAACACACCTAATAACTACTGACTGGAGACAAAAGACATTCATTCTCTCAAGATCTGATTAAACAACTCCACAAACAGCATTATAAGCTTCACTTATTACTATCAAGATTTACTTTATTTCTGTTAGATATCTACAGAAGTTCTTATTGAACATCTTATTATAGATGTTGATGATTTGTTGAAAATGTTTGTCAACATGGTGATAAGTGTTTGCCTTAGTTAAGCAGTTTGACTCTTTGTGTGAGTTTGTGGTCTTTGTAACAGTGTTTACCAGAACAATTAGTACATATACATACAGTACATTGTGGGGAAAGACTAAAAACGCTGTATTCTGCTGCCAGGCTATTAGATGGCGATAAAACACTATAGACTGAACACGTACTGTAATACGCATGTGCATGACGTCATCGTCTTTAGAGATTCGCGTTTTTGTTGTTTACCCGGGTATCGTTTTCAAAAGTTTGTCATGTTGTCATGTTTGTCTAAGTTGTCATGAACTGGCAAAATGCATAAAAGGTTGTACGTTTTTAGTTGAAACCGGTGTTTTGTAAATGTGTAATGACTTAATTCTTTAATTAACTTTAACACTGCTTCAGTGTTAGTTTTTAACACTCTACTCTCGGAGACACGAGCAGTGTTGATTAAACACCGGGGATTTTGCAGTGAACTGTCTGCCAGTGGTGTGACGTGCAAAGTACTCCCTTTCATTTCCTTTTCAAGATTGAAATTTAAGAGATCGTTGGACGGTCACACCAACATCTTGCTTTCACTTCCTTCTCACACGGCCTATATCAGGGATCTCCAACCCTGCTCCTGGAGGGCTACTGTCCTGCAGACTTCATTTCCAACCCTGTTTCAACACACCTGCCTGTAATTATCAACTAACCCTGAACAGCTTGATTAGCTTGTCCAGGTCTGTATGATTGGGGTTGGAGCTGAAATCTGCAGGACAGTAGCTCTCCAGGAGCAGGGGGCCTATATGGCCTATGAACCCCTGGCCTAAATGGAAGAGTCTTTCAGATCATAGTTGACCCCTTACACCCTGAAGGCGTTAGGCACTCCTGGTAAAACACTACACACTACACCAGGGGTGTCAAACTCATTTTCACTGAGGGCCACTTCAGCATTATGGCTGCCCTCAAAGGGCCGGTTGTAACTGTAAGACTTTTAAAATGTTAATATAGTGTCTCTTTATTTGATTATTACTTATTTAAGTTACAAATATATATGCATTTGGAGGGATGTTTCTAGGTTTTAAAAACATCAGGGGATGAGCCCGAAACATCAGGGGCTAGGTAATAATGATTTGATACAGAGAATAATGTATTATTGTATATATATGCAAGGGTAAACTGGCTCAAAAATTCAACCTTGGCACTGTAGCCACACCAGCACACATTACCACACAGTCATGCATATTGAAATGTGAAGTAGTTAGGGGGGTTCGGGGGCTTGCTCCCCCGAGAAAATTTGGATTTCTCAGACCTACATATGTGCATTTTAAGGTGTTTTAAAGGCCAAAAAAATTGGATAACAATAGCTTTAAAAGCATGTCAGTGGGCAGTAGCATAAATTATTTGTCAAGATAACAGATTCTTAAAAATGAGAACGAGGATAAATATTGCAATGAATGATCCAGACTACAAAATGGAAATGCAGAATGTTTCTGCTTATTGTTGACAATACACAATCACATATTCCAAACAGGAATGGCCTTAAATGAGAAATCTTTCAAGGATTATTTTGCATAGATGTTACATTTCAATCAAACACCAGTGCAATCTTTTTGTGTCCAGAGGCAAATGAGCAATTTATATTAGCATTAAAGATTGGTTTCAGCAACTTTCTTTCCTGAGTTAATCATTGTTTTTGGCACTAATCAGTTTTAAGTTCAATTGTTCACTCATAAAGACAGTCACTTGTCGCCACCTACTGGCTTAATGATGCAAGTGGCGCAAACACAGACAAGCGGAGTGATACAAATGGTGCAAAGGTTAATATTGGTACCTACAGTATATTAAAATAATATAAAATATCAATATATTATTCTTTAATCAGTTCTATGCAGCAGAATCAGATTTAACAGATTTATTTTTTGACCAATTGTCAAAATAAAGTATAGTCCTACAAAGCTATTTTTATCAAAGCATGAGCAGAGCAGGGAGAGGACCAGTGAACGAGAGGATCGTGATTCGTGTAATTTTACCAGTGTTGCCCAGCACGGCTATACACACCATGACTATACACATGTTACAGCACAGTAGTGCTATTGCAAAAAGAAACAAGTCCAGAGATATTTCATGTCGGCACGTTTTTTTTAGCGGACTTTGCCTTTCCGGTGAGCGTGAGCAGAGCTCGCAACACACACACACACACACACACACACACACACACACACACACACACACACACACACACCGGAGGTTGCTTGCGGAAGATTGAGCAGAACGCGCTGTGAACACGGAGCGGAGAGCACAGCGCACACACACAGCGGAACGCGCTTAGAAGTTATGCATCTTCGGAAGCGGACTCGCACGCAAAGTCATAAAACACGTTGAGCCAGAGTCAAACCATCGCCGAACACGGAGGGGCGCGGCGGCGGCTTTTTAGTATCTTTCGGTCATAAAACGAAAATGTTATTTTCGGCCGAAATTTTTCGGCAGCCTAAATTTCCATATGCTCTCGCGGGCCATATAAAATAATGTGGCGGGCCGGATTTGGCCCGCGGGCCTTGAGTTTGACACATGTGCACTACACCAACCATGTTAGTGTCTGTTAAAGGTGTAAAATGCAAAAGCACTTTATATAGTTTTAACTCCATTTCTTTGTTTCTTCAAAAAAGTCAAGACAGTAAGTGGAGAGGATGTTGATTGATGGTCACACCAAGCTTTTCACTTTCTTCTTAAATAAGTAAACCTGAAACTTTCTGAATAATTAGTCAATGAAGACTTAATACATTTCTAACTAACAAACACAACCTGTAATCACGGTCTTGAAAGTAGTAAAACAATGACAGGAACTGACATTCTGGTGGATGAACAAGTTCTCAACTTCCACCTGATCTGATGAAACCATCACAACTTTCAGGAAACATCTGAAGACACAACTCTTCCACAAGAGCTTAAACCACAACCAGAAACAAATAAAATTACTGTAACTCTGTTTAGTCATTTCTACATTAGGACTGAGCACAAATAATTTTCAAAAAATTAATTTATAAATCTTTTTAATTGCATTTCATGCAAGATTTAGGGAAGAACACTACCATGCCATTCATAATTCTTCTTCAGTGTTCATTTGAAAGTTAAATTTCTGATTCGGCCAGGCGTTAGATTATTGGAAACCTGCATATTAAAATAAAATATAGTTTTTACAACTGTAAATGCACATGTTAAATGAGTGCCATCTGCTGGACAGAGAGTCATCCAACATGTCAGGTTATTTGTTACTGTTCAATCCTCCTGCAGAGTTTAACTCCATCACACCAGCCTGGAAGTGAGTTTGAAGAGCTTGATTAGCTTCTTTAATTAGATGTTTAATTAGGTGTGTTTAACTAGAGTCAGTGGCCTTACATTAGCAGGTTTGGATGCTAAAGCTGTAGCTAAATAAATAACAACAAACTAAATACTTTTGTGTTCCACAGGATAGAAATGTAATACAGAAATATAGATAGAAATGTCTACAGATTTGGCTGAAATGAGGGGTGAGTACATGGTGACAAAATGTTCATTTTGGGGAGAACTTTAGTTGCACTTAAAATTGTCATTTTGTAACTATTACTTACACACTCGAAACATTTAAAGTAGCCTATAGCTCCAGCAGTGATGAAAATATTTATCTTGAACTCTGACATGGAAACTAGCATGTATAAACCTTAATCAAACAATGTAATAATTCAAAATGAATTTACACCTGTATGATATTACGCTGAGTTACATTGGACCAGTGGTTTGGAAAATTAATGGATGTATGATTCAGCTGCGGCGCCATCTTCTGGTGAGACGCGGTAATTCATGGTAATTCCTCACAGTGCATTATGGGTATTCCCTAGCCCTTGGGTGGAAATATATAACTTGCAGAACCGCAGATACACACGTCACAGCAGAAGTCTGAGGACCTCAGAGCCGAAGTTAGGATGGCGCTGACGATCACGCCCCCCACTTCGAGCGCTGCTGAAATGCAAGTTTGAGCCGTTTTAACTAACATATCTTAAAATATTTTGTACATGTTTTTTGTCTCAAGATGCACATTTTTTTTTCATAAGGCATGTTTATGAAAGCTACTTAAATGTCCAAATTTAACAATGGACGATGGACATCAGGTCTTGAAATTATCAGCAGGAACCTGATAACTTGTGTGTGTGCCAGGTTGTGATATTTGTGCAAGCATTTCAAATCTAAAATACAGAGCTACAAACTCTAATGTTAATCCTTTATGAACAATAATGTCTATTAAATTAATACTATGATTTTGTGTCCACAATGTTGTGGTCATAAACTGATGTCATTTGCTTTTTCATTAGTTTTATAGTCCAGGCAAAATAGCGTTTTACGACAGACTAATTGTAAAATAAGTTTTTGCAGCTTAGATCATTTCTATGAGGTGTCCAGAACAACATACTAAAAGTCCTAAGAAATCCTAGTTGAGGAAATATGTTAAATTCTCATCAGTCCGAGATGTGTGCCAATAAGCTAGGCAACAATACACCCCAATGAGGCTATTTTTTTCCTTTACTCCTATCAAAATTAAACTTTACACAATGAAAGTACCCATGAAAAGTAAAAATTGTTGTATTACAAGTTTCTTTTGTAATTCTTCTTTCTTTCTTTCTTTCTTTCCCCGGGCCGTGAAGGAGAACGAGTGGATGCTAGCAGCCGAGCCGATCCTGCGCCGGTGATAACAGGACTTTTATTTTTCAAAGAAACTGGCGGGTGATAGTTCTTCTGTTGCGGCCGAGGAATACATTTATGAATATAAGTATTGTGTTTTAATTTACTCAAATAACTAGCGAAACAAGTGTTAAAAGCCTGGGGTCTTTCTTTCTTAAAAACGTGACCCCTGTTAATGAAATAAAAAAAGAAATTGTTCTATAAGTTATTTTCATTATGCAAGTTATAATTTGTTTTAAATAATGTACATTTTTACTTGCAGTGTTTTTTTTCCAACTATTTACAAGATAAGTTAGGTTTAAGATCAGAAAAAAAACTTACCAGCCATCAAAACGGCTTCTGAGCGCTCTCACCTGCGCACATACCAGCTGTGAGAACAGCTTTTTGTTTGCTCAAAGGACAAAAACAAGAAACAGAAAAGAAGAGAAAGAGAGAGAAAAAAAGACAGCCCGCACCAGGGTTGAGAGGTCTGAAAAAGGCTTGTGGTTTCACAGCTCTCAGAAGGGTTTTAGAAATCATCGAAGTGCTTGGCTCTGAAGCAAAAGACTGAAGTGCAATCGCACCTGCTGCAAATGATTGCACACCAATGTGCATTGGCTCGTTTAGTTTCACTCGAAGTAGATTGGCCTCTCTAGCAAGATTCCTATTAGTCGGTCTGATGTACGTCGAGAGTGATCGACTGATAGGGTACATTACAGTTACAGAAATATATATTATTGTAACGTGCTCCAAGAACCAAGTCAGAGTCAGGATCTAGATGCAGATAAAAATTATGTTTAATGGCAAAAAACAGTAATTCATGGCTTAAGCGTAGAACACAAGACAGAGTGTAGAGCTTCACCATAGCAATGAACCATGGAGGGCACGTTCACACGGACATTAGAACAAACTAACATTCAAATAATAATCCACCCAGGTAAGAATGAACAGAACTAATCACATAACAAGAGACACCTGAGCCCAATTAGCAAGAACAAACTACAAAGACCATGAACACAACAACAAAAGGAACATACAGTGCTATGTATAAGTTTAGGCACCCATGCTAAAGTTGACTAAAAAGAGGAAAAAAAAATCATCTTTTGGAAATTGAACTTAAATTCCCATAGAGGTAGGAAGATTTTTATTTTTAAGTATTTCAAAAAAAAATTTTTTAGGATACTATGCATCCTGATAAAGTTCCCTTGGCCTTTGGAATTAAAATAGCCCCACGTCATCACATAGCCTTCACCATACCTAGAAAGCCCTGAAGCCCTGAAATAAAACCATGCCAATCTCTAGGTATGGTGAAGGCTATGTGATGACGTGGGGCTATTTTAATTCCAAAGGCCAAGGGAACTTTATCAGGATGCATAGTATCCTAAAAAAAAAAAAAAAAAAATACTTAAAAATAAAAATCTTCCTACCTCTATGGGAATTTAACATAGGGATGTCCAAACTTATGCACCCTGTATTTTAAGGAAGAACATTTATTTATTTACGATACATTATTCATTCACAAAGAAAATTGGTGTCCTTAAAGGTTGGATTTTTCCTAATTTTTTAAATTAAGGCATTAAGTTCAATTTCCAAAAGATGATTTTTTTCCCCTCTTTTTAGTCAACTTTAGCATGGGTGCCTAAACTTATGCATAGCACTGTATATAGGGCCTATATATGGAAATTCAGTCATCATTTACCCTCATGTTGATCCAAACTCTATAACATAAAAGAAGATAGTCTGAAGAAAGTTCAGGCTGTCATGACATTTGGTCACATGATGTGTGAGAAACAGAGTTTGCCAGTAGTTAAAGCAACACTATGTAAGTTTTGCTCTCGGGGTCCCTCTACAATTGGGAAACAGTATTGTCTTCTACTGTTGTAAAATCTTTCATGGTTACACTAGGGGATACACGTGCATTTGTTGACAAGTCGATACCCCTGAACTCTGCAGAAGGAGTTCTCACGTCTTGGGCAGACTGCCTGCGTTGCGTGTGAAATGTCTTCATCCCAGGTACAGTAGCATATATTTCAGCATGTCATATAAATATAATTTCATGGGTTTTATTTTTTTCAAACGCCAAAAGATCGCATAGCTCACGTTTACAAGCCAGCGTCATTATAGTAGCCTATTGGCAACTGTTTTACCGAATGCTAATTCAATTCAGTGTTTGTGTGGTAGGTAATAGCCATATATCGTCAATATTCTAATATCAAGCTACCATAGATGAATCTGCAAAGTTGAAAAAACAATTTGCATTATAGCCTGAGGCAAGACACTTTCACCAGAAAAATAAATAAACAAACATGACTATCAGCCTCCAGTCATTAGGCTACTTAGCCTAAAGGATGATTTTTTCCGTCTAATCATGTATTATTTTCTTGCAAGAACGTAGCCACCGAGCGAACGCTGGACCAATATTGATCCTTGTCTGGCCTTTTATTTTCTCACTCTCACGTTTTCTCTTTCTTGTCTCCTCCGACAAAAACTTTGCCTTCTTCTGTTTAGTTGCTGCTTCTGTAACGAGGTTAAAATGGTTTTATTTATTTCACAAGATTTTTCTGTTATTATACATTTAAGACTGTTCTACTATTATTTAAACAAGTGTTTATATTAATTAAATTCATTAAAAAAGGGTCTGTAAAGAGGTGATGGTTCGACCGTTCAACCCCTCCCCCCCCCCCCCCCTCCTCTTTACAACAAAGTGGTTCGGTCCAGGCAGCTATATCCGCTGTATTGATCATTGAGCGGTCTTTTCTGCCTTTCTCCCGAACTGAGGTATGCTGTATTCCATGCTACCGATTAGGTGTTAGCATTGGTTGAAAATAAGTCACACACACAATGTTTAAGTTGTTTTTATTTATTTTATTCACAGATGTAATATATGTATACAATATTTGGGAATGTTATTTTTTTTGTTTGGCAGTGTCACTGTGATTGAGCTGAAGCTGGCGTGACGGCCTGTTAATCAAAATATATTCTCTTATGCAGGTATGCATTGACAAACCCTATTTTTGTGTTTAAGTTTATATTATCGGGTTTCATGTTTAAGTGTATGGAGTTACTGCGTTTTCTCCGTCTCTGTGCTTTTTCTTTCCTTGTGCTTTTCTGCCTTTCTCCCGAACTGAGTGTCACTGTGATTGAGCTGAAGCTGGCGTGACGGCCTGTTAATCAAAATATATTCTCTTATGCAGACCCAATCCGGCGCTCTCCTGTCTTCTTTTGCACTTTATTCACAACACAACGCAGACAGAAGCATACGGTTACACTTCGGCCATGACAACAACAATGTCCGAATTTGAGGAGGTGGGAGGTGGGGGGTGGTGGGTGGTGGGGGAAGTGACGTATGCCGTAAAGCAGTCGAATTTTGTAGTTCTTTTTGTGCTCGGGTTACTACCCGAACCCTGAAGTTACTTAGTGCCAGTAAAAGCGATACAGACCCCGTCAGGCTCTGGCAGACGTGTCATGCAACCTATTGTAAGTCGATTTACCACCACAAGGGTCTTGGAAATATATTATGAAGGTTGAAAAACTACATAGTGTTGCTTTAAGGTTAATTTTACCATGTTGTCATTGGGAATAAAAAGATTAAAGAGTATGACATAAACACATTATATTCAATAAGCAGGAATGAAATGTCTTTTTATTCAGTGTAAGTTTTGCTATTAAGACCACACATTTCTTCTGCCTTCTTAACCATAGATAAGCCATTCTCCCAGGTATCCACTGCTACCTTTGTTATAACATTACAGATCCAGCTTAATCTGCAGCATACCATTAAGTAAAAATGCTTCTCACAGCTCCTAACAAACCTCCAGCTGCAAGCACACCTACACTAACTGCTGCTGCTCCTCCTCCCACTGCTCCTACACCTGCTGCTGTAATCGCTGTTTTTAGTGTTACAAACAATTTTAAAACAGACATAACTAAAGCTACAGCATTAGCCATTCCGAAAAGAGCACCAAGCATGGTCTCTGTTGTTACTCCTACACACTTCTCCAGAAATGTTTGATTAATATTTTCTTTTGTTTCTTTTAGTTTTTTTTTCTGCATGCAATTTGTCATCAGTTATTTTCTCCATCTCCTTTTGAATTTCTTCCTCCAGCTTTTGAAGCACCTCATTGGTGTAGCTGCCGTTCTCTTTCACCATCTCGTCGATGGTCTTCAGCAGATTTTTCACCTGAACTCTGTTGCTCTTGTTCCCTCGTTTACGTTTATTCCAGCATTTGTGGTCGATGGCGTGACAGCGTCCTCCACATTTATCGACGAGCTTCTTTAGTTGTGAACAGTCCTCTATAAATTCTTCAATGGTCTGGCCTTCTAGTTGCTCGCCATGAGTGAATAAGATCACTGTGTGTTTCAGGACGTGTTCCTCACTGAATGTTTTCAGGAGTTTTTGTATGACCTCATTTTCATGTCCTGTGTATCTTCCGACCTTCAGGACAATGATAAAGGCATCGATGGCTGGAGCGCATTCAATCAGACATTTGATGGTCTCAGATTTCAGCGCTTCATCTTCAGAATCTGTATCAAATTGTCCAGGTGTGTCAATAACTGTTATCTTTCTTCCATGAACCTTCCTCTCTGCTTTTTGACATTCAACTCCTGCATCTGAAGCTGAAGCTTTAGTGGTGAATACATTTTCTCCAAGAATTGTATTCCCGGCGCTGCTTTTACCATCTCCTGTTTTCCCGAGAAGGACAATCTTTCTTTCTGGCACTGACACACTGGCTGTTGGAAAAATAAACGTCTTTAATTTTAAGTTCCATGCTGTTTTTGAAACTTCTTTATATGAAAAAAAAAAAATTGGATTTTTCTTCTGTTCCTTAAGCATTCAGTAGCTCGTCTCTCTGCCATTGTAAACAGATTTTAGACTATAAATGTGACATTGTGCAACAATTATAACTTACAGGTACATCCCATGATCCTTGTCTGCTGGTGATGTCAGCCTCTGTAAACAGGTACATGATATTAGAGTTGTTCTTGACATGAATTATTTTTGATGCTTCTCCAACCACCAAATTATTTGTTTCAATGACTGTATGATTTCATTTCAAAAGTGATGTCCGGTCAGGTAAACTGACATCTTCACTCTTTATTCAAATATGTGTAAGCATTTGTTAAAAATATAGCGTAGTTGTGCTTGGAGTTATATGAATACATAATTTCTGCCCAGGTAATGCTAAGAAATTATGAATGCAAAAATAATGAAATATTAATAACTGATTATGTTTTAGTCAATGTATGCTTTTTTCCAGTAAGTTTTTTATTTTTCTATGCATTTTTTATTTGCATAGTAAAATAACAATTTGAATCTGTAGTTTGCCCGTTTTTTGCCAAATATTTTTATGTTTCACACTTGTAGGGTCATTAAAAACAAATATCCCCTCCAGACATTGCCACAGCTGTGTGTGTGTGTGTGTGTGTGTGTGTGTGTGTGTGTGTGTGTGTGTACAGTATATATAAAAGGACGTCCGATAACTGAAAGTTAAAATGGTAAAAGGAGTTTTTCCTGCTAGTACAAGTTAGCAGGATCTAAAGTGCATCATATTCCAGCATTATGAAATATCCACAGATGTCTGGACACTATAATCATTCCTGGTAACACTTCACACTACAATGTGACTTTCTGTAAAGGGTGTAAAATGCAAAAGTACTTACATAGTTTTACCTTCCTTTCTTTGTTTCTTCAAAAAAGTCAAGACAGAAAGTGGAGAGGATGTTGATGGATGGTCACACCAAGCTTTTGCTTTCTTCTTAAATAAGTAAGCCAAAACTTCCAGAATATTTTTTTCAAGTAAGACTTAATACATTTCTAACGAACAAACACGACCTGTTATCACGGTCTTGAAAGTAGTAATACAATGACAGGAACCTGATCTGATGAGAACATCACAACTTGCAGGAAACATCTGAAGACGCGCCTCTTCCACAAGAGCTT
The DNA here is from genome assembly GCA_023718395.1 of Leucaspius delineatus. Taxonomy (NCBI): domain Eukaryota; kingdom Metazoa; phylum Chordata; class Actinopteri; order Cypriniformes; family Leuciscidae; genus Leucaspius; species Leucaspius delineatus. The sequence goes on from CM043355.1 coordinate 7,724,398, forward strand.
AAACCACAACCAGAAACAAAGAAATTTATAGTATAGTACCTAACTCATATCTAATCATTTATACCTTAGGATTGAAGTTATTTTAGTACAAATCTCTTTAATTGCATTTCATCTGTCAAGAAGTCCACAATCGACTACTGTGGACTTCGACCGAAAACAGGATGTAAATACAGGTATGTGCGCTGGCTGAAATAAACATCACTTTTATTCATATCTTTCACATCTACTGCAGTCAGATTCACCCGTGTTCACTCTGAAGGAATCACTCCACATGGCTGGGCACTTGTAATGACACATCAAGGATGTTAAGAGGCTAAAAGCAGGTTTAAAACTTGCCCCATTGAAGTCAACAGGGTGCAAATTTTAAAAAGAGGATAACTCGGTGTAGGCAACACCAATTTTTGTCGTTGTTCTCTGTACTGACAGCACTCCAAATTTACAAAAAAATGAGCTCAATGTTAAAATTGACTGGAGTTCTACATTAAGGCTGTAGGTTTGTGTCTGAAAGCCTGGTGTAAAGCTGTTCCTCTGAGTGTCAGAGATGCCATACAGTTCTTGATTAAAGTACAATAATCACGTGCAGGGATTGATGGATCAGTGTTTCCATTACTTTTGAATATTATTTTTTTCACTCAAAACAGCATCCTTAATTTTTTATGTTGTTTCTGAAACTATCCCTTATTTACAGTAGGAAGAGAACCAAACTGTTTTCTCAGTATTAAAAAGTGATTTGAGTAGGGCTGTGTATGCATTGGCATTGGGGTTTTGTTATTGTTATTTTATGGTGTTCACACTTTGTGTTGTTTGTCATGACTCTGTGGTTTCGACAGTTTCAGCTCTTCTGCCGCTGCAGCTTTAATCAAACACACACTGCTCCATTTCATCAGTCTCTTTGCCTCTTTATTTAAATGCACCCAAGATCTGATTCCTGCAAAACATGTGACACAATGAAAGAGAAACTGAACACAGTAACCACAGTCTGCAAAAATAGCAGCTGAACCTGGAAGTTTAACAAGAGAGGGTGTGTGTGTGTGTGTGTGTGTGTGTGTGTGTGTGTGTGTGTGTGTGTGTGTGTGTGTGTGTGTGTGTGTGTGTGTGGTGTGTGTGTGTGTGTGTGTGTGTGTGTGTGCGTGAGAGAGAGAGAGAGAGAGAGAGAGAGCTTGTAGAGACTTTATTTATAGCTTTATCTTTGCTTTAATTTGTTTTTCATCCTTTTACAGTTTTTACCAATTGCTTACACACGTTTTCAAAACTGTCTCCTTTTTTCAAAACTCTACACACAATTCTCAAAATTGCACACACAAAATGCAAAACGCCTCACATCTCCTTCAAAATGCAACACTGCATTCAAAATGCCATAAACACAAGTCAGAATGAAGCATTTGCATCAAATGGCAAACACTTCTTTCATAATAATACATTTTTGTACATACCATGTAAACACTGCTGTTCTAAATCTAAAGTCCCGGGGGGTCCCAGGAATCCATTGTTCAAAATAGATCATCTGACCTTTGACCTATTTAGGCCAATTACTACAGTAAAGCAGTGATTGGTTAGTGATCAGTTAAGCAATTAGTGTCTGCACATATGAGGTGTGTGTGTGTGTGTGTGTGACCTGGTGAATAAGTGTAGCATTTTGATTGGTTGTGTTTGGAAAAGGAAAGCAAGTCACTTCCTGATAGATCTTTGTGTTTTAGGTAGAGAATTGTGTGTAGTGTTTTGAAAAAAGTGTTTTATGCAATTGAAAAAGTCAAAGGCTGAGAAATAGCTTATGGTTTTGGAGATTTGGCATGTAGTTTTGCACTTTGAGTGAGAGGTTTCAAAAATCGTGTGACATGAAAAGATTTTGTGTGTAAGCAGTTGGTAAAAACTGTAAAAACTGTAATATGACTAAATCATGCTTTTTTGATCTCTGTATCTATTGGAAGCATCAATGCTGCTGTGAAAAAAAAAATATATATTTATTTTACTGTAAATATACAATAACCATGGATGTATTCTCTGAATAATTTCCTTGAGTTTTATAGTAATTGTCACAAATGTTAACTCTTGTTTCTCACATTTCAGTTTAACACAATTTACAGTTTTTCTCAATTGCTAAAACACTAAAACCCATTGGCTGAACAAAGTTCTCAGTTGCCTGAACTCATTTAGATACTTGTGCAGTCTGTTGTCAATACCTTAAACCATTTCACATGGTAAAACACAATTTGCAGATCTCACTCAGCAAAACTCTAAACACATTCTCATTCTCAAAACACATTCTGCACTGTAATGCTCATGTCATCCATACTGGTAAACACAAGTGGCAACAATCAAATACAAATAGAGAACACACGTCATTGATTAAACACAACCACTCAAAACTGATTTAACCTGTTTCAAATGATGCCCAAAGACAAGAAGAAGCACACTGATCACATGTTTACTCATTTGATTTTTGTCCCTTTTAGTATTGTGTACTGTAGGACAGTGCATTGTAGGCTGTATACTGTACAATGAATACAGTGCATTGTATGGCCCTGAACATTGTGCTTTCCATCTGTTACAGTTTTTCTCAATTGTTTACACACAAATACTGGTACTTGAGACACAATGACCACAACATGTAACTCATGCACCAACCCCCTGAACCAATCCTGCTAAACTACAAGCACAATTCCTGCTTTACACTCAGATTGCAGCTCTAAAACACACTTTTTTCAAAACACTACACACAATTCTCTGCTTTTGGCACAATTTTCATGCAGAAAATCTCTTATTTTCACAAGGAACACATTGCCATTCAGATACACACACTGACTCATCACATGGGCAAACACCCGTCACACAGCTTTACAATTAGCAATCAGAGCTTTAGCATAAAAGGGCAACAGGTGAGTTCTTCAATGGGGCAATGGATGCCGACATCAGATTTTTATTTTATTTTACTGTAACTGTATACAGTCAATTCTTCTGTAGTTGTGTATGTAGACCACTGTATGTACAACTTTGTGTTGGTTGGGATGTACACTTGTTTTACTACATTGTTTTTGTGGGAAAAATAAAATATATTTGTTACCGTGTATTTGTGTGTTCTGAGTATAAAAACAATATTCTCAAATATTTTACAACACACTTATGTATGTAACACTGTAGTAACATGCTGTAGTGTAACACTGAACCAAAAAAGGCCTAAGTCATTATGATGAATGGAGAAGAAGTGTTTTCCATTCATCATAGTGTTTTACAGTGAGCACATCAGTGTTCAACTGGTTCTTATAAATGTCTATTCGGTTTGTGTGTGTCATTTGAAAACAAAATACCATTTTGAGAAGAAATAACATTGTTTTGAATGTAAAGTTTCATTTTGCAGGAGAATTGAGGGGTTTTGCCCATTGTGTGTGTGTGTTTTGATTTGTGTGTAGAGTTCTGAGAATATGAGGCATGCTTTCAGAAAATGTGTGTAAACAATCGAGAAAAACTGTAACAGCACTGACTGCTCAATAGATTTTGACTGGTTGGAGGTTCATATCAACAAAGAACAAGAATTGCAGTATCACAGAGACAAAGGACAAGTTTGTGAGATGCAGGGTCATTACAGCTCGGCCAGAGCCGTTGAGCTCAGTAAAGCTGCAGTTTCCTCCTTATCTAGGAGTTTGCCAGTGTCACTGCTGTTGTCAAGATGGCGCCTGTGTTTGGCTTGGCCACTGCTGCATCGCATTTGTGTAAACTCTTTACGTTTGTATTCACCCTATATGTTGCCATATCAGCCCTATCGTCTGATTATTGTGTCTCTGCTGCTCGGACTTATGATCAACGCTCGTTGTTGGACATCAGAGTGTCTATGGAAAGACTCTTTGATAGTTGGGAAAGTTTCAGACAAACCTTTCCGCCCCCGTTAGTGCGTCCTCCCTCATAACCTGAGTACCGGCTCCTGTTTACATCCAGGGGACCTGGGAATCCTAAGAAGATACCGAAGAGAAGGGGCTGCAGAGCTGGCGTTCAAGTCAAGAGAAGACGCCAATCCTGGACGGGGGTGCTCTGGCCATATTGCCGTGAACGATTCCGGTGGCTGCGACCAGTTTTCCCCCTACATACGGGTGAAAATGCTCCTCAGCACCAACAGCCCGCGATGCCTCTACCGGTTGGATGTGAACCTCGCGTGTACCAGCAATTTGTGGGATCGTGGTGGACTTGCCGTTACCGATGTTTACTGTGCTGTCTGACCAGCGACTGACAATTCGCCGCAACTGGAGACCTTGTGACTGTGTCAGCTGTTTACGGCCAGTTCCGTCTCAATCAGCTGTTTTTGATGCCGGGCTGCCGAACGTTACATTACTCCACTTTGCCTTGCTTAATGCCCGTTCCATCTCTAATAAAACGTTTATTCTTAACAAGCTTTTTATGAGCAAGAATATTGATTTTATGTATCCTCTGATGGGATGCACTGATGTTGATGAATTTATCCGATCTTTTTATGGTCAGTGCTTATCGATTTTAGATAAAGTTCTTGTTCTTGATTTTTCTCTCGTCTTGCGGCAGAATCATGACAGGCCCATGTTTTCATGTGCAGCACATGGCCATTTGTTTGGCCATGTGCTTGCGTTGTCTCGTCACGTAACCCCGCCCACTTGTTATCCTCGTTTAGTCATCATTGCTTTACCCTTGTCACCTGTTTCCCTCATTAGTTTCTCCCTATTTAATCCCCTTGTGTTTGCTGTCCTGTGCTGGTTCATTGTTATTCATTGTGTGATTCTCAGTGTGAGTATTCTGTGATACATTACCTGAGTGAAGACCTTCCTGTGAGTACTTATTAAGAACTCTGCCTTGTAAAGTCCTGATCTTGTTGCTGTTAGTTATTTGTCTTGTTATCTGTCTAGTGTAGTTTGTCTTTGTTTTTGCCCACCAGCCTTGTTTTGCCCCATCGTGGGTTTTATTTTCCTATTTTTGTCTGAATAAAACCGTGTTAATGTCTGCGTTTGGGTTCTCTCCTGCTTCCACATAACAGAATGAACCAGCCACAGAAGAACCCAGCAGACTTCTCCCACTAAACCACAACCGACTGACCAAGAACGATGGTGGCAGTTGGCCATCGCCGACAGTAGAAATGGAAGACTTCCGTTCCCTCCCCAGGGTGAGTTGTCCCTGAAGAGGTATGCCCAAGTCGTGGAAGAGAAAAGATTTTTCCTGCCTGAGGTCCTGGTTTCTCGCTATTTCATCGCTGGTCTCAATTCTCCTCCTCTGTCTGAACGAGAGGAGCTGACTCTTCGTCCATTTCGAGCAATGGTGGATTGCTTATCTCGGAGAGAGTCAAAGGACCCCACAAGGTTTTCATCTGCCATGCTTTCAGTGATCCCAGAGGGTCATGTCCTGGCTGTGGTTACCCAGGGGAATCAAGCTGGCTCCACTTCCGCCCCTGAGGCTTCAGTCGTCCCCGGAAGTCTCCGTGGCAAACGAGGGAGAAGGGTTTCGTGGGATTCTCCTTCGGAATCATCTTCGACGGAGTCTGCGCTGCCCGAGAACGCCCTCCCAGCTCCAGTTATGGTCCCTGCTGAACATCTCCAACTGGTTGCTAGTTCGGCTACGGATTCCACACCGCGACCTAGGAGGAAGAGGAGGAAGGGTGCCTCTCGTCCTTCATCTCTGCCTGTCCCAGAGCCCGCTACTACAAGCACTGTCCCAGAGCCCGCTACAGTAAGCGTTGTCCCAGGCGCCGTCCCAGAGCCCGCTACTGCAAGCGCTGTCCCAGGCGCCGTCCCAGAGCCCGCTACTGCAAGCGCTGTCCAGGAACCAGCTATTGAAGGCACGGTTCCAGAGTCTGCTGTCGTGAGCACTGCAGAGAGGGCCGCGGCCGATTCAGCTGCTGAAGCTGTCTTGCGCTCAGTTTCAGCTCATCAAAAGATGCCTGTCCTCGTCGCTGCCGAAACATTGTCTGAATACCTCAGACGTCTTGTCCAAATTCTTGAAGTCCCCGTCAAGTCAGTCATGTCGTCTTGTCCTGAGTCCACTGAGTCTGTGAGCGCCGGACCCCAGTCTGCTGTTGTTAGCGTCGTACCCCAGTCAGCTGCTGACGACGATCTCCCCGATTCAGAGATGGGGAGCATTGTTCCTGAGCCGGTGGTGTCTGTTCCTGAGCCTGTTTCTGTTCCTGAGCCGGTGGTGTCTATTCCTGTCCTGCCGCTTTCTGTTCCTGTGTCTGATTCCACCCCTGCCAGACTGCCTAATGTTTCCCCTAGCACCCCTGTCATTTCCCAGCCTCGGACTGTTTCCCCCAAGTCATCCCCTCATGCGTATCCAGCCAAGTCCCCCCGGATTCCCCGTCCTCAGCCCTCGTCCCGGAGACCCAAGACCCCCAGTCCTCCCATCCACCCTGGACTGCCCCCCAAGGACTTTGTGTTTCCCCCGCCTCCTCTGCCTTGTTTATTGTTTTTGATTTTGCACCCCAACCCTGTTATTGTTTATTCATGTTTGCCATTGGTGTTATTTGTCACGTTTTGTTGGTTTGTGTCTGTCACAGTCTGTCATGTCTCGTGTTTAGTTCCCCTTAGGGAGCGTCTGGAAGCCGCTCCTTAAGGGAGGGGTTCTGTCATGATTCTGCCATATTGTCCTTGATTTTTCTCTCGTCTTGCGGCAGAATCATGACAGGCCCATGTTTTCATGTGCAGCACATGGCCATTTGTTTGGCCATGTGCTTGCGTTGTCTCGTCACGTAACTCCGCCCACTTGTTATCCTCGTTTAGTCATCATTGCTTTACCCTTGTCACCTGTTTCCCTCATTAGTTTCTCCCTATTTAATCCCCTTGTGTTTGCTGTCCTGTGCTGGTTCATTGTTATTCATTGTGTGATTCTCAGTGTGAGTATTCTGTGATACATTACCTGAGTGAAGACCTTCCTGTGAGTACTTATTAAGAACTCTGCCTTGTAAAGTCCTGATCTTGTTGCTGTTAGTTATTTGTCTAGTTATCTGTCTAGTGTAGTTTGTCTTTGTTTTTGCCCACCAGCCTTGTTTTGCCCCATCGTGGGTTTTATTTTCCTATTTTTGTCTGAATAAAACCGTGTTAATGTCTGCATTTGGGTTCTCTCCTGCTTCCACATAACAAAAAAAGCCTGTCCATGGATTAATGAAGCTATCTTACAGTTTTTTTTGGATTGCTTAAGCACGATTTTCAAAACGGGGCCCGTGTTTTCAAAACACTACACACAGTTAGCACAACCACACACCCAATTAGCAAAACACAACAGATCCTTTGCATAATTAAACTGTTGTAAAAACTATACAATTCTGTTTAAAAAAACACACTTTGTTGCCATATGAAACACACACGTTTCACATTACTATACTCTGTTTGCACGAGTTACACTCTGCTGTGATAAACCTAAAACACTTAGCACTTCTACTTCCCTATGATTAGATACACAAAAGAAATTTATTTGAAATATATTTTCAGAGTATATTTTGAATGTATGCAAATATTTGAAATTGGCCCAATAAATATATTTCACACTTAACATAATATTTTTGTTATATTTCAGAATATATTTCAATGTATTTGGAATATATGGCACATATATTTTTGACACTTTTGGGGATCCATACAGAAAAAAATACATTGAAAAATATTCTGAAATATAACAAAAAAATATATGATGTTACAGTAAGTGTGAAATATATTTATTGGGCCAGTTTCAAATATTTGCATATATTCCAAAATATACTCTGAAAATATATTTTAAATATTTATTTTGTGTATGGGTACCATCAACAAAGTACAAATATAATGTAAATTCACCAAACACTACACAAGACCAATGTTGCAGACTGAAGAAACTGTTGACCTGGAGATTCATAATACTGTAACAAAATGTCACTTTACGTATTGTACTGTAAGTTTACTGTAAAAAAAAACTAAACAAAAAAAAAACCTAGACATTGTCTCTTCGCCTAGCTGGATCTGGCCAGAGAATTTCATCAACATCGCAGGCAATGTTGTCAGCAAGACACCTTGGAAAGTAACGTCTTGAATGACTGCTGCTTTTTATAGTGCTTATACACCTGATTGGTGTGTCTACAATTAAGCAAACAAGTGTTTGCACACCTGATGACTGTGTTGAACCAATTGGTTGGACGGTGCGGTAATTTGACAGTCAGTGCTATATTGCAAGGAAGTGACTTCATGATAGATTTTTGTGTGTAATGTATGTTAAGTGTGTTTAGTGTTTTGCAAATCACTGTAGAGTTTTGCAACAACAGTGAGGTTGACAATGTGCTTATAGTTGTGCAAATATGGGCTGATGTTTTGCTTCTTGAGTGTAAGTTTTGCTAATAGTGTACTACTTTTAATTTTAGTGTGTAAGCAATCCAAAAAAAACTGTAAGTATTAGGAGAAATTGTAGAAAAGTGGAGCGTCTTTGGAAATCTTCTAAACTCGAGGTTCACAGGCTCCACCTTAAAGATCTAATGGTCACCTTGAATGAGATGTTGAAAAAGGCGAGAATGTGCTTTTTTTCTCAACTTATTTCCTCGAACAAGCACAATCCCAAATTCTTATTTGACACCATTAATACAATAGTTTCTCCAACTAGCTCTCAAACAACTGTGTTATCTAGATCTGACTGTAATGAATTCCTCTACTTTTTTGTTAATAAGATCAGATGTTAGGGCTAACATTGCTCCATCATTGGCTCAAAACTTTGTCTGTGACTTGTCTCCTGCCCATTGTTGGTCCACCTTTACACCTGTGACGTTACATGACATCACCTCTCTGTTATATTCTATGAAATCATCATTTTGTCCTATGGATGTTGTCCCTGCTGTCCTAAGTTTTTGACTCCATTGGCCCCTGTATTGTTGAGATGCTTAATTCTTCACTCTTAAATGATGTCGTTCCTGTTTTTTTAAACATGCTGTTGTTAAGCCTGTACTTAAAAAAACTAATTTGGATCCGCTACAACCGAAAAACTATAGACCAATTTCGAAGCTTCCTTTCATGTCAAAAATTCTAGAAAAAGTTGTAGCAGAAAAACTCACCCTTTTTCTAGAGAAACATGAGTTATTTGACAAATTCCAGTTTGGTTTTCGCAAAAACACTCCACAGAAACAGCGTTACTTAAAGTTTCAAATGATATTATGATGTCAGCTGACTCTAAAAAAATATGTGATGCAATCTGGGAAAACCCACCACATGGTGAAATTTTACCTATTACAGGTTTTGATATCATATGGAAGCTGGTATCAAGCCCTTTCCAAATCTGTTTTTATTGTTATCATAGCTTGTTGGTAGCAAAAGTTATGTTTATCTGAAGTCGGACGATCGCTATGATTTTCTGGAATGGAATTTTGAGAAAAACAGGTTTAATTAACTGTCACCGTCGGGACGCTTGGCACTAATAAAACCGAATAAAAAATAACTAGACTAGGTTATGTCGCAGAGTTAAGAAACTATTTTGTATTGTTCAGAATCAACTCAGGCACATTAATAATCACTGAGTGTATTACAGTATATTCAACAACTTATAATACATAACAGCTTCAATAGCAACACGAGAGTAACGTTACTCTCGTAAGAGAACCAGACGCAGTTCGTAGCTGTAACTTTGAAGTTTAAGTTTAGGCTGTCAGCGTTTGAAAATTAAAATCACATTTATAGGAAAATGGTGCATGGCAAAATTCAAGAACAAAAAGAAAGCTCTGTCAGGAGCACTCGGTGTTTCTGTAATAATTCTTGTTCTCCGTCTCGCTATTGTTATAAAACTGCTTGACGTTATAGTTTAAACAGGATTGGCGCGAAATGCGCACTAATGCACATTCACTGTAGTCTACATGTTATGTGGTTTATTTTATAGGTAAACTATCTTTGTAGTGTTAAGAGACGGACAGGTGTATGGGATATACGGCGATTGTTTTTTGTTTTTTTTTACCTCTGCCGGGCGTTAGAGAAAATGATCGCATAGAATGCATTAGAGAAAGAGAGTATTTTCAGCTTGACACTATAAATCACTGGTTTTCCGTACTAAACAAGGGAATTTTGCCAAGATATTTTCAGCGATAAGAGAAAAGATGTTATAGAATAATAATTTAATGAAAAAAAATAATATTTGACAAAAAAACTGACATTCAAACTATTTTGGAATTTACTGAAAACGGCCCAGCGCGACATCCGACAGGTTTTCCCAGATCGCATCACATATACAGTGCTGGTCTTATTGGACCTCTCATCAGCTTTTGACACAATTGATCATAATATTATGATTAATAGACTTCGTGATCTGGTTGGTATGTCGGGATCAGTTTTAAAATGGTTTTCATCCTACCTGTCTGGTAGAAGCTTTAGTGTTAATGTGAATCAGATCATGTCTGAAACTGCAGAGTTGTCGTGTGGGGTACCTCAGGGTTCTGTCTTCGGTCCTATCTTGTTCCTCTTGTATATATTTCCTCTTGGTCAGGTTATTAGTCAGTTTAGCGACATATCTTACCACCTATATGCGGATGATATCCAACTGTATTGCTCCTTTAAGGAAACTGAGTTGTTTAAATTGTCTTCTCTAATTAACTGTCTGACTAGTATTAAACAGTGGTTATGTGACAACTTTTTGCTTCTGAATTCTGACAAAACAGAAACACTAATCATCGCCCCTGAAATTAAAATCCCAAAGATAATACAATATATTGGTGACTTAGGCTCGTCTGTCCAACCGAGCCTCAGGAGCTTAGGTGTTGTCTTCGAGTCAGCTATGTCCTTGGAGCTTCATTCTAAACAATTAGTTAGAAACTGCTTTTTTCAACTGAGGAACATTTCCAAATTAAGATCATTTGTGACCAAAGGTGAGTTAGAGATGATTATTCTCCTCCCGTTTAGACTACTGTAACAGTCTTTTTACGTGTTTGAGTAAGAAGGAGCTTCATCGTCTCCAGGCTGTTCAGAACTCTGCTGCAAGGCTTTTAACCCACATTAAGAAAAGAGAACACATCACACCTGTTTTAGCATCACTTCACTGGTTACCAGTCCAGTATAGAATTCATTTTAAAATCCTGGTTCTTACCTTTAGATCCTTGCATGGCCAAGTCCCTACCTACATCACTGACCTGATACAGCTTCACACTCCTACCCGGAGTCTCAGGTCTTTAGATCAGATGCTATTAGTTGTTCCCCGCACTCATTTTAAAACTAGAGGGGACCAGGCATTCCAGGCTGTCGCTCCCAGGCTGTGGAATGCTTTGCCTCTTGTTCTACGTTGCGCAAACTCAGTTGATTCTTTTAAAAAACAACTGAAGACTTTGCTCTTCAAGCAGGCTTTTGGTTAGTCGAGGGGTTTTATGGTTGTTTGTTTGTGTTTGCTGTTTGCATTTTGTGGAATGTATTTAAATTGTTCTTGTGTTACATTTTACTGTGAAGCACTTTGTGATGTATATCTGTGAAAAGTGCTATATAAATAAATGTTACTTAGCCTACTTACTTTTACAGGGTACAGCATTGTAAACATAGGGTACTAGGAGGAGGAAGAACAAAAACAAATTGCAAGTAGTAATTTCTGATCACTTTTGAGCTACTTTGATAGAACATGTTTCCGTTCATCAAAACACAATGACGGAAAAATATGAAATTTGTTTTGAGATTAAAAATGTACTTCTCCCTGAGAACTATGTTTTGAACAATGTGTTTTCTATTTTTTGGTGTATTGTTTACTGACTGCTTGATAGTGTATATCATTTTGATCACTTTGTTTATGATTTGAGAGCAGTGTTTGATTTTGAACACAGGTAAAACTGTTTTGAGGCGAAAGTTTCATTTTGCAAGAGGAGTCAGAAGTTTTGTAAATAGTGCTTGAAGATGAGGTTTTGTGTTTAATGTTTTCAGAAAAAGGAGCAAGGTTTCAGAAATTGTGTTTTAGCAACTGAGAAAAACTGTAATTTTAAATAAGTAAACCTATTGGTAAGAAACTTTCTGAATAATTATTCAAGAAAGACTTATTTTTTTTTACAATCACTATGACAATTTTTACAATACTTTTAAAACATTTCCTAAACTCTTAACGCACAGACACACCTAAAACACACAATTGGCAAAACAGTTCATTTCATGCTCAAAATCACAAATTGTAAACTAAACTCCAACACTAATTTTCAAAATACAACAATACACTAACACAATACACCATGTCTACCAAAACACTAACACATGTTCTCGTCCAACAGGAACATTTTGTCAATCATAGAACAATGTCATAAAAACACTAACATCAGATGGAATTACACAAACTGCATTATTTTATATGTGTCAGGTCTGCCCTTATACAACACACAGTATATTGTATTGATCATAAATTGTGTTTTACACTGCAGTTTCTTTTGAAGTCTCTCTTCATTTTTGTTTTGTTTGTAATGTAAATGCATGCATTTTGTTGTTGTTGTTTTTTTTGTTTTTTTGCAGCAGAAATTCAATACAACAAAATAAATGACCCTTCTTAGAGTAGCTTTATAGAATATTTATGAAAAAAGAAAACGGAGACAGAATTGCTGCAGTAAATGCTTTATTTGCATCAGGACATTTCTGCAAGATAACATAAATGTGTAACCCCTAGGGGGCGCTCGCACACAATTTCAATATTTAGAATAGAGACCCCAAAAACCCACGCTCCCCTTTTTGATAATTAGGCAGGTCGCGTCCAATGAAGGAACAGAAATGGGACTGATGCACTCAATTATGAATTTATTAAACTCACAAATATAAGAATTGGCAATCAGGGCAGACAAATAGTCCCCCCAGGTAACAGTAAACAATTTTACAATAAATAGCTCACAGTGAATAAAAGCCTCATAGTAAATGAGTTACAGGGTATAAAGTCTAACAATCTCAAAACTACGGTGCATAAAGTCGAATAAATAGGTACTGTTCACAAAACACTGCAAAAACACTTCAAACCAATTCGGCCGTGCAGACATATACTAAAACAGCATTTCACACTTCACAAGTGAACATTTCATCACAAAATAGACGCTGTTCCTAAAGGAGATATTGCACGATGCCCATCGGCCGAATGTTGGGAGTATGACTGCCAAACAGAAAATAAACAAAGAAATAAAGCAAACACAACATTTAAATGAATAGGCTACCACAAACAGGGCTCAATCCTAGGCCCAACTAGGTCCGGGTCATCCAGAAAGTAGCCTCTCCAAAAACACACACACACACACACACACACACACACACACACACACACACACACACACACACACACACACACACAAGAGATACAAAATACAACAGAATGATTAAGCTCAGGAAAAACAGTGGCTAGTGACCAACGTAGGCAATCCTCGTTTTTCTTTAAATCAACGCCGTATGCCCCGTAGCAATACAATTAAGTGGTGTGGATGACTAATAACTGTGCACACTCGCATCAGTGTTGTTTATTACTGCAACTCTTATAGGATCACAACTCACTATTATGAAAGCAAGTTTCTGTAAGCTCGTCACCGCCGGTACCATTTACTGGACACCATAAACGCAGACGCCCAACCGAGGTTCTCCCCTTCGCACAGCCGATACACCAAGAGACTCACTCTTCACTCACACCGCCCCATTTTTCTGTTCCTCTCAACACTTTTAAAGGGAACCGTCACTTAGGCCACCTGATCCAAATAATCAGCCGGCCTTAAAGGTACACTTCCCAACTCAACCACCTGACCCGCTACATATGCAATATAGCTGCCATTTACAGAATTACTGTATGTGAAAATACAAAATATACAAACAGAAAAAGCCATGCTCGGTCTTCAGCATTTGTCCACATGTTCTCATCCACATCACACCTGATATCTTCCCTGGCAAGGCATCTTGGGGAGAATCTTTTTGCATGCCTTATCCACCCCTAGCACAGTGTTCAGCTGTGATGTCTTGGTATGCAGCATATTTTGCATACAGGAGGGACATTTGGTCCTGTGGACTATGGTCAAAAACCTTTCATCTCCAGGCTGAGAAAACTCCTCAATGGGGTTGAGGAAAGGGAAGTAAGGGGCAAGGAAAATGGACATCATCCTCAGATGGGCATCAAACTCAGGAATGGTGGAATGTCACATTGAAAATAACTGAGTTTAAATGCAGGCCAGGGCCGGAGTGGGGCCACTTTTCAGCCCGGGAATTTCAGGCCCAATACCTGCCCACTTTTTCCATGGTGGAATTCTAAATTGGCACTTTTTCTAAATTGGATAAATGAAGCAACAGTTCAGCTCTTACTATTGTGTAGTTTGTATTAATAACAAATAATGTAAAGGTTAAATAATAATTCACTTAGATTTTATAGCAATTGCGACTTTATTTCACACAATTCGGACTTTATATTTCGCAATTCTGACTTTATAACGCGACTTTATATCACAATTCTGACTCTATATCTTGCAGTTCTGACTTTATAAGCAACTGCAACTTTATTTCAAGCAGTTCTGACTTTATATCTTGCAATTCTGACTTTATAAGAAGCAATTGCGACTTTATTTCACACAATTCTGACTTTATATCTCGCATTTTCTGACTTTATAACACAATTGCGACTTTATATCACACAATTCTTATATATCTTGCAGTTCTGACTTTATAAGCAATTGCGACTTTATTTCACACAATTCTGAATTTATAAGAAGCAATTGCGACTTTATTTCACACAATTCTGACTATATATCTTGCAGTTCTGACTTTATAAGCAATAGCGACTTTATTTCACGCAATTCTGACTTTATAACACACAATTGCGACTTTATATCACGCAATTCTGACTTTATATCACGCAATTCTTACTTTATATCTCTCATTCTGACTTTATAACACGCAATTGCGACTTTATTTCACGCAATTTTGACTTTATATCTCGCAATTCTGAGAAATAAAGTCAGAATTGCGAGATGTAAACTCGCAATTGTGAGATAAAAAGTCACAATTATCTTTTAAAATGTTTTATTCTGTGGCGGAAAAAAGCTTCCATACCTCCTCCTGGCCTCTTCCTCCCATCCATCCTCCCTGACGTGTACCGTTACGGTAGGGCCGGCCCAGCTATCGGTAGGTGCCGCCGCGCCGGCGGTGCCGCAGTAGCCCACCAAGAAAACGTTTTGGAAAAGACGGACTATGGACCCAACAAAGGGGAGAACTCCCTCACATGGTACAACCCATGCAGAGGCTGCGCGCTGCGGTGTCAGAATGCGAAACGTGTGTAGCCTATGTAACTAACGTGACATTGAAATGTAAAAAAATAAAAAATAAAAAACATTTCCTCGACCGGCCCAAAAGTGAAGCGGCCCACCGGGAATTCTCCCGATTACCCACTCCGGGCCTGATGCAGGCAATATTGTACACTGTAAAAAAATGATTTTATGTCAAAGTAAATAAAACAGGAAAAATCATGTATCTTTTGCTAAGATTCATTTAGTAAAAATGAAAACTTTAGTATATTAAGTAAATCCTAATTATATACTCATTTTTTACTTGTAAATATTAGACATCCAACAGACAAGTGAAATTGACTTCTGACTCTCTGGCATATTTGCATGCATTAATTAAGTACTTGAAGCAAATTTAAAAAAATCAAGTAAAATTTAGTCCTTGAAGAAAGGAATCTGCGCATGCGCGGAGAGAAGAAAACACGCGATGATTGAGGGATTTCCAATCTCCACTCCAACGGCTCTCGACTGGTAAGCAACAGTAAAAAACTGCATTATATTACGGATTTATAATGATTTTTTGATAAATTCAACTATTGTCTTGTCATCACTTCATTCTATACATTTGAAAAGTTTAGTGTTCTTAAGTTTAGAGATGTGCTCCAGAAAAAAATTCACGGAGACGCAGAGGCAGAAAGCACCCTGTTTATTTTCTTTCTTTTACAAAAGCACAATGTTTAGACATTTAACAGTTTATTTTTTCATATTTCTTATTATTCTTAAGTCTGTAATCTTTATAACCAAAAATGAGGGAGTATTTTAAGTTTTGCTGCTATGTGGAAGCTATGCTATGTGCTGCTAGCTTTTGTAAGATGTTAGCCATATTTTTTTCTCAGTTTTAAACTTTACGTTTTACACGATTTATCAGTAATTGCGCATAAAAACCATGAATATGTCACTTAAATCATTCTCGTTCCCTCATCGTGCACAATATAATTCATTCCCTCATTCATTTGCTAAATCGTGCATACTATCTATTAAATGGTCCATGCTTTTACTAAATCGTGACCACGTTGTAAATGACAATAATTCGTACTTCCAAATTCCTAATTTGTAGCCTTGATATCTGCATGCTGTGTGTCACATGTTAGCATTGAGTGTAAGGTCATGCAGGATGTTTTTAATGATTTAGTATAAATGAAATGAATAATGTGAATGCAAATTAATTAACTTTTAATTTAAAAGTATTTGCTGTTTACTGATTATTGTTTTTTTTCTCTCTCTCTTTTCTTAATTTCAGGATATTTCTCAAATGCATTCAGCCCTTTGTGCCTCCGTTGCTGTAAACCGGTTGAGAGGGACAAAGAGAGAGACCGAACACACTGAATTGTTATTATTGTCATTATAGGTTTCTGTAGATGCTTATTTCTTAATAAATTACTCTTAACTGCACATTGTCACAGTATTATTTTGTCACATTATAAGAGTAACATTTAATTTAATTTAAAATAATTGCCAGCACTGCATAAAACAAGTAAAATGTATTTTAAAATATCAAGTGGTTTTACTTAATTATATTAATTATATCAGATTTGTAAGTAAAAATTACTCAATATAATTTAACAGGCCAAGTTATATGTACTTATTCACTTTGTGAATTTTACTCGGCTTAGTTAAGTAGATTTACTTAATTTCCATCAATGTGAAATTTACTTGAAAAACATTCGTTGAAAAAACTTGCCTTATAAAAATTGAGTAAATTCTACTTATTGTTTTTCTCAGTGTATGTAAAATGTGCTGTATTGCTGTAGTTCATCATTGACAATAAAGGCCAATGTCATGTGTACTGGTGGTTGTGTGGGAATTTTACAAAGGTTTAGAGAAAATAAAAAAAGTTAATATTACACATTAATAAAAACAGTTAATATTACTCATAAATATTGTTTTTTTATATGTTTAAATGTTAAATTATTTCTACTCAATTTTATTTGTTAATGTACCTGATGCAGTTACTCAGATTTACTTAATTTTTTTATTTGCATTTACTCAATTCATGCAGTATATTTAATTGATTTCACAGCTTTAAAATTTACTAAAATTTTTTGAGTGTAAAAATGTTTCACCAATAAAATTGAGTACTAAATAATAGTTAAACTTTTTACAGTGTGTTAAAGCATTAGTAAATTTGGCAGTAAAAATCCATTGTTTTGGTCTTATTTGAGCTTGTGTGTAAAAGAAGTTCAAGCATTTTAAATATGTGTTAATTGTGTGCATTTTGTGTTAAAACAAGAGTTTTGGAAAATTGTTAAAAGTATTGAAAAATCTGTCATAGCAATCGTAAAAAAACTGTAACACAATTTCTAAGTGATAAAATATTTTAGAAATTGACATAGCCTATAACTATAAGAATATACATTCATTTTTAAAATGCCCATGGCATTTTAAGATTTCATTAATTTCCTTTTTTTTCCATCTGGAAATCACACTTTTAAAATTAGGCTATATAGTAATTGAGGGGGTGAATGTAAATAGAAATATCTTGATTTATCATTATTTCAGTCATGTTGAGGCCCTCTGGAGCTCAGGGGCCGTATTCACAAAGCATTTTATCTTACCACTAGGAGTACTCCTAAATCGCACTAAAATATTTTAGCTAGGAGTTTTCTCTTAAAAGTTATTCACAACACCTTTCAGACCTACTCTTAGTAAAGAAAAATGACAACTCCTAAACTAAGAGTGAGTCTTCGTTGCTATGGATGACGTCATTACTCATGCACGAGCTTGACTGAAGTGACCACCTTGATTGGCTGATGATTGTAACGCGGGAATGATTCCAAACTCCTCCCCTACGATGATGAGTGACAGGTGACAGGTCTGAGAATGCGTGCGCTACACAAGTAGTGCGAAGGACGGAAGATGATGAATAACTGAATAAATAGCCTAAATGAATAAAGAGTAAGGCAAAACAAATAGCCTAGCCTAATGAAGCCTATAGGATTGAAGCAATATCTTTGCAATATTATTGAATTAATCTGTCACTATATGCCTCTGCCTTACGTTTGCAAAGAGAATTTTTTTTTTTTATTTGATTCATAATGAAACGTCAATTAGTTTACATGCAATGAATAGCCTAGTTTTGGTTGTTGTACTTGTTGGTGGCGTTATTGCATCCCTTTATGCCTACAATGCAAAAATTTTCCCTCGCGATTGGAAGCTCCTGTAGCCGCCGCTACGCATTTCAAAACATCGCAACGTGAAATGCCACAAAAAGCGGTTTGTGAATAGCTCTTAGTGAGTTAGGAGTCCTCTCGACTTCTTTTAAGCTGTCCCAGACTTAGGTGCTACTTTTAGGGCTAAAATGCTTCGTGAATTACTCTTAGTCAAAAAAATTAGGAGTCCTAAAGTTAGGAGTGACACGCCCATTATTTTTAGGAGTTGCTCCTAAATTCGCCAGTTAGGAGCTACTTTTAGCCTTAAAATTCTTTGTGAATACGGCCCCAGAGCTCTGGTTGGTTTAATGTGTCACACAGCTTGACTTTCAACCTCCCATTATTACTTCTCTTTCATTATAAATGCATGAACATTATCAAACGTTCCTCTCTCTATGTGTGTGTTTGTTCAGGATCACAGTGACACACACAGACCGGCCAAACTGACCGTCGACACATGATGTGGGAATGTACAGTAAGACACTCACACTGACAGACAGTAAGATCTTTTATTTTTAGCAGGAATAACACAACTCTGGTTCTGCAAAACCATAAAACCACACATGCCCAAATTGTATTTTTTAAGAGCTAGAGAAACACGGAAAGGCCTCGAAATTGCAATAATTTGATCTGAAAACAATGATAAACTGCAATCATTTCTCAAAAAAAAAAAAAAAAAAATACTTCAGGAAACCCTTTTTGAAACATGAAAAAAACACAATCACACATTCACTGATTCACTAATGGACTGATTAAATGTAGAGCTCACAAAGCAGATGTAGAAGTGATGTTGGAAGCTTATGAACATGTTTGCATTCGTCTTGGATAATGATGCTTAATACGCGAAACATTCCATAGAGATTAAGTAGAAATTACTTGCAACTAACTTTACTTTTCAACCCTACTGAAGCCTATAGAGCGCATGCCCTTCACCCCCCCACCCCCCATTGTAGCCAACTCGGCGGTACCCAATATGTCGCCTATTTGTCGACGGCTGGCAGATCTGACCAAATCGGGGTCGTCTGTCTTTTTGTTCCTGATAGTGAACAGGCAAACACTGGTTGACAACGATATTACAAGCTACAACCACATAGTACCTATCCCTTGTTATAGTCTCAACTTCACACGGCTCCTCCTCCTGCTCATCCTGCTCCTCCTGCTGCTTTTTTGTGACTTTGTACACAGTGAACGTATCCTTGCTGATGCACAGGTTGTCTTTTTTTGTGTTGTCTTTGTATATGATGCCTTGTCCATTGCAGATATTTCTAATGCTCTCCTCGTCTTCATCGAGGAAGGACTGGAGAGAAGGTCTGTCAGAGCCACAAAGTGTCTTATTTTTCAGGTACTTTTCCCAAGCATCTTTACTGTTTGTATCGAAATCATAGGAGATAATATGTTTTCTTTCAAACTCATTATAAGCGTTGTTATTTCTCGAACGTCTCTGGCAGGGAATTCTGGCATCAGTGAACACCAGAGTGACAAGGAGAACCAGGAGAAGCGCAGATCTCATCCTGAGAACAAGAGAGTGACAGACACTTAAGTCAAGTCAAGTCAACTTTATTTATATAGCGCTTTTCACAATACAGATTGTATCAAAGCAGCTTCACAGTATTAAATAAAATAGTACATCAGTGTTTGTTTCTAGTGTAGAACGTCCACGTTTGGTAATGCTGATCAATAGTATTGTTGATTGATTAATTAAATTAAGTATCCCCAAATTAATTAAGTATTAAGTATCACTAATGCCGAGTTCAGACTGCACGATTTTCAAAGTAGTCGGGTCACTGTTCTTTTCACACTGCGTGACTATCTGGCAGAGGTGTGGACTCGAGTCATGTGACTTGGACTCGAGTCAGACTCGAGTCATGAATTTGATGACTTCAGACTCGACTCGACAAAATGTACAAAGACTTGCAACTCGACTTGGACTTTAACATCAATGACTCGTGACTTCACTTGGACTTGCGCCTTTTGACTCGAGAAGACTTGCTACTTCCCATGAAAACTGGGGGGAAAAATGTCCACATGGCCGCGCCGCTCTCAGTTTATCTGCATCTGTGAAAAAAATGTGCACCACCTGTATGCATGCAGCGAGCGCGCGCGCAGCCTGCACGACATCCAATCACTGTAGTCCCACGTTGTTTTGATTCGACAGCATCTAACGCCCGTTTCACATTCACACATACTCCGTTTGCAGTGCGTATGCGCCAGCGGGTGCGTATTTTTTTCCGTACCCATGTTAACAGGTTAGAGCTTTCACACTGCACGCGGTTGCAGTCCGTCGATCCGTTCCAGGTGCGGTGTGTATACAGCAGTGCCGCAATCGTTTCCGCACCGAGTCTATTTCTGCTGTGCTGCACATGTGCTGCACGCGCTGAATTAAAGTGACAGCGCATGTTTCGTGGTCAACATGAACACAGATTGACCTAAAAATGTAGTAATTTCACCATAAATGCGATTAATTAAATAAAATGTAGTAATCTCACCATAATTGTATTTAATTAAATACTATTTTCACTTTAAGACCAGGGTAAAGCAAGGAAAACTACAATTTACCTCAACAAGGCGACATAATGAACAAATCTCGTCTCATTCGTGGAGGTGGAAAAACATGTTCCTTGTGACATGCAAGATTTATTGTATTAATTTAAATATAAAATAAAAGACATGAGAGTCGGCTGTTTTTTTATATAAGTAGCCTATGGTTAAATATTTGACCACTTGCTTTAGGAACTTCATATAAGTAGAAGTAATGCATTGAATAATAGGCCTACGTTGTTTAAATTGTGTTTAAACGTGCATACGTCTATTAAAGAGTGTATATGTGTACAAAGAGAATCGCAATGCTGAGACGTAAGACCGGGGTAGCCTAAATCAAGGGAAAATACATATTTCAACAAGGCAACATAACACTCGTCTCATTCGTGGAGGTGGAAAAACAAGTTCTTTGTGACATGCGAGATGTATAAAGATTTAAATTATGCAAAAGAAAGAGTATGAGTCTGCTGTTTTTGTCAATTTTAAGTTTTTATTTAAAATGTAGGCTATGCGATTTTAATATAAGTACATGGTTAAATATTTTACCACTTGTTAGAGCAACTTAATATAGGCTATAATTCTATAAGAGTAATGCATTAAATAATACGTTGTTTAAATTGTATTTACAGTAAACGTGAATACGTCTTTTAAAGAGTGTATACAAAGAGAATCGCAATGCTGACAAAAAAATTTTTTAAATAAAAGATGCTAATAACTTCTGGATTTGAAATACAAATAGTGAGTATGTATTTGTGGTACAGCTGCGGATCACGCACTGCAAACGCAGCATATGTGAAAGCACTATCGCGCGTGCTGGTCTTGCACCGCATATGCACTGCAACACACATTCCAATTATATTATCAGGTTGGTCCAGTTTTTCAGAAGTGATAATTTTGAGGAGTGAGGATTTTATTGATGACATGTTTAAAAAGGTTTAGGCTAAAACGACCCATGTCTATTTGAAAGTTAAACTGTTTTGCAATATGAGGTTAATACAATACAGGACTGAAGCTACAAATGTATACAAAATGAAATACAAATCTTACAGACGTACATGATTTGTATAAATTTTATTTCTGTGGTAAGAGGACTTGAAATGACTCGAAACTAAAATGGTAGGACTTTGGACTCGACTTGAGACTTGTTGGCTTTGACTTTTGACTCGACTCGGGACTTGCCTCATCTTTGACTCGACTTGACTCGGGACTCGAGGGCAAAGACTTGAGACTTACTTGTGACTTGCATAACAATGACTTTGTCCCACCTCTGCTATCTGGGGTAACATTCAGTTGCTGGTATGTTCACACTGCACGATGCATCGGCGACAGGAGGTTTCACACTGCATGACTTTCAGGAGGAAGAATCGCCGACAACTTCTGTCTGGTCCGCAAACTACGTTTCGCAACCAAACACACGCGAGAAGTGATAATGAAATAGCGCAAAATCCCGCGTGCGTGAGACCGAAATTGTTATTAAAAATGATAGCCTGCAAGAAGCTTGTGGTCCAAATTGTCTGTGCACTGATTCGCACGAAAAGGAGAAAAAGAAAAACATATTATGCATGAGGAAATGGCTGGGAAGACAAGGGGAGCAAGGACTGTGTGATATGCAAAGAGAGTTGGGGGTAAATAAATAATTTTGCAACGTGCTGCTGTTGCTGCTGGTCAAGCAAATGTTTGTGCTTTGTTTCTGTTTGATATAGTTGTAAATATATCTACTAAAATACTGATATTGTGCTCTATAACTCCTCCCCGAACTCCCCGCTGCTCTGTATCTTGCTCTCTCATTGGCTGCCGGTCATCGCCGATGTAGTTTTCAGTCAGAACACTTTCACACAGCAGGATTTTGAATCGCCGACAGGTCCAGATATTTAGCATGCCAAATATCTCACGGGCGTCGGCGACTCGTCGGTGATTCTCTCAGATCGCGTCTTTGCTCATTCACACAGCGTGATTGTCACTCGCGTGAACGAGCACCGATTTGCCTGTGATTTCAGGCATTTGTCGCCGATTTCCCAAAACCTGTCGGCGAGCCAAAATCGGGGCTAAAATCATGCAGTCTGAACTCGGCATTAGAGCTTCACAATCAGTGGAAATCGGCCATTAATAAGATAATGAGCAACTTCAAACACAGCTGCATGTTTTTCTGAATATATCGCTATATGACTAAAGAAATAATAATAATTCTTTTCTTTAATACTCTTATTTTGTAGCAAAATATTGCCACATTAATATTTCTTATTTTGTTTAATATTTATATGTATTATTGATAATAATATATTACATTATACGTAAGTTTTTTATTAAACCACAGGAATCCCTCAAAGCCGCTCTTTTGATGACAACAGATTAATATCTTAATGTGAAGAGTCCTCAAGACTAGTTTTAACAGATTAAAACAAAAATATTAAAGACAGTATATGCATTATTAATATGATCTGCAGTATCTGAATTTACATGTGTACAGTATATATATATAGATTTACCTGTGTGCCGTTCTTGAGCTCGTGGAAATGAAAGAGTCTTGTTGAGTCTGAGCTGGAGTTCAGAAAGTGTTCGAGATGCTCATTTGACTGATTTTTATTGTGTGGAAAAGAGGAAGGAGTGAAGATGAGCCCGTTTCTTGGAAATTCACAGCAAACAAATGTATTGCAATACAGCAAAACTTGGTGGATGTTTTTGCATCTTTAAGATTCTGCCTTTAGGAAATTCAGTAACGCTTTAGGTTACACTTTATTTAGACATTCTACTAACTAGAAGTAAATTTGCAGCTACATGTCAATTGTCATTAGAGGATTAGTAGACTGTCTATTACTTTATTTTGTTGGTCCCCCAACAGACATTCACTGACTATAAGTAACTTGGCAACTACAGGTCAACTTATTACTAACCGAACCCTAACACCTAACCCTAACCTAACAGTATACTAATCCTCTAAATGACAGTTGACATGTAGTTGAAAGTTACTTACTTAGTAGCATGTCTAAAGTGGACTATCGAAATAAAGTGTAACCACGCTTTACAATAATGTTCCAGTTGTTAACATTGGTTAACTATATTAGTTTACATGAATGAACTAACAATGATAAATACTTCTAAATTATTATTTTTTTAATTAATTAACTAATTATTAATCTTAATTTCAACATTTACTAATAAATTAAAATCAAAAGTTGGGGGTGTCAATACTGAAGGGTCAATGAACAGTTGCATTTGTATTAACCTTATTAAAGATCAATAAAAACTGTTACAAATGTATTGTTCCTTCTTTCTTTTAAAAAAGAAAAAAAAATATTTTATCTTATCAGGAATAATCCATTTGGATATATATCTTTTCCACCAGGAAGTCTTGGCCAAAATGATAAACAGATTACATTTATGTTTTACGAACTCATAAAACCAAAAATATAAGAAAAAAAAAGTATTATGTCAAATTATTTAAAACATGCATGTGTCATTCAGGACTCCAAAAGGTTTCTAGAAATATTTAAAGATGGGAACATCTACTGTAACATCAAAATACGCTGCATTTCATTACATAATAGCAGCAAAAGAGGAAAAGGCAGTTTTGCTAAACTCAGAATAAACTCTAGGAACATGATGGATGATCTAGTCCTATAATTACAAGTAATATGATAAGAGATAACAGATATACGTTGACAGTTTGTCTTAAAATGTCTTGGCAATAAACATCTTATGCATTTTTCTCCTTTGGTTCAAGTACGTGAAGAATGAATTGAATGAATTGAATTGATTTTTATTAAAGTGTCTTGCACTTACGTGCCCAGCCCAATTAGGCTTAAAAGACACTATTGACATAAAACAGACATAACATAGAAAGATGACCATCATACAAAGTACATAGGAAGATGACCATCATACAGAGTACATTACCATCATTTTCACAATATAAACAAACAAAAAGAAACACTGTCAATTTAGGCCAGGATATAAATTCCTTTGCCTAAGTTTCCACGCCCTTTCCACATATCTAGCCAAACTATAAATTTCATTTTCAAAGAGCCAGCTCAACATATCCCCATCCGTCATCCAAAACAAATCAGGCTTTTTATATTGAATTCTCTCAAACATACCCATTCTTAAATCATGATATACAGGACAGAAAAACAAAAAATGCCATTCATCCTCAACAACCCTTAAATCACACAAAACACATAGTCTGTCCTCTTCTGGTACACCTTTATAGCGCCCCACCTCGATCTGCAAAGGCAACACCCCTGCTCTGAGCTGGGCACACAAAGACCTTTGTAATCTGTTTAACCAACATTTGACATAAGGCTCTGTGGAGTAATCATTTTTAAAATGAACATAGCTTCTCAATTTGGGCTTATTTAACACCTGCCATTGCCATTGCTCTTTATAGGAATTAAACAAAAACTGTCTGACCTGAGATATATTACATTGTAAGTTATTTGTAAATATATACTGTGCTTTTGCTGCTGAGAGTATTCCAAGGACCTCCATTGACCAAGGATAGTTGTGAGCTTTATCCCAATTGAAAACTTTCCGAGTAAGTCTATCTTCAGGTAGTCTAATAAGGCGATTCCATAATCTCATTACTTCCGCCTTTTGTTTCACCAAACAAGGCTCCCAACCCATATCACCCTCTAGCGCAGCTCTAGTAGTGAACCTGTGCACTCCAAGGAAACACCTCATGGCTCTGCTCTGCAATCTATTACATTCAGGAGCATCTTCGAAGCCCCAGACCCCAGCTGCATAGAACAAAACAGATCCCACCATAGTGTCAAACAGCTGTGTAAATGTTAAAAAACTAATTTCAGGGCAAAGCTTCATCTTATTAATAACTGCTCCCAGGGCCCTCCCTGCAGACTCAGACAGAACCCTTCTCCCTTCTGAAAATGTCATATTTTCGTGAAAAAGAAAACCAAGATATTTATAAGTTCTGGAGTACATAAGCTGTGTTTGTCCAAAAAAGAAATCAAATTCACTGCGTGACACAGATGGTTTTCTAAAATGGACTACTTGTGTTTTATCCACATTTATAGAAAGTCTCCATTCACTGCACCAATCCTTCATAATGCCCAACATTCTTTGTAGTTTAATTTCTTCATCTGTGCAAACAACAATATCATCTGCATATAATAAAATGCTGAGGTTAAAGCCATCAATGTCAATACCCAAATTTGCTAATTTTATCTCTTGAGCCAGATCATTCACAAAAAGCGCAAAAAGAGTGGGTGAAAGAACATCTCCCTGCTTGACCCCAAATGGAGTGGGAAACCATCCTGTCCTCATGTCATTAATCTGCACACAGGCCACTGGAGCCTTGTACAGGGCTCTGATGGAATTATACAAGTGACCTGTAATACCAATAGAAAGTAACTTATATTTCAAAAGATCTCGGTTAACCCAATCAAAAGCTTTTTTAAAATCAACAAAACAAACAAAAGTACTTTTATTTTCCTGCAACCTTGCTCTAATGACAGATGATAAAACATAAATATGATCAATGCATGCTCTATGTTTTCTAAAACCATTCTGTTCATCCACCAAAATTCCATTGATCTCGATATATTCACTGAGTCGGTTGTTAAGAATACCAGAAAATACTTTACATACTGTACTTAACAAACTTATTCCTCTATAATTCAAAGGTACTCTTGGATCAGCCTGTGTGGTCTTTGGAATAGGCTTGATGATCGAACTATACCACACCGAGGGAACAGTCCCACTCTTAAAGCAATATTGGAATAACATGTGCAGAGTATTTAACAACTTAGGACATTTAAGAACCTCATTAGAAAGTTCATCCACACCTACAGCTTTATTAGGTTTGGTTCTATCAATTGCCTTCCGAACTTCTTCTAAGGAAATATCATTGTTTAGCACACTACTAAAATAGGGTGTTTCCAACGTAACAGATCCAACTTCAAGTAGATGTTTTAATTTACATATCTCAGCTAAAAATGCATCATTAAACTGATGAGAGCTAGAACAAGTGTACAAGTCTCTGTAATCTTTCTCCCATCTGTCCAATATTTTATCTATCTCGAATACAGACCCCCCACTTTCTGTAACTATTTCAAGTGGAATTAATTTATTTCTCTTTGGACCAAGCTTGTTTATTTCTTTCCAAAAATGCTGTGGATTAGTATTTTGAGAAAGCTTAATTTCAAGAGCTTTACCTCTCCTATAACGCCTTTTATACAGTCTAAGTTTTTTATCAAAATCATATTGACAGGCTTTAAATATATCGTGCAGGTTCTTCCTTAAAACAGGCTCCTTACATTTTAAATATCTTTTCTCTGCCACACGGAGATTTGACCAAATATTATGTAATTCATTATTCCAAAAAGGTTGTTTAATTCGATACCATTTCTTATAGGCCCGTTTTCCATGCAGTTTTGATCCATATTGACTCATTTCCCCATACAAAACCCCACAGAAAAGTTCATAGCAACAATCAACATTATCCTGTGCTTCCCCGCCTTTGTCCAGTTGTACTATAACATTTTTTAGGGCTTCATCAGAGGTTTCAGAACTAAGAAAGTTGTCCTTTAGCTTTCTTATTGGTTGTTTACAAAATAGTGTAATATCAGCACTATTTATAAACATCTCTGCTGTTTGAAAACGTAAATAAAGCATGGAGTGATCAGGGGGTCTAATCCTCTCATCTATTAGCCCTCGGGACCCAGTTCTTTCCAATAATTCAGATGGAGTGAATACTTTAAATTCACTACATGTTCTTAAATCTTCATGTCTCGTCACAATATAATCAACTACCGCCTTACCCTTAACAGAAATAGATGTGAAATTATCATACTCCGGGTTTATTCTTCCATTAACCACACAGCATTTCGACTCTTTAAGGAAATCAATCAAACTTTCCCCATGCTTGTTCAGACCCGAGTCCAACACCACTCTAGAACTAATATCATCCTCATCGACATAGTCTCTGTGGTGCGCAACACGACTATTCAGATCCCCACAAATATAAACAGAGTCAACCTCAACCGTAGAAATCAAAGACAGTAAGTGTGCATAAAAAAGATCAGCATTACGGCCCCATGTCGAAGTTTCAGGAGACAAATAACATGAAATCAAAATAAATGAATATTGTGAATTAGTGTGCTCGAACCGCAAACACAAAATTCCGTCATAAGTCTTGTCCTCAATCGTAACAGAAAAGTTGTCCAAAATTGTTTTTTTGACAAATACACCCACACCCCCAGAGGCTTTGACAGCTCTCTTATGAGCAACACGATTATGTCCAATCCAAGTGTATCCATGAAGCTCAGGCATAAGAGTGGACAAATGAGTCTCATTTAATGAAATAATTCCTGGCTCAAACGAAAGAAGCAGTTGCGCTCTTAACTTACTATTTGCAAGTGTCCATCCATTAACGTTCCAATGAACTAAGACAATATAATCCGTACTTACAGGCTGGGCATAAAATCTTCAAACCGAAGGCTGTGGTGTCGATCCCGCCGTGCCCCTGGCTTGACCACGCTTTACTAGCCGTCCGTTGTTGGCCACGTAGTAGTCTTTAGCAGCTGGGATATCTCTAAGCAGAGTCCTAAAATTGGATTCCATGAGACGCTCAGCGTGTGATTTCGCTGACGAAACATAAACCCTTCGGTAACTTTCATTGTCCTTGAGTTTAGGCCGCCGCCGAAGCACAGCCACCTTCTCCAGCGTTGTCTCAAGTTCCACTCTGATGAGTCCCGGATTTCGCCCTCGAGCCCTCATGCGCTCCACGGCCACAATTTTTGGCACCGGCTCGCAATCCATTCCCTCGCACAACAGAGTTTTTACTTTGGCCTCAACATCTTCTCCCTCCATTTGCGACAGTCCCACAATTACCAACGACACACCAGGATCAAACTGCTTACTCTTAGCTTTTTTTTCATTCATTTTAATTTCAATCTGATCCATTCTGGAACAGAGAATTCCCACTTCCAGATCCAATGCGTGTTGCATCTCCTTGACTGCTTTAGCCACCTCGCGCTTGAATGCTTCTTTACTCTCATTAATAAGTTTTTCCATGGACTCACGTAGACTTTCCATTTTGTCATTCATTTGTTTTTCAATTGTAGTCTGCATAGTGTCCATTTTTGCGCTAAGCGCACGTAGTTCATTCATTAAAGCCGCGTGGTCGCTGTCGGCGTCTTTCTTACGGTGTCTAGTACCATCAGCCATCTTCCCCTATAAATCTCCACCTCCACCAGAAGAGGTATCTCTCAAAAATCGTATTGCAGCATGATATATACAGTCAACTTATTTAGTAAAGATGGATTTGCATGCATATAAATCACATCACCAAAATCCAACACTGAGAAGAAACAACTTTTTAGCTTTTTAAAAGTTTGTATATATATATATATATATATATATATATATATATATATATATATATATATATATATATATATATATATATATGTATATTAAAACCCAGCTTTTCATCAGGCCATATGCCCAGATATTTATAGAACTTAACTCTCTCTATACAGTCCCCTTCTACGGTTAAATAGGTGGGACAGCTATTTTAGTGCAACGGTGTAAAGAGGATATTTAGTTTTATACCGGTATATATCAATTAAATTAAACAATGAAAATTGCAATGCCTGTACTATGGCTCGATTCGACTGTGTTACTGTGTAGATAACTGTATCATCAGCATAGTAATGTATTTTTGCTGTGATTGTCTCATGACCTAAGTCATTTATATAAATCGAAAATAAAATTGGTGCTAAAAATATACCCCTGTGGGACGTCTTTATTCATTTTTAATCCTGTATCCTTTCTGACAAGTAATTATTGAACCAATTAGACTAATTTTACCAAAACCTAAGCAACTGAGTCTCTGCAATTCGATTTTGTGATCTATGGAATCAGATGCTTTAGAAAGATAAAATAGAGACAAATAGAGCTGAATATTATCGAAACATGTAATAATATCATTTTTGACCAGCATAGCTGCTGTTGCAGTGCTATGACCTGACCGGAAGCCTGACCGAAATACATTTAAAATATTATTTTCCGATAAAAAAAAAACGCTTTACTTGATTATTAAAAAAGATTCAAAAACTTTTGCCATCACTGATAA
Organism: Leucaspius delineatus; assembly: GCA_023718395.1. Taxonomy (NCBI): domain Eukaryota; kingdom Metazoa; phylum Chordata; class Actinopteri; order Cypriniformes; family Leuciscidae; genus Leucaspius; species Leucaspius delineatus. Next base: position 7,754,366 of record CM043355.1, read on the forward strand.
CCTTGAAGTATAGGTCGGTAATTATTTAATTCAGATTTTAGCAAAGAGAGAACCAAGGCTGATTCCCATGCATGTGGAATTACATATAAATTATGCTGCAATTAAAAATAAATAAATCTATCTTTTCAGGCCCCACTGATTCTTTACTATCTAAATGTGATAGAGTTTTGCAAACTCGTGCAACTAGAATAGGAGTAAAAGTAAAAAGCTGAGTAGGACGACGAGTGTCGGCTTCAACACTTCCTATTATTTTGTGTTCCCTTAAATTACTAGAATCAGAAGTTGAACCAGCAACAATAAAATGGCTATTACACACATTAATAATATTTTCTTTATACCATTTCTGATTATCAATAATAATCACATTTAATCACATTGTTAGTTAATATTAGTTGATGCCTTAATTAATCACTCTCAGAAAAAAGGTACAAAAGCTGTCACTGGGACAGTACCCTTCAAAAAGGTTCTAATATGTACCATTTAGGTACTAATATGTGCATGGTTGGTACCAATATGTACCTTTGAGGGACTTAAATGCACTCTTTAGGTACAAAGGTGTACCTTTTGAAAAGGAACCGCCACAGTGACAGCTTTTGTACCTTATTTCCTGAGAGTGATGTTAACTAATGGGACTCAAACGTATCAAGCCAAAGCACTCGAGAGTTTAAGTAAATGTATATAAAAAGCCTTTATTTCATCATGGCTTAGGCAATTAAAAACCATTTTCTAATGAGCCTTCATCAGGGTGTTAACTAATGGGACCTTATTGTAAAAAAGTCCTAAATGCAGAATCTCAAAGATACAAAAACTTCCGCTAAATTTTGCCTAATTCCAAGAAACTTGTTTGCAGTACATTACCAAGAAATTGGTCCATTTTCACTACTTCCTCTTACCGGACATTCACATTGTACACAGTAAAACTGAGAATGATGCTAGGTTAAAACTTGTGAATTTATGAATGCAAATAATAATTATGAATAATGATTGCATCTCATAATAATGTAGATGATATTGAGGTGGCTGCATGTTCACATTACTCTGAATGAGGTTAGCATTTGTTAACTAAGATAATGACAGTCAAAGTGTATGAATACAAGAGTAAACACATGTATTATGCACCGAGCGAGTCACGATCCCTCACCAAGACTCTTGGATTAAAGCACCTGATATCTGACTTGTGAAATATGAATATGCATTATTAAACGCCTCCAGCTTCTCAGAATGTGTGAGTGGTTTTATGTCCATAATTGATGCTGTGAGTGACTTATGTTTGTCACTCTTGTAAAAAAGTTACGCATGTCAAAAAGGTGACCTAACTTCTAACTAAATCATTAGCTAGTCTATTTTTCATGTCGAACAATGATCTTTTAAAATGTTGACAAACCGTAAGGCCTAGAGACTTGAAACCTGGCCAGATGGTAGGCCTCAATTTGGGGACAACTTATCAGAGTATGAGCCCGATTGGCCCATAGGTGGCGCTACAGCAACCAAAAGTACAAAATTGCTCATAACTCTTAGACCGTTTGACCGATCCCTGGCTCAAGGCAGATAAAATGGCTATCTCCAAATTTGATTGCTATGGCTAAAATGGCTATCAAAAAATGTTCTGCTAATGTCGAATTTTGTCCAAAACCTACTTTTGCGAACTAGTCCCTGGTTTTTCGCCCGATCGGAACCAAACCAGGACAATTCTCTGGACTGTCTAGATCAATAATTATAAAAAAAAAGTTGAACTTTTGCATTTGGGTGGCTGTAACGGGGTCATTTAGAAAAGGGGCGTGGCAAAATACACTCAAAATGTTTTGTTCTTAAAGGCCTTAAGGGCCTTAACTGCTTGAACCCCGATAAATGCTGCTTGCAGCTTTAATTATTAATTGTAACAATAACAATTTTATTTGCTGTTTTTGTTGTGCTACTACTGACACAAGACAGCCAATATAATTGTCAAATAAAACAAACAAACAAACAAACAATGTGAGAAAGAAAGATGTGGTTCTAATGTCAATTTGCTTCTGTGCATTTTATTTTATTTTTTTGCATATTTTCAATTGGTTCAGTTTCCACACAATTATCTGTGTCAGAGTCAGAGCCGGCACTTTCATATTACACATTGTGTGTGACTTCCATGTCTGTCTGCTAGCATGGGTTTGCCTGCTTGTATTATTGACGCATTATAATTAAAGGGGGGGTGAATTGCTGTTTCATGCATACTGAGTTTTTTACACTGTTAAAGAGTTGGATTCCATTGCTAAACATGGACAAAGTTTCAAAAGTTAAGTTGTACCTTTGAAGGAGTATTTTTGTTCCAAAAATACTCCTTCCGGTTTGTCACAAGTTTCGGAGTTTTTTTTTCGAGTATGGCTCTGTCTTACGTAAGATAGAGCGGAATTTCCTTATATGGGTCCTAAGGGCACTTCTCCGCGGGCGCGCGCGCACTCGTAGACCAGAGAGAGAAGAGAGCGAAAGCAGTACGTTACCTCAAAGCGCTATGCTCGGCTTTTAGGGAAGTCAATGTCACCAAAGAAGTGTGTTTTTGGTTGCCAGGGCAAGACAACCCTGCACAGATTCCCAAAGAACCCAGCATTAAGGGAACAGTGGATGGAGTTTGTTTTTCCTGAGCATAAACGGAGTTGTGTAGACTGTTTGTTCCCTGCATTTCGACGATGATTGTTTTATAAACCAAGCCCAGATCGACGGATTTGCAGATCGTCTAATGCTTAAGGATCGAGCAGTCACAATGATAAAGGTTCGCTGTCGCATGCGGTGAGTAAACTGCTTCCAATGTCTCTCTGTGTTGTTGTTAGCTCGGTTAGCACAGCTATAGCACATCGCCCACACGGCCCGCCCCCAGCCGCTCGTTTTTTTCCGGAAAGACTCGGTATAGCCTATCTTTCTATTATAAATATAATAAAACTAAAGACGTTTTGGAGATATGAAGGATGCAATACTACTTTATAGGTACTCAAGATTAACAGGAGATTGAGTGAAAATGAGCAATTCACCCCCCCTTTAATAATCCAATTCTTAATTCTTAATTAGTTTATATTATGTGGTCAAACCTTGATTCTTCAGTAAAATATTGTTTTATTTATTTCAAGAAATAACCAACAAATTAATGATTATTAAAATATCCATTAAAATAATAATACCCTGGTCTGTTGGAGTAACATAAAAATAGAATAAAAGCATCTTAAAAATAACTGGTAATTATTATTTAGTGTCATGCACAGTATTTAGTAACGTATGGTAATGAGTCGAGACAAATTTAGTTATTCTTATTTTGTAATTTATTTGTATTATTTTTATTCAATCATTTTAAAGCATCTTTACAAAAAAGTCATAATGTTTATAATATCATAATCCAAACTTTTTTGTCAGCTTAATCCCTTTAACCTAAAATATTTACTTGAATAGCACCCTGAGATTTTTAGTTAATATTTCAACAATTCAACATAATATGTTCAGAGTTATGCCAACTGTCACGGAACGCACAACAGCGCCTCCTCCTGGTCTCACTAGGTCCCTCTCTCCTGCATACTGGGACTGCATTTCCCTCATTACCTCATTATGATTTCATCCGTTTCACCTGTGCACCCTCAGCTCCCCTTTATCTGGACTGTTCTGTTTTGTTCTCATTGGTGAAGTCTTGTTTTACCAAACCTCTGTCTCAGTTTGTTTCTCTTGCTACTCAGTATTTTGTCTTGATCTTGTGTATTTGAACTTGGACTCTGAACTTGTTTGTGAACCTTTGCTGCCTGCCTCTGACCTTTGCTTGTTTGACTACGATACTGGATTGCCCTTGTCTGCTTTAATAAATATCTGCAAATGGATCCGACCGTCTCTGCCTCTCCGTCACACCTCTCCATCACACCAACTAGTCGTCAGTTTGACTTCCTTCAGGTTGTTTCCTCAAATAGTATTCCTCGAATGTGCATCTGGACGTCTAATATTATCAGGAAAAGGGAAGTGTCTTAACGAGAAGGGGAAGTGATGATGATGTGCTTTGAAGTTTCAGAATGATCAAATCTCTTGTTAAAGTTCAGTGTCAAATACATGCTGAAAATGCACAATGAATGTTTGCATATGCATGTGTTGCTGTGCTGGACAATTTGCCTCTTTAAATCATTTTTAGGTATTGCAAAAGAGGGAAGCTGAAAACAATGTTTCAGAAACATTGCACACTGCATGATTGCACACTGAATCTCTTATTTACACACACACACACACACACACACAAAAAAAAAAAAAATAATGGAAACAACTACACTGGTAGACAAACATAGACATATAAAGACTGGTAGACATAAATGCCACATCACTTTTAGTGTGACAAGTGTGCTTGATGAGCTTTGCACAAATCCTCACATAGCAATTATTGTCTGGCTCAGCTCCGGGTCACACATCCAGTTTCCCTCTGCCCACATCTGGACATCTGGACATGAGCCATAACTGAGCCATATCTTAGCCAAATAATAATAAAAGTTTTTTAATAGTGTCCTAAATCTCAGTCTTCAGTAAACCAGATCAACACCAGTCTTTAAGCCCAAACCCCAAAACTGAGCCACACAAAAATGGCAACAAAAATTCTCAGCCATGAATCCACACCTATTTACGTGTCACCTATCACGATTTAGTATCTGTAATTCAAACATCTTTGGATTGTGAGAGAAGATCAGAGGGAAAGACCTTCTGTCTCAGCTGAGACTCGAACCAGAGACCTTCTGTGAGGCGTCAGTGTTTCCCACTGAGACACTGCACTGCTCTTCATCACAGACACAAGATGCATGTTTAAAAAAAAAAAAAAAACATTTGCATGTACAAAACTTTTTTTTTTTTATCCAATCTATGGAGCGTTTACAGAAACACTGAAGTGGTGTTGAAGTTAATGCGATCATTAAGTGATTAAGTGATGATTGAGCATTAGTGAAATCCTCTGCAAATAAGAGACATAAATCTGTGAAGATCTCAGCAGAGGAGGATTAAACAACTCCACAAACAGCATTACTAGCTTCACTTATTACTAACCAGACTGACTTTATGTCTGTCAGATGTCTACAGAGGGGAAAAGGAGATGTCTTGTATGTGTATAAGTTGTATTGTAATAACATGGTGAACACTATGAGGCGCTATTGCTTTACCATCTTTATTAGATGCAGTTCAACAACATGTCCTGTCAATACATTACAAAACTCATGAACTTGGCAGTACCAGCACCACGCTCTTATCAAGTCAGAGATTCATTCACTGTACATGCATATGAATATGTGTATGTATTATTGTGTCTGCTGTGTAATGAGCAACAGGTTAGTAAAAAGTGGTTCCTCAAGTCACAATTGGTGCAAATCTGTATTGAGAGCACATAAGAGTAATTTGGAAAAAGCTTTGGATTGACATAAAATAGACACAATTATTTTATGCAATAGAATTCACTTATTCAACAGCTATATTTATCAACAACACATATCTCAGTGGTATATTTATATAAATAAGGCACTCAAAAAACTAAAAATCGTTGAACTTTTAAGAAGTGTTTTCTCAAAGTCTAATCAACTCCTGACGAACACAAGGATTATTATTCTAGTTATCACTCAGTGAGTCATTTAACCATGTATTACTTAAAATTATTTATTTTAATTTAACATTATATATATATATATATATATATATATATATATATATATATATATTGTTGTTAGCTTTTCATTACTGTGTTGTCTCTATGGACCTCTGTGTCTTGAATAAAAGTTGATTGATTAAACTCACAAATTCTTGCAGTTCCTTCACGAACTCCAGTCTGTAATATGCACTTCATGTTGTTTATAACGGCGGGGTCTCGTCGTCCGTCTGTCACCATTCCTCCGCCTGCCATCACCATCCCTTCACCATCTCCTGTCGCCATCTCTGCACCTTCTCCACAGCCTCCTTTTAAACCTCCTCCTCCTTCTCTCCACGCCGAGAGGTCACGTCTTCTCGGGAGGGGTCGTTCTGCCACACGCATTAAGTTTTGTTCTTAGTTTCTGTTTTCATGGACTTTTGGTTTATTGGTTTGTGTGTCTTTGTCTTAGTTTCCCACCAGTCATCAGTTATCATGATGGAATATGCGCTGTGTATTTTAGTTTCTCTGTTTCACCCTTCAGTTGTCGGTCGATGTTTGCGTGTTGTGTGTGTCTACTCTTTTCACACACGCACTGTTAAACTTTCTGTCTTTTCCTGTGTTTATGTTTTTGTTAAAATCACTTCACATTGGATCCTGTGTACCTTTGTCTTCAACTTTTTGTTTTATTTCTATTTATTTTATATGAATATGGTAAAAGATCATCCTATTCAGTTCAAAGTGATAAATGAGGTAGGTCAAAATTAATCTTGTCGCCGTCTCCTGTGTTCATCGTTGTTCCTGCACTTCAGTTTTCCACGCCATCCACTTCCTGGTTGCCGGTTCCCGTTCCGTCTCTGTTTCTTCATCATCGTCATCTTCACCATCTCTCACTGGAGGGGATCGGGCTGCTCTCAGCATCCCTGTGCTATAAAAAGCCTTCACTGGACTATCACCCATCATCACTCAACCTGCATCTGACTAACACTCTTAATAAACCTTTATTTGACTTGCACTTATATCCTCGTATCATTTCCTGACAGAACTGCATTGTTTTATTGTTTCCTGGGGTACACTTATAATGTTAGTATGATTTTTACTTCAAAAATTGCCATAATTTAGAAATAAAAGGCATTTTCCCTACCCTGATTTATGCCTCTGATTTGAAGGCTCTGTTTGAAGGGGCGTGTCTGTGTGGGACTTCAGTCTAAACGTCCACTGCTGTGAGTGGCTGACATCTTTGCATATGAAATAGCTAGTAATACAAGTGGAACTCTCTCAAGTTACTAATACTGCTCATCTTAATGTTAACTACTCGTGAAAATTGATAATTATAGCAATGCAATTAGATCTATGGCATTATAATAAGATTGTGGCATGAAAGGTTGCAGTGATGAGCATTGGCTAACTCAGACATGTATGCAGCGATCTCGTCATTGCATCTCAATTTCTGCACTCGAATACTTACGAATACTTTCATTATGTGACAGAGCGGGCACGGGTTTGACTCAAATTGCTGTAATTTCCAACTACGCCAGCTGGGGAATCTCACCCCAAGAATTTAATATAACCTCTAAGCTAAGGCACACACAGGTCCCAATCACCATTGAGTCAGAGACATAAGTAATCGTACAAAAGTATTTTATTTAACCTGTTAACCGTTGCCAGAGCGCGGGCGCACTGAAGCGGTTTTATTTATATATAGTTCAAAGTTACTATCAGATTTAATGTTATAGCCTACCTTGACAAACTATACATCATTAAAAAGATATAAGACTCAAGTTTCAGAATTTGACCACTATTGTATTCTGAGAAACTTATAGCGACAGTTATTTCTTAATTTGTGTCAGGAGTTATGAAATGAAAAAATGAGTCGATACCTTTGATATGAATTATGCGCGTCAGCTGCTTTCATTCATAAAAAACTCCCGTGCTGTCGTCATGACAGCGATACACAAAACAACGTCCCTCAGGGCTTTAGCTCAAAAATGTGCAGATTTGGAGAAATATTGATATATTCTCATAGGTTTACATCAGATTTCTATAGACAGGAATAATATTTATTGAATTTATACCCAAATGCGTCGATGTAATCATTATGAGCGTTTGCATACTCTGTTAATGTGTTTTTTTAATTCATACCAATAGCCTGAGGGCGCCCTCGCCGCCCTGTGCACAGTATTAGAAAATGAAGAAGTGCCATAATCATGTGACAATCCAGGAAGCCTCGAACACACACACAGCTAACAAGAGATCGCGCTGTAACTATGGCTGTAACATGCAGATACAGACATTTTGAAGACAATAAACATGTTTGCTATGATATTTGAGTTACCTGTGTTTTTCAATCCATGCCAGGTATTTCCATAATAATAGATAATATTTATAATGTAATGCTAATCTATATAGAATCGTTGTGCAGAACACTATCCAATAGTATATTTTCTGTCTGATTTTTTATCTGAAGCCAAATTAGATCACAGAAAATTATTTAAAATACTCGATTTGCTTTATAAAGTAAGTTTATAAGCACAAACATGGTTTTAATCTCATAAATTGTCGTGTATTGATGGTGTGCTAAGCTAACATGCTAGCTAGCCCTAGGTGCACCTGCCACCTAGAAGTTATATTTTTATTATTTTTTGAATGCTTACTGAAATGTTTCTTCATTCAAGAAATGCATTAGATACAGTTTAAAATGTAAGGGTGAACTTTGAGAAAAGAAATTAGTGACTGAAACCATATGAATAGCCTGTGAATAGCCAGTCGTTAGTAACTATAATGCAGACAAAAGAAATGCATATTTACAGCCATAACCAGGATGTTTGCAGGGGGAGACTGAGACTGAATGGGGCTCGTTTGCACCACAAAACAATAAAGACAATATACTGGATAGATGGTTAGAAGATGGCAATAAACATCAGTAGCATTTTAGCATCAAATCAAAATAAAGTCACATGACATGGTCTTGAAAAACATTTCACTAAATACAGAGTGTTGGACTTATTATCTTAAGATTTTAAACATAAAATGTTTAGACATGTGGCATTAGCTGTAGTGCATTTCTAGATTGCTCCAGTACCAACTTCAATTTTATTTTCATGAGGATATTTCATGAAAAAAAACATTAATAACTTTACAAAACTTTGAAGCTATTTATAACAATTTTTGTCATGACAATAATTAATTCTACATTTACAATAAACTGCCAGGTGTCAGCTTTCAAATGAGATCATACTTGTGCTTTTAGTACAAAGGGTTCATGAACTGTATCTGTTTCAGTTTGGGTATGTCATTTCTTGGGATTTTTCAAAAGTGGGGTTGCAGCTTAACAGGTTAAGCAACATTCATAGTTAAAAGAGGCATTGACCAGCAATCACACTCATCTCAATTGTTTAATTCTATCGTTGGCAGCAGAGGAACCTGGGCTTACCCGCAGAGGCAGTCTCGAGATATCACCCTTATGAAAATTACTCTATACACCAGGCCCGGAGTGGGTAATCGGGAGAATCGGGAGTATTCCCGGTGGGCCGCTTCACTTTTGGGCCGGTCGAGGAATTATTATTTTTTTTTTTACATTTCAATGTCACATTAGTTACATTAGGATACACACGTACCGCATTCTGCCACCACAGCGCGCAACTCAGCATGGGTTGTACCATGTGAGGGAGTTCTCCCCTCCCCTCCTATAGAAATGGTTGGGTCCATAGCCCGTCTTTTCAAAACGTTTTCTCAGGGAGGCTACCGCGGCTCCGCCGGCGCCTACTGATAGCTGGGCCGGTGTCGTGCCGAAAAGTGATGGTCCGCCGAAAATTGATTGCGCCCAGTCTCCTAACGTCTACAGCTGGATTAAACATACATAACGTGCAAATAAATAACCATCAGTTTATCTCCGTGGTAATAGCAAAGGTATGTCTGTGTGATACTTTAACGTTTCTTTTAACATAATAATAACAATTGTGGCCAAATAAGCGTTTGCAGTTTATAGCTTAATCAGGTATGACATTTACATTATAGGAAATAATAGAAGCCTGTTGTTGCCGATGGAATACGTGTTTGTATTTGGAAAACGGACTGTAGCCTATAATAACATGACTTAACATACCGCTAAGCTATATATAAAATAAAGACATGATCTCTTTTGCAAATATCCGTATGACTCTGCATTATTTTACCTGCTGTGTACCAACCAATCCAGCCCTTTTTACCTGTTAAAATACCTTCAAATGTCGAAAACAACCCATAAAATACAGTATTCTACTTATAATAAAATTATTGAAGCCTCTACTTATTGCAATAAATAATGCAATCAATTTTCGGCAGACCATCACTTTTCGGCACGACACCCCGGCCGTAACGGTACGCGTCAGGGAGGATGGATGGGAGGAAGAGGCCAGGAGGTAGGCTATGGAAGCTTTGTTTCCGCCACAGAATAAAACATTTGAAAAGATAATTGCGACTTTTTATCTCGAGTTTACATCTCGCAATTCTGACTTTTTTTCTCAGAATTGCGAGATATAAAGTCAGAATTGCCTGAAATAAAGTCGCAATTGCGTGTTAAAAAGTCAGAATTGTGAGATATAAAGTCAGAATTGCCTGAAATAAAGTTGCAATTGCGTGTTATAAATAATTGTGAGATATAGAGTCAGAATTGCGTGATATAAAGTCGCAATTGCTTCTTATAAAGTCAGAATTGCAAGATATAAAATCAGAACTGCCTGAAATAAAGTCGCAATTGCGTGTTAAAAAGTCAGAATTGTGAGATATAAAGTCAGAATTGCCTGAAATAAAGTTGCAATTGCGTGTTATAAATAATTGTGAGATATAGAGTCAGAATTGCGTGATATAAAGTCGCAATTGCTTCTTATAAAGTCAGAATTGCAAGATATAAAATCAGAACTGCCTGAAATAAAGTCGCAATTGCTTATAAAGTCAGAACTGCAAGATATAGAGTCAGAATTGTGTGATATAAAGTCATAAAACGTGTTATAAAGTCACAATTGCGAAATATAAAGTCAGAATTGTGTGATAAAGTCACAATTGCTTATAAAGTCAGAACTGCCAGATATAGAGTCAGAATTGTGTGATATAAAATCATAAAACGTGTTATAAAGTCAGAATTGCAAATTATAAAGTCAGAATTGTGTGAAATAAAGTCGCAATTGCGTGTTATAAAGTCAGAATTGCGAAATATAAAGTCAGAATTGTGTGATATAAAGTAGCAATTGCGTGTTATAATGTCAGAATTGCGAAATATAAAGTCAGAATTGCGAAATATAACGTCAGAATTGTGTGAAAAAGTTGCAATTGCTTCTTATGCTTCTTATAAAGTCTAAGTGAATTATTATTTAACCTTTACATTATTTGTTAACCCATGGTATTAATACTAACTACACAATAGTACGAGCTGAACTGTTGCTTCATTTATCCAATTTTAAAAAAGTGCTAATTTGGAATTCCACCATGGAAAAAGTGGGCCGGTCTTGGGCCTGAAACTCCCGGGCTGAAAAGTGGCCCCACTCCGGCCCTGCTATACACAGTGCACATGTCACAGGTCGGGATGGGCCGAACCAGACTATGCCCACCCCTAGACCCAGAACACTTTGAGGAGCGTGCCAGAGATGAGACCAGAGTCAAGGAATAAAGAGTAACAAATTTTATTAAGAATAAAACAATTGGTAATCCTAATCTAAAAGTCTTCTTCTCTCCCTCGTCCAGGGAGGAGTCCAAGACGGCAAGCTGACACAGTCTTCCCCACAGACAGCGATTCCCAGTAAGGAGTACCGGACAGGTAAGTATCTCACAGTATGCAGGGTAACAGAGTTCCTTTCTCCAAGCAGGTATCAGGTGCACAATGGAGGGTGATGGACGGGTGAGTTCTCCGGTGAGTGGATGGCCACAGCTTCCTCTCCTCTTTCAAATGGGAGACAGTTCACAGCAGTCAAAAGCATGCAGGTAGGTATCTTACGGTAAGTAGGTCAACAGGGCTCCTTTCTCCAGCTGGTATCGGATACACAATGGAAGGTGAATTGAACGGGTGAGTTCTCCGGTGAGTGGATGGCCACAGCTTCCTCTCCTCTTTTCAAGTGGGAGACAGTTCACAGCAGTCAATAGGATGCAGGTAGGTATCTTACGGTGTGTAGGTTAACAGGGCTCCTTTCTCCAGCTGATATCGGGTATACAATGGAAAGTGGATTGGACGGATGAATTCTCCGGTGAGTGGATGGCCGCAGCTTCCTCTCCTCTTTTCAAGTGGGAGACAGTTCACAGCAGTCAATAGTATACAGGTAGGTATCTTACGGTAAGTAGGTCGACCAAGCTCCTTCCACGCTGGTATCAAGTTCACAATGGGAGGTGATGAGCAGGTAAGTTCTCTGGTGAGTGGATGACCACAGCTTCCTCTCCTCTTTTCAAGTGGGAGACAGTTCACAGCAGTCAATAGTATGCAGGTAGGTATCTTACGGTGTGTAGGTTAACAGGGCTCCTTTCTCCAGCTGATATCGGGTATACAATGGAAAGTGGATTGGACGGATGAATTCTCCGGTGAGTGGATGGCCGCAGCTTCCTCTCCTCTTTTCAAGTGGGAGACAGTTCACAGCAGTCAATAGTATACAGGTAGGTATCTTACGGTAAGTAGGTCGACCAAGCTCCTTCCACGCTGGTATCAAGTTCACAATGGGAGGTGATGAGCAGGTAAGTTCTCTGGTGAGTGGATGACCACAGCTTCCTCTCCTCTTTTCAAGTGGGAGACAGTTCACAGCAGTCAATAGTATGCAGGTAGGTATCTTACGGTGTGTAGGTTAACAGGGCTCCTTTCTCCAGCTGATATCGGGTATACAATGGAAAGTGGATTGGACGGATGAATTCTCCGGTGAGTGGATGGCCACAGCTTCCTCTCCTCTTTTCAAGTGGGAGACAGTTCACAGCAGTCAATAGTGTGCAGGTGGGTATCTTGGGCGGAACAGTGATTCGCACCCGACAGGTGGGCTTCAGGGCTGTAGCGAACTCGCAGTCACCGACTGAACTGGACTTCCTCTAGGGTAGACAGAATCATCACTTCACACAACAATATAGTTTTCTCACATGTGTCGTGGGAAAAACGGGAACTTCACACCATACAGGTGGGCTTCGGGGCTGCAGCGAACTCACAGTCACAGACTGGGCTGGGCTTTCTCTAGGGCAGACAGAGTCAATACTTCACACAGCAATATAACATTCTCACATATGTCGTGGAAGACAGAAACTTCACTCCATACAGGTGGGCTTCGGGGCTGCAGCGAACTCACAGTCACAGACTGGGCTGGGCTTTCTCTAGGGCAGACAGAGTCAATACTTCACACAGCAATATAACGTTCTTACATATGTCGTGGAAGAAGACAGAAACTTCACTCCATACAGGTGGGCTTCGGGGCTGCAGCGAACTCACAGTCACGGACTGGGCTGGGCTTTCTCTAGGGCAGACAGAGTCAATACTTCACACAGCAATATAATGTTCTCACATGTGTCGTGGAGAAAACAGGACTTCACACCAGCTGTCCTTTCCAAACCTTTCCTCAGTTGGACGTACTCGATCTCTCCAAGCTCTGAAGATGTACAATATACCAGCCTGCCTCTTGGGCGAGCGCACGGCAGTTAAAAGCAGACTTTCACACACTCACAGGAATTTCACTCCAATATACAACGCGAGGAAAGAGAAGGAACGTCAATTCAAACACTGCAAATCCACTCATTAAGTGTATTTAAGGCCAGCACTCACCCTGGGTTTCGGTCTAAAAAGCGAAGGATCGGCAGTGAGAGGAAGGAGATTTTAAACACTTCTTCATAGGCATAAACTGGATTCGCTTCACCATCCGAACGGGAAGAGGGGATAAGAATGGCAGAGAATCAGTTTAATTCACTCAGTGATATTCATACGGTACACTCCAAGCACTTCAACCCACATCTATCTCAGTATCAAACGTGTGGTAGGAGATTCAATAATCTGTTACTTATCTTCGCTCTTTCATCCAGACGATGCACTTCCCTCTTTCTCTCTCTCTCTCTCTCTCCGTCTTCAATTCCTCATACACACGACATTCCTTTTTCCTCGCAACGAGCCCTCAACGACACACTTCAGAGAACACTTCCCAACAGGAGCCAGCCACATCCAAACGGGAACAAAAGCACCACAAGCAGGAGAGGAACAACCACAACTTTCTCTTCCTCTGACTTTTTATACTCTCATGAGCTAGCGTGGCCTCATTCAAACGCTCAGCGCAAATTACCCACACCTGCTGTCAATCCGCCACTAGTTTCCATGGCGACAGGCACTCACTCGGCTTTGGGACGTGTTTCACTTCCCACATCTCAACCGGGACGTTTTTCTAGCTGGGATAGTCCCAGGCTTTTTGTCACCCCGTGACACACACACACTAATCAACGACTCATGTCAGAAAAGACCACTACACACAGTGAGGACGTCACCAACTAAATGGTCACTCGTCTGCTCCCGGGTGCCCAGGCCCTGCCAACAAACAAAAGAAAAAGACATCAAACAGTGATATGCAAAAAGAACAAAATGAAAATTCACTAATACAATAATCAAACCAAAATAAACATACAAATTCGAAAAAGATAAATCAATTAAAGAAATAAACAGGAAAAACAACAAAAGAAACTCAAAACAGATCACTGAAAACAGAATTTACTGAAACAGTTCACTCAAGACGATTCACTCGAGACGGTTCACTCGAGACCGTGGCGTCAGTTCACTTGAGTCGGTTCACTCGAGTCGGTTCCCTCGAGACGGAACACAAAACAAAACACAAAACAGATAAAACAGAACAGCAGCCGATGAGGAGCAGAGCAAACAGCAGTTTATGATGAAGCAACGGGCAGATAATTCTCATGCAGGACGCCGCTACTGTCCTTTTCGCATGCAAAACATGCTGTCCCGGGATTACTATCCCCGAACTATGCGGTAGATGGAGTTAAACTCGTTGGCAGAAAGCGCAGATAGGTCTTACACTGTCTTAAATGTCCATACTAAACTCTCCAGAAAGCACACAGACTGGCAAACAGCACTGACAGTGAATGAGTCATTCTTGCTGATACCAGCAGGTGGCACTATTACTATAACTGAATATTGGCATGTAGATGCGTTCAGGACAGGACTCTTATCAAACATGTGAAGATTGGGGCAGGTCGGACTTCATATGCCTGAGTTACAACAACTTCCTGTTTCAATGCGAAACATCAGAATTTGTCAGGCCTTAAACTCAAGATCTTCGCAATTTAATGTCACAAAGGCCTTTAGATTAGACTGACAAAATACGATGTGGATCTGATTAAATCTCTGGGAGGAGTTTGTTGAAGTACAACTTCTGGAAATGGCAAAAACTGCACCAATTTTGCAGAGAAAAGTCAAAATATCTCACTCCCTGTTTGATTTTCAGATTTTGTCCCGGGGACTTTTTTGTAGATATCGGCCTGTTACATGTGTCTGCCGAATTTCATACATGTACGTGAAACGTAGCGCCGGTGGCACTTCACTGAAATATTGTAGGTGGCGCTTTTAAGCTATTTTGCCACACCTACTTCTGAAACCCATATCGCACTCACATTTTCACCACTTTGAAAATGTGATCATTTACTCACCCCCATGTCATCCAAGATGTTCATGTCTTTCTGTTGAAAAGAAATGAAGGTTTTTGAGGAAAACATTCCAGGATTTTTCTCCATATAACGGACTTCAATGTGGTTAAAAAGTATATTATTATTATTATTTTTATTTTTATTTTTTACAAAATGACCGATTGTTTTGCTAGATAAGACCCTTATTTCTCGACTGGGATCGTGTCGAGACTTTGAAGCTGCATTGAGACTGACATGGACCTTCAAACCATTGGTTTCCATTGAAGGCCATTATATGGAGAATAATCCTGGAATGTTTTCCTCAAAAACCTTCATTTCTTTTCGACTGAAGAAAGAAAGACATGGACATCTTAGATGATGTGGTGGTGAGAAAATTATCAGGAAATCTGAGTAGGAAATGCGAGAGTAGGCAGTGAAGAGGAAGAGTGAAAAAAGTGCAGGGAAGACTTGTGCTGCGTCTCAATACACCTACTTATACTACAAAAGTACATAATTTTGAGTGTGTGGCAGAAGAGTAGATAAGCTTTGGGACATACTATCATGTCATACAATAGCGTCTTTATCGGTTGCTCTCTGTCGCTTAGTCACACTCATCCCATTAAGCAAACTGACCTGTAAATCAACTTGTCAAAGATAAAATCCTCCACATTTAATCTACTTTTAATCGACTATCGGAGAGAAATGCAGAGACACGTTGATCTGCAGTCGTGGGTCTTTCATGCGGAGACTCTCCTCATATTAATGCATAATGATGCATTTAACAGTTAATGGCCAAACGGATCTTTATAAAAGTCCACATTGTTATTGTAGATGAAATATTACACAGATAACATTAAATAAATATTTTTCTATCAGGCTAAACTTTGATTAGTTACTATAAACCTTTATCTAAACCTCTCACCGTTGGTCGCTCATATCCGCCATGTTTTGTAGTTTTTTTTAACACTGTTTACTCGTGTTTGTAGTTCTGAACTGGATCCTCTTCCAAAGCGCAATGGGTTGTGGGTAATATTAGCTGCACGGATCCACAATTCGAAAATCCACTGTAAGTAGTAGACCATCCGGGGGTCTTCTGGCATACTCTCTTCAACATACTATGCTTTGGGACACACTTATTCTAATCTCACACACTGTTTAGGATAGATAGTACTGACATTGAGACACAGGGAGACAGTTCTCTCTTCTCGTAATGGATCAGACACTGCAAGATCATAGGTGATATTGCTGGATTCACACTCATGCACCGTGTTGATGATAAACTGAATGTAATTTAAGTTCTGTTTTTTTTTTTTTTTTTTTGGTGATTTTTGCCTTTTATTGGGACAGGACAGTAGAGAGTTGACAGGAAGTGAGGTGGGAGAGAGACGGGGGATGGGATCGGGAAAGGTCCACGAGCCGGGACTCGAACTCGGGACGCCCGAGCGCAACAGCGCTACTTGTCGGCGCGCTGACCACGAGGCCATCAGCGCCGGTTCTGTTGCTTTATGAAAATAAATATGACAAACAAGACATCCGAAGTACTTGTTATTTAATTCCATTCCAAAGACATGTTTATCAATTAAGTTTATCAAAAAATGGAAAATAGGAATGTGAATTATTTTCAATTATTTTAAATCAAGATGTATAGCGTTACACATTTACTAAATGGGACAGAGAGCATATCATAATACATACACATATTATACAGTCATGCATTACAACATTATCAAGAACTTATTTAGACAAAAAATAATACAACATAATCAACTGAAACTACTTGACATCATCATTAAAAAAAAAAAACCAAAAACCCCCCCCAAAAAAACATTAATGCAACAGAATGTAATTAACAAGCCTAAATCCAACAATTGGATGTCTTTTACCAGATATTAAAAAGTACACATGAATCCGAATAGCATTTTTGATTTACAGCAATTACACAACATTTACTGCTGCCAATAATTGATAAAACTGAAGATTATGTCTGAATATATGATATGTATTTTACAATGTTGTATTTTATGTTTTTTTAGTCAAATCTTGTATTTTCTTAAGTTTAGTTGTTGCAGTTTCAAGGTTAGTTTTTGCATTCTCGAGTGCAGTTTGTGCACTCTCCATCAGAGTTTTTGCATTCTCATTGCTTGTCATTGCTGAATCAGCATTGTTTGCTTTGCATCTAGCTTTAACAGCTCCTGCCAAAGCTGCAGTAACAGTAACACCTGTAGATACTAATGTGGAAGCTAGGGCCACTTCTCCTCCTCCTTTTATACCCACAGCCCCTGCTGCACTAGCTATGCCAGCAAGCTTATCTAGGCTTTTTGAAATACTATTTGTTAGATTTGAACCATAATCACCCAGAAAAGCATCAAACAGCACATCTGTTGCTGTTCCTGCAACCTGCTTCAGAATCGCCCCATAAGCATTCTCCTTTGCATTTTCTTGTGTCTTTTCTGGAGAATTTGTTTTCTTCATCTCCTCTTGAATTGTTGCCTCCACACTTTTAAGAAACTGATTACTGTATGTACTATTCTTTCCCACCATCGTGTGTATGATTTCAAGCAGACGCTTAACATTGTTCTTTTCCTTTTTCCAGTATTTGTTGTCAATGACATGACAGCGATCTCCACATTTCTTGACAAGCTCCTCTAGTTCTGGACTAGTCTTTACAAATTTGTTCCTTTTTTCTTTAATGCACTTGTGTTTGCCTAGTTGATCACCAAAAGTAAATAAGATCACTGTATGTTTCAAGACATCCTCTTTCAGCATATTCAAAAACTTCTTTTCATTTCTTGTGTATCTTCCGACCTTTAGAACTATCACAAAGGCATGAATGCCTCCAGCACATTCAACCAAAGCGCTGACGATCTTAGCTTTCATCTGCTCATCATCACCTTCTAAGAAATCAGGTGTGTCAATTACTGTGATGTTTCCTTTTGTATATTCAACACATTTAGTTGTAACAGAATTAGCTGAAGCTTCAGTTAGGATTTCTTTCTCTCCAATAATTGTTTTCACGGCACTGCTTTTACCATTTCCGGTGTTTCCAAGAAGGACAATATTTATATTTTTCACAGAGGCTATTGGAAAAAGAAACATGTTAAAATGTGTGTCTTTAATTCTAAGAACTTTATTTTGGTTTTGAAACTTTGAAACATCTTGTGATTGATGATCTAGCTCAACTCATTGTAAACATTGGTACACATTTACATTATAAATGTGACACTGTGCAACAATCATAACTTACTTTTTTTTTTCCCCATGATCCTTGTCTGTTGATGACTTCAGTGTCTGTAAGGTAAATAATATTCAGGTTATTCTTGACTCTGAGCCCTCCTTCATATCTAGAAACATTAATGGATCTTAATCATTCATGATGTTCCACCAACCACCAGTTTATTTGTTTCTGTTATGGTTTAGAAGGAGAGAACCCAATCGCAGACCATTTGCAGACATCTCAAGGGTTTATTACAGAAAAACAGGGAAAACAAAACCCACGAGGGGGCAAAACAAGACAGGGTAGATATTAGACAGATAAGACTAGACTAGGACTCAGACTCAGACAATAAAGTAACAGCTAAGACAAGATCAACTCTTCACAAGACTTTCAACAGGTAACTCACGGTAGGTATCACATTGATTGAATAACACAATGATTAACAATGAACCGGCACAGGACAGCAAACACAAGGGGATTAAATAGGGAGAAACTAATGAGGGAAACAGGTAGTGATGGCAAAATCGAGGCCTCGTGAAGCAATGAAACAGTTGAACCAAATGTGCCATATTGTTTCGAGGCTTCGAATCAATCCGACACCCGTCTCAACGGTGACACCTAGTGGTCACTTGCAGGTGTTGATCTGAAACAACCTTGACGAGCCATTAAAGAAATGTGTTGGTTTTTTATTATTATAATTTTCTAATAAGCTTCTAACCTATAGGCTCCTCACTGTGCATAATGTTATTTTGGTCATGAAAATGAATATTAATAAAAGAAATCAAGCCACAATGTCTCACTTTTTTAGAGATTTTTATTAAAAAATATTAATTTCTCTGCTGTGGAAGGACTTAGCCTACTACTTTTTTTACAGATAATTTCTCCAGCCTTTGAAAAAATCCTCTCACAAGGGACACTTGTTGCTGGCATACAAATATATATTTTTAGCAAGGACATACAAATGAGGAAAGATCACTGCTCTCTCTTTTCAGTAAGTTAGTGGATCATGAGTTCTGGGGAAATACGCATCGTTGATGTATTTTTTTCACTTCCACTGTGGCATCAGCTGTAGCATTGTGTATCATCTTGGTTTGATGGATGCAAGTATCAAAAAGTTCCCATAAACTGTCCTGTGTTTCTACTGGTGTTGATGTGGCATCTCTTCTGGGGAGCCTCCATTTTATCTATCTATCCAAATCTATCTATCTATATGAATCTATCTATGTATCTAGATATGTATCTATAATCTATGTATGTAGATATGTATCTATCTATAATATATGTATTTATATATGTATCTATAATCTATCTATATATGTATCTATCTTTATATGTATTTATGTAGGCTATCTGTAATCTATCTATATATGTATCTATCTATTAAACTAGCTGTCTATATATATTTATATCTATGTATCTATTAATGTGTCACTATATGTATACTCTCTGTCTGACTCTAGCCTATCAGTCAATGTGTTGTGTAAATTTAAATGTAAGCCTAAATTGCCTATAACTAATCAAATCGCACTATGGCACTATATCACCAAAAATCCGCTATCTCAAAGTCAAACTCCTCTCACAAAAACCCACGAGGTCAAAATGCGTTTATTTCACTTAAGATGTGCGATTGTGTGGTCTGTTCCCGACCGTGCAATCAAACGCTGATTCGGCGGACCACACCTGATGAAACACTTAAGGCTTGTTCGACTTCATGCAGCTCTGCGCAGACCGATCGGCGGCTGACTTGAAGCAGTGCATGCCGGTTAGAAATTTTGTCCGACTTGATCCAGCGCCGACGCCACGTGACTGTGACGTATGCCATCAAAGTACCGCGAGACCGATTCGAGAGTAGCCGGAGAACTCAGCCAGCGCAGCTTCTCAAGAGCGGCTGCACTGGGCTTCACGAGGGCTGATGACGACACAGCTGTTCCACGATTGGCCAGATCCATTGCATGACAACGATCACGTGTGTTTCGTGTTTATTCAAACACCTTTAGTTCCTCTAAAGCGCACAACAAATCAGTTTTTTATAACAGTAAACACTCTTTTCATGTAGTTGCGATGTTATATTGTGTCATGTTTATCAAAATAAAACTGATTAAAAAACGTAGACTCCACTTCATTGATAGTAGCTTATGTTGAAGGTTGAACTTTATTCTTGTTCAAACAGACGCTGTGTGAAGAAGCAGTATATAAAGTATTGAATGAAAATGTCTCTGAAACATTATTTGGCAAATATTGCATTTATTTCACTTCAGCTGTGGTAAAGTATGCAAACACCACGTGAGCGGTCACTACGGGAACCAGAAAGTGTCCGACTTCACGTCTCCGTTTGCAGCTCCTCCCCGTCTGCACGCGGCTACTCTCGCCGATCGGGTGCATCCAGCCGCAGCCGATGTCGAACACACCTTTAGTGAAACACTTCGAGGCTTCGTTTGGTCATAGTCACGTGACATGGGTGTTTCGAATCACGCTTCGGCTCAAGGCCAATTTATACTTCTGCGTCGAGTGTACGCCGTAGTGTACGTCGTAGGCTACGCACGTAGGCGACGCCGTCGTGAGCATTTATACTTCTGCGAATGTCTGTGTTGCTTTGCAGTTACACCGCCGAAACGCTAGTTGGCGCGGGTGGGTTTTAATGTTCCACTGTTTTTACATTCCTCGCGGCTGTTTTGAGTTTAGGTTTCTACGAGCAATGGCGGACTGAAGGAGTCATACAGATGGCTGTATTTCCGCACTTCTTTAAGCAATCTCTCGGTCACTTGGTCTATTTCCATGGCTCTTCACTGATCTTCGGAATTTAAAAATGGCGGGCGGGCGGTGCAGAGTGCAGAAGATCATTCCGGAAATGCGTAGGAGGAAACGCGATGCTATCCAGCCGACCAATCACAGATCTTGCGGTCCGCGTCGCCGCGACGCGTAGTTACATTTTTGAGGAGGTGCGCGTCAGGGTACGGCGAAGGGTACGACGTATGGTACACGTCAATGCGTATGCTACGCCGTACCTTCTACGCGCACCCGACGCAGAAGTATAAATTGGCCTTCAGTGTTTCGACACATCTGCGCTTCGGGATCTCGCAAAGCTTCGGAACGACTGTTTCGCGTCAGCCATCCTTAGAAACAGGTGACAAGGGTAAAGCAATGATGACTAAACAAGGATAACAAGGGGGCGGGGCTAGGTGACGAGACCACGCAAGCACATGGCCAAACAAATGGCCATGTGCTGCACATGAAACATGGGCCTGTCATGATTCTGCCGCAAGACAAGAGAAAATCAAAGACAAGAAGGCAGAATCATGACAGTTTCAATGTCTTAGCACATTTAAATTATGCACCAATATGAAACATTTGGTCGATACAATAACCGATAATTCTTTAAATTTGACCAAAAAATTGGTTAATGAATCTAAATCTAAATCAAAACATATAATTGTTGAGAGCCTGATTACAAAAAAAAGGCTCACCATTAAAAGCCACATAAATAAGCATGTACAGTACAGCTAATGCAACAGTTCTCATTCATCTCAAGTTGTAAAAGATCTACCAAAGCTTCTTTGATATATATTCTTGACAAAAATTGCTGGGTGCTCTCTGAAAATGGCAGAGACTCTATTAAAAGTGTGATAGACAGCATGAGGTTCTATGTCGGAATGAGGAAAAGCCCCAGGATCAGTGTTTGAGAGAGGGCCAGGATCATGGTGAGCACCAGAGTCCATGTTTGAGTCAGGAATAGGGCCACTGTCAGTGTTTGAGACAAGACTAGGGTCAGGATGAGGGCCAGGGCTAGTCTGTGGGTCCAGACTAAAGCCAGGGCCAGTGTGTGAGTCAGAAGAGGCAATATCATGCACAGAAAGGGGGCTGATGTCAGAGCCAGAGGAAACCCGAAGTTGCAACTGTTCCTCATTAATAGATTGAATGAATGGAGATACTGGCTTATGAAGACTAACATAGTGGTCCCCATGACTGTCCGCAATGTGGCCCAGAATTAGAAATGTTAGATCTGTACTTGAGTGACCAGATGGGGATATTAAAGTAGTTGCTTCTACACCAAGTGTTGATACAACGAGAAACTGTACATTGAATATTATGGATGCTCTTTTAAGTGTTTCTGGGTCAAAGCAATTCAAAATGATAGGAGCATGCCATAATCACAAAGATTTTTATAAAAATTTAAGTTCACAAAATGTAGCCTAATAAGCCTAATTTTCCCTTAATGTAATATCTTATTTTAAAAAAACTTCTTATTTTACATAAACTATTATTAATGTTTTGTTCTCAAATTTATTATATTGAGAGATAATTATTATATTATAGAAACTGTTTTAGATTATGTGCTGGTATTACCTTATGAACTGTGATTCACATTTAATAGCCTCTTAGAATGAAATTGCTATGCAAATTCACAGTGCCTCCTTTGAGCTGCATTAGACAGTGTGTAATGTACATCTAAATGCAGGGTCAGAAAAGCCTAAAAACTCTTACGTTGTTGATTTATATTTCAAACAACAATTCGAGATTTGCTTGCAATGTTTTTCTTACAAAAAACCTCATCATTCTGCAGGACAATTGTCTATTACAGTAGGCCTATACAACACAGATAGAAGGGTGTCAATAAATCTGTGGTGGATATACAAGACGCTTTAAGAAAAGTTTATTTTCATCACACTGTAAAGTGTTTTTAGATATTACATATAGATTACATATACCAAAGATTTTACATATAAACTGGGTCAGCATACTGTTAATTACAGTTAGCACCATGGGAAGTATAGGGGTGCAGAGCGTGACCCCTGGCGTGGAGCCCATGAAGAAATATGGTTGGGGATAAAAGTTCACACAAACAAAACCAAGAAACTGTGGTGTTTTGCCTATAGGCATACATATTACGTGTGCTTGTTTTTATTTATGCTGTATTATAAAATACCCATATTATAACAAATAAATAAAATATATTTGGAAGGCTTAGTTTGTGGTTCACAATTATTTGATTAAAAACAACAAAAACAATAAAACAAAGACAATGTCACTTAAACACTTTTTTATTAATGTTTTTGTTAACAGAAGTTATCTTGCGCCTTTAATTGCCTCCGCTATCGTCCTGTCAATCATCTGTCTCATTCTTGCGGGTCGCGGCTATGATTACAGTTTCAGTAAAAATGTATTTCACCATCATCGGTACCCACCCTCAGCCGATTGGCATTACAGTATTTGCAATCACCATCCCGTGGCAAAACGGAGCGTCTAAAAGAAAAGTTCTGACTGCTGATCTGAACATTGGTCAGTGAGCCTCTCCCGCTCGGCGCTGTCAAGCGCAGCTTCACTACACAGATTTAACTCCGCACAGCTAAATAAAACAGGCTGGTGGCAGACTAATAATTAATATTTCTGATGTAAAGATTTCTGTGAAATGTGTAAAGTTGCACAGAAGAAAGCCCAATAGGACATGCCCTGTACAGTTTAAGAATCTGTAGCCATAGTAGAGACTATAGGTGTGTTCGACATCGGCTGCGGCTGGATGTATCCGATCGGCGAGAGTAGCCGCGTGCAGGCGGGGAGGAGCTGCAAACGGAGACGTGAAGTCGGACACTTTCTGGGTCCCGTAGTTACCGCTCACGTGGTGTTTGCATACTTTACCACAGCTGAAGTGAAATAAATGCAATATTTGCCAAATAATGTTTCAGAGACATTTTCATTCAATACTTTATGTACTGCTTCTTACAGCGTCTGTTTGAACAAGAATAAAGTTCAACATAAGCTACTATCAATGAAGTGGAGTCTACGTTTTTTAATCAGTTTTACTTTGATAAACATGACACAATATAACATCACAAATACATGAAAAGAGTGTTTACTGTTTTAAAAAACTGATTTGTGCGCTTTAGAGGAACTAAAGGTGTTTGAATAAACACGCAACACATGTGATCGTTGTCATGCAATGGATCTGGCCAATCGTGGAACAGCTGTGTCGTCATCAGCCCTCGTGAAGCCCAGTGCAGCCGCTCTTGAGAAGCTGCGCTGGCTGAGTTCTCCGGCTACTCTCGAATCGCTCTCGCGGTACTTTGATGGCATACGTCACAGTCACGTGGCGTCGGCGCTGGATCAAGTCGGACAAAATTTCTAACCGGCATGCACTGCTTCAAGTCAGCCGCCGATCGGTCTGCGCAGAGCTGCATGAAGTCGAACAAGCCTATTTATTTTGATGAACAGACCTGAACGTCAACTGATGACGTCACATGATCAGACTTGCTTGACCAATCGGCGGAAGGGGGCGTGTCAGGCCGCCACATGTGGAAAACGAATTTTGAAGTCATTTATTCGTTTTTTGCCTGTGAACTAAAAAACGAAAAATCAAGCCGAAATCTCGTTTTTTCGTTTTTTGAAAAAACGAATAAAGGGGTGAATTCCGTTTTTGGTTTATAAACGAAAAACGAATTGACTGATGTTCAAAGAATCTCTTCATTCTTTGTTCAAAAAGGAATAACGATAAAATGATCGCCAAAAAACGAAAAACGGGCCGTTTTTAATTGGTTTTTCGTTTTTTGATTCTGACACCAAAAACGGTTATTTGGTTTTTCGTTTTGAAACAAAAAACAGAAAAACGGTATTTTCGTTTTATAATTACAAATGAATTACGGATTATCCAGAGATCCCCTGACCATTTATAATAGAGATAGAGAATTCTGCGCTGAATTGAACTGCTTCTCAGTGGATCGCGCAGCTCTGTGTAATAATGTTCGCGTGATCGATATCAGCCCACACAGCTGCTCTGGCCGCAATCGCTATTATTTGGGCCGAGCTGATAATGCTCTGCACTGCTCAGATCAAACAAGTTTTGTTCCGCTTTTTGAGCGTTTGCCATTTGATGTTTCTCATACACAACGCAAATGACAGCGTATAATCAAAGAGAGTTGGGTAATTTTGTAGAGGCAAAAGTTCAAATTGAAATGTTTAGTTGAAAAGGTCACAAAATTATACCATTTATTCGAAGTTGGAAATCCGACGGCAAGTTGGGTCTATTTATAGAATGTGTTTAGCGGGCAACTCGCAGGCACCACGTTGGAGACCACTGCTATACGATAACTTAACTATTCAAATATAATGTAGGCCTAAGCAAATTTAAAAGTACAGCCTTATAAAACTAACTTTCTGTCAGTGCCTGTAGGCCGACTCTTCTACCTCAGATCATATTAGTGCCTCGCTGTTGGCTGTTCATATTGCTTTATTAGACTTTTTTTTTGTGCCAACGGCCCTCGGTTGGACGGCCGTTCTGGACTTTTCCAGAATGCACAGATTGTCAGTCCGTCCCGGCAGTGTAGTAACAGTGCCGCTTGATCAAGTTCGGCTCGCGCTGCACTGACAGGTCCAAACTGATAAACGGTCATTGAAGCAGAAGCACAAATGATTAGCGAGTTAGGCATTTGATGTTGGGCAGCGTTGTTGTGTTCGCGCCAGCGCGATCTGCTATCCAAATTTTGGTCGGCAGGAAAAATGGTCCAACGTATCTTTCAATTTGTAATGCGTATTGCGTACCGAACCGAAAGCCTCGTACCGAACGGTTCTACACGTTTATTGTTACTTACAACCCTAATATATAATTATATTCTATAGGGGTGTAACATATTCGTATACGTATAATAGCTAACAATAGCATATTCGTATTGAACCATTGGTTCGTTGGACCATTTTTCCTGCCGACCAAAATTTTGTTATTTCAAATGTAGGCGGGTCGCGTGTGGCAAGCGCTCTCATAATGGGTTAGGGTTAGGGTCGTGACCACAACATTGCCCAACATCAAATGGCAAACGTAATGCAAGCGGAACAAAACTGCTCGTTATTGTGTGGTTGAAGGACCGTTTATCAGTGTGGACCAGTGCAGCGCGAGCCGATCGTGATCATGCGACACTGTTACTACACAGCACTAATAAGATATCCAGTCAAGAAAGCATTTGAATTCGCCACAGAAGTAATAACATCGCTGTGAGATCTAGTGAGAAACATTCACATTTTCACATCAAACAGCGCGTGGAAACCAGGAAAAACATTGTGCCGTGAATGAACTAACCAGTGTCCACAGATCTGCAACATTCACCATGGATTAACTCAGGGTTCGAATTACAAAGTGGCTCCCTGACTGACTTTAACGCTTTTGGTGCATGTTCGGGCATTTAAAACAATAGGTTTACAGTAAACAGTACAGAACGTACATGGTTACTTACGTAACCTTGGTTCCCTTAGAGCAGGGTTTCTCAAACTCGGTCCTGGAGGGCCACTGTCCTGCACAATTTAGCTCCAACCCTGATCAAACACACCTAGCTGTGAGTTTCTAGTGATCCTGAAGACATTGATTAGCTTTCTCAGGTGTGTTTGATCAGGGTTGGAGCTAAACTGTGCAGGACAGTGGCCCTCCAGGACCGAGTTTGAGAAACACTGCCTTAGAGATAGGGAACGAGTACTGTGTTGCCTTGCCGTGCTATTTCTCTCACGTCAGGTGTTTTCGCTTCAGTCGATTAGATCTGTCATATGGCCGCCACTACTAATATGGCGAGTTTTCTCTTTATTTATACTCTTCTATTTGGTACTTCTGCTTTCTCGCCATTGGTTTGTGCAGTTGCCTCAGCACAGCCTATCAGTGCGCTCGCGCGAGCTCTGACGCTCTCGCCTGTGCTGCTGCAATGCGTTTTAAAATAAAGGCTTCAATATTCTCGAGAAAAGGAGTTTTCCCTTGTACAGAATGTACAAGAAAAGTACAGAAAATCTAAATCTATATGCGACACAAAAAATGGACAGTGTTTTAGAGCTCCCCTAAATGTCTCAAAGTAGGTTTTCAGGGGAGCCCAGGTCCTTTTCAGGGTCCTTAGCTCCCCCGTAATTCGAACCCTGGATTTACTGTTGTAACACTAACTGCAACCATGGAAGTTTGGCAGGAATAGTAGGCTATAATGCTTTCAAGTAACATTACGTCGGTTTTATTTTGACATTATGAATACAATTGCTGCCCTCAAATGTTAATCTGAAATCAAATAAACCTTTGTTTATAACTACTACAATATTACATTTCATTTTTTTCCAAGGAGCTGTTTTGTTTTATATGCTCTTAGTCAATTATAGCTCTAGAATTGCTCAAAGTAAAAAAAGATCATACTTTATGATGTTAGTTTTAATATAAAAAAGAATTTAAAAAAATAAATCAAGGAAATTTCTCTGGCATTTATTTCTTTTTGCTGTATCAAAAACGTACCAAGTGTATCTTATCGAACTGAACCGTGAATTTTGTGAACGTTACACCCCTAATATATATATATATATATATATATATATATATATATATATATTAGGGCTGTCAAATGATTAATCACGATTAATCGCACCAAAATAAAAGTTTATGTTCACATAATATATGTGTGTGTACTGTGCATAATTATTTTGTATATATAAATACACACACATGCATGTAAATATTTAAGAAAAATTTGTTATTTATATATAAAATATTTATATTTATTTATAATACAAATTATATATAATATATATACAGTATATTTAAGCAAATATTTCTTAAATATATACATGCATGTGTGTGTATTTATATATATACAAAATAATTATGCACAGTACACACACATATATTATGTGAACACAAACTTTTATTTTGGTGCGATTAATCGTGATTAATCATTTGACAGCCCTAATATATATATATATATATATATATATATATATATATATATATATATATATATATATATATATATATATATATATATATATATATACAGTGAGGAAAATAAGTATTTGAACACCCTGCTATTTTGCAAGTTCTCCCACTTGGAAATCATGAAGGGGTCTGAAATTGTCATCGTAGGTGCATGTCCACTGTGAGAGACATAATCTAAAAAAAAAAAAAAAATCCAGAACATCACAATATATGATTTTTTAACTATTTATTTGTATGATACAGCTGCAAATAAGTATTTGAACACCTGTCTATCAGCTAGAATTGTGACCCTCAAAGACCTGTTAGTCTGCCTTTAAAATGTCCACCTCCACTCCATTTATTATCCTAAATTAGATGCACCTGTTTGAGGTTGTTAGCTGCATAAAGACACCTGTCCACCCCATACAATCAGTAAGAATCCAACTACTAACATGGCCAAGACCAAAGAGCTGTCCAAAGACACTAGAGACAAAATTGTATACCTCCACAAGGCTGGAAAGGGCTACGGGGAAATTGCCAAGCAGCTTGGTGAAAAAAGGTCCACTGTTGGAGCAATCATTAGAAAATGGAAGAAGCTAAACATGACTGTCAATCTCCCTCAGACTGGGGCTCCATGCAAGATCTCACCTCGTGGGGTCTCAATGATCCTAAGAAAGGTGAGAAATCAGCCCAGAACTACACGGGAGGAGCTGGTCAATGACCTGAAAAGAGCTGGGACCACCGTTTCCAAGGTTACTGTTGGTAATACACTAAGACGTCATGGTTTGAAATCATGCATGGCACAGAAGGTTCCCCTGCTTAAACCAGCACATGTCAAGGCCCGTCTTAAGTTTGCCAATGACCATTTGGATGATCCAGAGGAGTCATGGGAGAAAGTCATGTGGTCAGATGAGACCAAAATAGAACTTTTTGGTCATAATTCCACTAAACGTGTTTGGAGGATTAAGAATGATGAGTACCAACCCAAGAACACCATCCCTACTGTGAAGCATGGGGGTGGTAGCATCATGCTTTGGGGGTGTTTTTCTGCACATGGGACAGGGCGACTGCACTGTATTAAGGAGAGGATGACCGGGGCCATGTATTGCGAGATTTTGGGGAACAACCTCCTTCCCTCAGTTAGAGCATTGAAGATGGGTCGAGGCTGGGTCTTCCAACATGACAATGACCCGAAGCACACAGCCAGGATAACCAAGGACTGGCTCTGTAAGAAGCATATCAAGGTTCTGCCGTGGCCTAGCCAGTCTCCAGACCTAAACCCAATAGAGAATCTTTGGAGGGAGCTCAAACTCCGTGTTTCTCAGCGACAGCCCAGAAACCTGACTGATCTAGAGAAGATCTGTGTGGAGGAGTGGGCCAAAATCCCTCCTGCAGTGTGTGCAAACCTGGTGAAAAACTACAGGAAACGTTTGACCTCTGTAATTGCAAACAAAGGCTACTGTACCAAATATTAACATTGATTTTCTCAGGTGTTCAAATACTTATTTGCAGCTGTATCATACAAATAAATAGTTAAAAAACATACATTGTGATTTCTGTTTTTTTTTTTTTTTTAGATTATGTCTCTTACAGTGGACATGCACCTACGATGACAATTTCAGACCCCTCCTTGATTTCTAAGTGGGAGAACTTGCAAAATAGCAGGGTGTTCAAATACTTTATTTTCCTCACTGTATATATATATATATATATATATATAGTTTTAGTTTTAGTTGCCTTGAAACATGTAAACCCAAAATAAAACTAAATAAAAATAATAATAATAATAATAATAATAATAATAATAATTATAATAATAATAATAATACTGTATAAATGTACAGATATGTCCCCTGTAATTTTTATATACTGGTACACTATTATTACAAAAAGTTATGCAGTGGATGTTCTGGCTAAATTGCTTCTAAATGTAAGATTGTTGTATGATAATAGTAGAATAAATACCCCTTAGTTCTAAAATAATTTCAGTATAAATAATTTGTTAGTTCTCCTAGTTGTTACTCCTTTATTCCCAAAACTTTACATGTTGTTCCCTTATACTTACATATAAGTACTTAGGTAGACTATGATTACCGAAACTTACACTGTAAATTTGTTTTAATTTCACAGAGCTTTGCAGCCTGCAATCTAAAGCGTTACCATAACGTTTACTAAAGCTTACATAAATAAATAATTAATTAATATATTGATGTAAAGATTCATCAAGCCAAGTTGTAACAGATTAAAATAAGAAGATTAAAGACAGTAGATGCATAATTAAGATGATCTTCAGTATCTGAACTATGATTTACATGTGTACAGTATATGTATAGATTTACCTGTGTGCCGTTCTTGAGCTCGTGGAAATGAAAGAGTCTTGTTGAGTCTGAGCTGGAGTTCAGAAAGTGTTCGAGATGCTCATCTGATTTTTATTGTGTGGAAAAGAGGAAGGAGTGAAGATGAGCCCGTTTCTTGGAAATGCATCACAAGCACGATTCTTGCAAGTAAGCAAAACTTAGAGGACTTTGAGATTCTGCCTTCAGGACTTTTCGTAACACTTAAAATAAGGTCCCGTCAGTTAACATTAAAAACATTAGTTCATGAACTAACAATGATGAATACTTAAAGCATTTTATTCATCTAAGTTAATGTTCATTTTAAACATTTACTAATATATTATTTACATCAAAAGTAATTTGCATAGACATAGTATTTAAAGTATTTGCATACACACAAAAACAAAATGTGGTTCCACACCAGCGTATTGCAGTGCTTTAAAAAATACAATAAATCAGAATAAATAAAATCTAATAAAAACATTTCATTTCACCTACACAGTTTAGATGTCAGGGTTATGTTTGGTTTTAGTTTGGCTTTTGATCTGTTTCCCAGTTCTGTTAATGTCTGAGTTTGTTATCTTCTAATCAGTTAAAAGTCTTGTTAATCAGTCTCGTTAGTTCCCATTGTTTTCCATAAGCTCTCAGTTTCTGTCTGTTCTTTGTCAAGCTTTAGTAACCTTATGGGTATGTTTCGCATTGTTGATTCTCCTGATTAGTGTTTGGATTGTTATATTAAAAATCTCCTGAAGATATCTTGTTCGCCATGCTAAACTAATTTGTGCAAAAGGTGCTTTAAATGTCATTGATCAAGTGCTTTAGAGAATAAAAAAAAAAAAAACATTGACAATGACTGGCTGTCAATGTTATTTATTGTGATGGGACCTTATTGTGAAGCGTTACAGAATTTCCTTAAGGCAGAATGATTTAGGGCTGGGTGGAGAGCCCTGCCCACAACACCATCACTGTGCATGAGACTATATGGACTGGGGACTCGTCCTGGCTGGTCTCTGGCCTAACATCTGGCTCCTCTGGTTCCTGGCTTCCCCATGTCTAGTCCCACCTTCCACCATGGACTATTTTTGTTATGGACTGTTTTTCCCTTACCCCACACCCTCCTCCAGAGCCCCCGCCCTCCCTCCCTCAGTTGGACTTTGTTTCTGCAGCGTGAGGACGCTCCTTCCCGTGAGGGGGCAATCTGTAACATGTCTTGCCTTCTTTGACTTCATACAGCTCTGCACAGACCGATCGGTGGCTGACTTGGTGCAGCGCCGACGCCACGTGACTGTGACATATGTCATCAAACTACGGCGAGAGTGATTCGAGAGCAGGAGGACTCAGCCAGAGCAGCTTATCTAGAGCGACTCACAAGCTCTGATGACGACACAACTGTTCCATGATTGGCCAGATTCACAGCATGAAAACGATCATGTGTTAATTCTCACACCTTTAGTTCCACTAATGCTCACATATCTGTTGTCTAAATGTTTTATTTAAATACTATTGTTTTAAATAAAAACTATTGCGAAATGATGATGTTTCCATTAACCCATGTTATGCTACTAAAACATAATTTTTCCCTCTCGTGAGAAGTCATTCAAAAAATGATGGTAACGAATGTTGGTAGGTTTATATATTGCAGCCGCTACACTAGCCATTATTATTAATCGAAAGAGATAGGCATGTTATCCAAGCATTAATGGTAAGGAAAGACACTTATACTGTGAGCGACACATATAGCCTATGAGGTGTTTGGGTGTTTCTCCCTAATTTCTGCTTCGAGGTCTTGATTGTGGCATTTCTTTGAGGTTTAGAATCCAGTATTCCTGTAATTGTTTTGTCTTTTATGAATTTAATAAAGAACTCTGTCTCGTCTTCTGTCCAAACACACCGCGTAATTGCGTCAGGTAACCCGTAAATGCGCAAAAACTGTTTCCATTGCAGTTTTGCGAAATATTTCTTTTTCGATTTGCCTGAAAAACCATTTCATGCGAGTGTAATTTTTTGGTAAACGTGTTTCCATTAAGCGTATTTCCAATTCGCAATTTCAATTTTCACAATTTGAAGGGTAATGGAAACGGCTTATGTTGAACTTTATTCTTGTACAAACAGATGCTGTATTAAGCATTACATAAAGTATTAAATGAAAATTTTTCAGAAAAGTCTGTGTATTTGACAAATATTGCATTTATTTCACTTCAGCTGTGGTAAAGTATGCAAACACAGCACAAGCTTCACTACAGGAAGTAGAAAGTGTCCGTCTCAGCTCCTCTCCTGCACATGGCAACTCTCACCGATCGCCTACATCCAGCCGCAGTCGACGTCCAACACACCTCTTGTGTTTTTAGATCTGCCCTCTGTGAACTAGTTTTCCCTGTTGCTGATTAGTTCATTTGTGAACATAGTGTTTGGTTGTGTTTATTCTTTGTTGTTCTCCAAGTTTACTTTTAAATATTAAAGTTCTCCTTCGTTGTGTGCTTTGTTACACCAAATTAACCATTTCAGGTATTGAGTCAAGTCAAATTTATTTGTATTGCCCTTTTCAGAATACACATACATTTGATCATTTCAAAGCATCTTTACAGAGTCTTACTGTTAATGTTTATATCATCTTAATCCAAAATGTTTGTCAGCTGAACCCCTTTGATCTTACTTAAAGTGCCCCCTGAGTTTTTTTTTTCTTTTTCACAATTAACAGCATATGTTCAAAGTTATGCCAAATAGTCGTCAGTTTGACTTCCTTCAGGTTGTTTCCTCAAATATAATTCCTCGAATGTGCATCTAACTGGACGTCTAATATTATCAGGAAAAGGGAAATGTCTTAACGGGAAGGGAAAGTGAAGATGATGGAGCTTTGAAGTTTCAGAATGAGCAAATCTCTTGTGAAAGTTCAGTGTCAAATACATGCTGGCATTAATACATTTACTGCTGTGCTGGACAATTTGCCTCTTTGAATAATTTGTAGGAATTGCAAAAGAGGGAAGCTGATAACAATGCTTCAAAAACATTGAAAAACATCAATTTAATTAATTTGATTGCAACTACACAGTGCATGATTTAGACTCAATAACAATTTACATTTGCATGTTTACTTCGGATTTTTAAAAGAAAAAATACACAATAGGCCACAGGTGAGAGTGAAACAACTGCAGGGTTCGGCTGAGATACACTTCCCCTTTAACAACACATTTAAATAGATTTCCTTGAAAGAGTTTCAGGTTACGTGTCACTGCACAACCAACACATCCCAGCATAAACGCTCCAGATCGTCTACATTCACAAAACACTGTTAATTTGAACAGAAAAGCAACTGTATGCAGGATTTGGCACGGCAGAAAGCACACAAAGATCTCTCCCTTTATAATCACTGAAACGCTGTCACTCATCTTACTTCACATTCTCACACAGTTCTGTTATAATCACTGAAGCTGATTTCACACCAAAGCTTTTATTTACATAATTGTTTGTTATAATGAGAGGATTTTTGAGCGTGCAGAAATCAGAATCCACTCACAGTTTTAGTTCAATGCTATGTTATGGGCAGGTTTTCCCTGTAAAAGCCATCAGAAGTGGTTTGAGTGAGAAAA
Source organism: Leucaspius delineatus (assembly GCA_023718395.1). Lineage (NCBI taxonomy): Eukaryota > Metazoa > Chordata > Actinopteri > Cypriniformes > Leuciscidae > Leucaspius > Leucaspius delineatus. The sequence continues at coordinate 7,788,402 of CM043355.1, forward strand.
TCCCATGTCTCAAGTCCATACAGGGGAAGAGTAAGCAATGCCAAGTCCTTAAACACACTTCACCTATGCACTGTAATTAAATATATAATAGATTCTTATTATGAATGACAGCTTTTGAATAAACCTGCAACAATGCATTTTTTATTTATTTTTTTTTTTTTGCAATAATCGAAACAACTTGTTTACACACTTGTAGACATACATAACACATTCCTTTTAGTGTGACAAGTGTGCTTGATGAGCTTTGCACAAATCCTCACATAGCACTTGTTTTCTGGCTCAGCTCCGGGTCACACATCCAGTTTCCCTCGGCCCACATCTGGACTACAGACATGAGCCATAACTGGCCCAAACCTCAGCCAAATAACTTATAACCATAAGTTTTTAATAGTGTTAACAGTCTTCAGTAAACCAGATCAACGCCAGTCTTTAAGCCCAAACCCCAAAACTGAGCCACACAAAATAAAAATGCCAACAAACATTCTCAGCCCTGGATCCACACCTATAGACGATTTAGTGTCTGCAATTCAATTCAAATTCAAACCTTTGTATGTACAAAACATATTTTCTGTGTTTTGGATAGATGCTGAAATGCACAACATACACAGTAAAATCCGCAGTGTTTTTACGGGTCCAATCTACAGAGTGTTTAAAGAAACACTGAAGCAGTTTTGAAGTTAATGAGATATTTAAGTGATTAATTAAGTGATGATTGAGCATTAGTGAAATCCTCTGCGAATAAAAGACATTACATCTCTGAAGATCTCAGCAGAGGAAGATTAAACAACTCCACAAACAGCATTACCAGCTTCACTTATTACTATCCAGACTGACTTTATTTGTCTGACGTCTACAGAGGGAAAAGGAGATGTCTTGTATAAGTTGTATTGTAATAACAGGGTGAACACTATGAGGCGCTATTGCTTTACCATATTTATTAGAGGCAGTTCAACCACATGTCCTGTCATCAATACATTACAAAACTCATGAACTTGGCAGTACCAGCACCACGCTCTTATCAAGTCAGAGATTCATTCACTGTACATGAATATGTGTATTATTGTGTCTGCTATGTAATGAGCAACAGGTTAGTAAAAAGTGGTTCCTCAAGTCACAACTGGTGCAAATAGAAGTGCAGTTATGTATTGAGAGCACATAAGAGTAATATGGTAAAAGCATTGGATTGACGCAAAATAAACAAAATTATTTTATGCAATATAATTAACTTATTCAACAGCTATATTTATCAACAACACAGATCTCAGTGGTATATTTATTAAAATAATGCTCTCAAAAAAAACAAAAAAAAATTAACATTTAAGAAGTGTTTTCTCAAAGTCTAATCAACTCCTGACGAACACAAGGATTATTATTGTAGTTATCACTCAGTAAGTCATTTAACCATGTATTACTTAAAATTATTTATTTGAATTTTACACACACATATATATATATACTGTATATATATATATATATATATATATATATATATATATTATTATTATTATTATTATTATTATTATCATTGTAGCTTTTCATTAAACTCACAAATTCTTGCAGTTCCTTTACGAACCCCATCTGTAATATTTAATGCACTTCATGTTGTTTATAACACAGACGACCCGTTCGACAACGAGACCCTGAAGTCATTGTTCTGGATCGGGGCTGATAATCATCACCCTGTAGATCTCCCGGACACCTCTGGATTTACCTTGGCTCCTCCCTCCCTCGAGGCCGCCGTGAGCTGTCGTTTCTAGGCTCTGGGTCTGAGCCATCGAACGTCCACCATCAGCGGCGGCGGGGTCTCGTCTCGTATTCCTCCACCGCCTGCCATCACCATCCCTTCACCATCTCCTGTGGCCATCCCTGCACGATCTCCACACCCTCCTCCTAAACCTCCTCCTCCTTCTCTCCACGCCGAGAGGTCACGTCTTCTTGGGAACGCTCTGTCACACACATTAAGTTTAGTTTGTTCTTAGTTTCTGTTTTCATGGACTTTTGTTGTTTTCAGTCACATGTATGTCTTTGTCTTAGTTTCCCGCCGCCAGTCATCAGTTATCATGGACACTCATCAGATCCTCAGATCCTCATCCTCCTGTTCGTTTTTATCTCATCATCACTGTGTATTTAAGTTTCTCTGTTTCACCCTTCAGTTGTCGGTCGATGTTTGCATGTTGTGTGTGTCGTTTCACATGCGGACTGTTAAACCTTCTGTCTTTTCCTGTGTTTATGGTTTTATTAAAATCACTTCACATTGTGTACCTTTGTCTTCAACTTCTTCTTTTTTTTTTTTCTTTGTATTTTATATGAATATGGTAAAAGATGATCCTATTCAGTTCAAAGTGATATATGAGGTAGGTAAAAAGTAATCTGATTATATTACCTTAAAGGAACACTTCGACTTTTTGGGACTTTAGTTTATTCACTGTATCCCCCAGAGTTAGATAAGTCCATACATACTTTTTTCATCTCCATGCGTGCTGTAAGTCTGTTTGACGCACCCACCGCTAGCCTAGCTTAGCACAAAGACTGGATGTAAATGGCTACAGCTAGCATACTAATCCCAATAAGTGAGAAAATAACGCCAACTTTTTCCTATTTACATGTTATGATTTGTATAGTCACAGCGTGTACAAATAACAAGGTCATATGAGACACAGACATTTTTTAAATGTTTAAATACTGGGAACTATTTTCTCAGAAGGCGAAGCACTGCTACTTGGGCGGAGTGAATAAGCACAGCACCCAAGAAGCGTCGTTCTGTCAACAAAACCAACGTGACTAACTAGCTAGTAGCGAACGTGATCATTGACTTTGAGGAATTGTCAGGGGATTTTTATTTGGTATCAAACCAAGATCTAGAACCATATCGCTTTGAGCCAGAATACACAGACGAGGAGTTACATACTTTAGAAGCTGATAGACAAGATGCCGAACAGACTGAGGTCAAGGGGAGAATCAGAACGGGAGTAAGTTAGCCTACTATTTCACAAACAAGATCACTGTTTCTCAAAAATGAAAACTGTCCACCCCCCCTCCAATTCATTAGCAAGTTGTAGGTTACAGTGCTGAAAGTTACCCTTAGTGCCGCTTATTTGTTACTGGGGCGATAGAGCGCGTTTGTGACAACACAATACTAACATTACAGGGGATACATGGAGCCCGGGAACAACTGTAATAGTAGTGAGCACCAAGGGCGTAGGTTTGGCCTCAGCTTTGGTGGGGACATCCCCCCTCCCCCTCCCCCTGGAATTATTTTGTTGTAAGATACCAGTGCTTTAATGGCGATTTCAGACTGTTGGCAATACAGAATATCACAATACAGAAGTGAATCTACTTCATCTCATTATATTGTATCCTGACCCCAATACACCATCCTGTATACTGTCCCTAAAGAGGTAGTATAACTGTATAATCTCAAAAATGCACTCTCAAAAAATAAAAATAAAAACCTGAGACTGTGTCATGCTGAACAACCACACGTTTTATTAACATAAATTATTAAATAATGAACAAATGAATAAAATACACACGTATCATAGTACGCATTCAACACAAAAAATCCATTATTATTATCTATTATTATTATTATTATTATCCATGATTACAGTATTCCATTAATACTAAAATTGTATCTACTATTCTATATCAAATTCTATTGATATATTCTATTCTTAAATATTAAATTCTTAGGCTACACTCACTCACAAATGCATTACATACATTACATAAATAGAATGTAGAAACGAAAAATGTCTCAGATCCACTGTTTATGTTGACTGCAAGATTCTAAGTTAAGGTCAGCTAATTAACATTCAGTGACTTGCTAACGTCGCATTCTATCATGATAGCGCGACTTCTATGAGTCTATCAGTGCTGTGCTGCACAGCCTAATCAATACTCTTAACCTTAGTTGAAAGATTGCTGCTGCTAGGTTTAACTGTAACAACATCCTGGGTAACACATACTATCACCAATACTATTTTCCACAGTAGAATCTGCATTTGAAAGTCTGGTCAGTCACTACTACTGCTAGTTTATTTGTGTGGCTAGTTTTTTGCCTACTTACACTCTGCTTTATGAAAAAGCTTCGTATGTCCCCTTTCTTCTTCTTGGGTGGCATAGCTGATCTATCTAAAATAGTACAAAAAGTGGCAAAAAACGGAATATTAAAATGTTTTACTCTGGCCTTTGTATGTGGCAGAGAGACAGCCCTGGTAACTTACCGTCGGCGTCGTCGACGCGCGCGCACACACACACACATACCACCCGCTCGCTGCCAGTGCAAGCACAAAAGTAGTCCCGGCCCGCGCGTGTAGCCTGTCAGATACACCGCCGCCAATCAAATTACGGCGTTTCTTGTACTGTCGTTGTTTTGGCCGTTGGAATCGATCCAAATAGCAGCGCAAAGATCCAGTTCAAAGGAGCTTGCTAAATATTGGTGGGGACAAATTTGTCATATCAAAATATTGATTGGGACTAGTACCTAGCGTCCCCCCCTAAACCTACGCCCATGGTGAGCACCCTATTCATGTAATAGTGTCACTAAGGTTACATTACATCTAACTTAGCTAATGGCACTGTAACAGTAGGCTAGTCATCTAAAAACATAAAGGAACACTTACCACAGCCGCAGGTGATCCACTTTGTCCTGTCTTTACTATCGATGGGATGGCCGTATCCTTCAGCACACGTTTCATGGTCCGTGTGGTAAATTCCATTTTTTCAAATTAGTCGTCCTCAGTGAAATGTTCTGAGCAAACGCGATAGTCTTTGATGATGTCTACAGGTGTGTTTGGATCTATATCCAGAGCAAGTAGCCATTGATTCATCAGGTCAGCGTTTTTGGTTGGAATTCTATGAAGCATCATGGTATTACCTGGTCTCCCCTTTTTATTGTCACAGCTCTTTACAATACAGCGAACACCCATGATTGTAAACTTTGCATTTACTATCTAGTAATTGCTGACTCTATTACTCCAACTCTGAGCGAACTCTCTGCTCCTCACCACAGCGCTTCTCGGGTGCTGCGCTAATCACTCCGCCCAAGTAGCAGTGCTTCGCCTTCTGAGAAAATAGTTCCCAGTATTTAAATGTTTAAAAAATGGCTGTGTCTCATATGACCTTGTTATTTGTACACACTGTGACTATACAAATCACACCATGTAAATAGGAAAATGTTGGCGTTATTTTCTCACTTATTGGGATTAGTATGCTAGCTGTAGCCATTTACATCCAGTCTTTGTGCTAAGCTAGGTTAGCGGTCGGTGCGTCAAACAGACTTACAGCACGCACGGAGATGAAAAAAAAGTATGTATGGACTTATCTAACTCTGGGGGATACGGTGAATAAACTAAAGTCCCAAAAAGTCGAAGTGTTCCTTTAAATAATTTAATGGATTATGTTACTAACTGCAATTTTTGTCATGTGATTTGGAATCAGTAACGACTACATATTGTAAGTAATCTACCCAGCACTGATAATAACGGACCTTCCTAAAGTTTGTTTACAGCGTTGGGGAATTTTACGATTCCCCTGGCCTTATAGGAAATTTTGACACTGCCCAGTTCAATTTGTTATGCCTTGTGTTTTTCTCAAATATTTCCAGTTTGGAAAGTATCAGTGAGGTTTGAAATACGGCAATCATAATGTCTGTGTCTGTGACTGTTCTTGAATCGGTTTTCGTTTCGCAAATAAAACACTCTGTTGGATCGATACTTTTCAGTTTGTCAAAAGGCTTTGGCAAAATGGTCTGAATCAATGTAGTCTCAGTCACAATTCATTTTCCGATTCGGCCCTACTCGATTCGCAATTTGTTGCTTTTTTAAACTATTTGTAGGTGGTTTGTTTCAATCAGTAAAACACAGGTTTGCAGAGTATCCATTTTTTTCTTGTGATTTGAGCAAGACTGTCCAAAAAATGTAAAGTTTTCAACCAAGTATCAGTGAGGCAATCTGTGACTGTTCTTGAATCGGATTTTGTTTTGCAAATAAATCACTTTGTTGGATCGATACTTTTCAATTTGTAAAAAGACTTTAGCAAAATGGTCTGAATCAATTTAGTCTCAGTCAGAATCAATTTCCGATTCGTCCCTACTCGATTCGCAATTTGTTGCTTGTTGACAGAAGATAAATGCCTTGACGTGAAACTGAAACATGTTTTTACATTGGAGTAAATAAACCAAACAGCCTCCTCGTTTTGAAACAGCCACACAAACCAGTGGATCAGACAGATCCAGACCATCTGTCCTTGAGGAAAGGAGGTTTGAATAATTGCGCTCAGTTCATTTCTTGGCCACTAGGATTCACCAAATCACCCAAAGGGGTCTAGATACTAAAGATACATGATGCTTGTTCATCTCACAATAATGTTAAGTATATTTTTATATTATGGGGGTTAAATATACAGAAAATATATTCTTGTGCCTTCTCAACTACATGTTTTCCGTTCTCATAGGTGGCTGCTGCTCCCATTATTATTGCATTAGACACAGAATCTGCTTCTTTTGCTGCATCCCATCCTGTAGCTCCTCCTGCAACGGCTCCTGAAAGAGTTGCGGCTGAAAGAGTGACACCGGCAGCGCATGTACCGACCCCGGTCTCCAGCGCAGCTGCTCCAATACCCCGTCCATGTTGCTCTTCCCACTTCTGAAGTGCAGGCTGCTTCAAGACAGGTCACAACTATTACAACAAATAAACCAGCACCCATTAAAGCACCAGTTAGAGCCCCTGTTGATGTGCCTGCAGCTTTCATCAGAAGATCATTGTGAACAATCCTCTCTGCTCTTTCTCGCTGCTGGTTTGGAGACACATTGTCTTCATTGGTATTCTGCATCATCTCCAGCTGAATCATCCTCTCCACTTGTTGAAGAATCTCATTGGTGTAGCGGTCGTTGTTTTGCACCATATTATTAATGGTATCCAGCAGATTTTTCACCTGGACCCTGTTACTTTTGTACCCGCAACTACACGGGCAATGGACACATTTTCTCCAGTATTTACTGTCGATGACGTGACAGCGGCCTCCGCATTTATCAACAAGCTCCTGTAGTTTTGGACTTCTCTGAACAAATTCCTCAATGGTTTGACCCTCCAGTTCTTCACCGTGAGTGAATAAAACCACTGGACGTTTAAAGGTATCCTCTCCACAATATTGACTGATTTCATCCACAATCTCAGTTTCTTGTCTTGTGTACCTTTCAACTTTCAGAACAATGACAAAGGCATCAACACCAGGAGCGCAATTAACAATGGATCTAATGATCTCGGATTTAATGTTCTCATCGTCACGATCCGTGTCAAAGACTCCAGGTGTGTCAATAACTGTGATCTTTTGTCCATAAGCCTTGCTCTCTCCTCGTACAGATGTATCTGTTATGGATTTCGGTGAAGCGTCAGGTGTGAAACAGTTTTTTCTGAGGATTGTGTTGCCAGCGCTGCTTTTGCCATCTCCGGTTTTCCCAAGAAGGACGATCTTTAGATCTTTAGAAGAAGGCACGCTACCTAATTAAAGAAGACATTTGTTATATAATGTTCATCTTTATGAGACAGGCATTATGTTTTTACAGCATACTTACCTCCCATTACCTTAATTGATGTTTGTCTCTGCAATGGAAATAATACTAAGGTTATTTATGATTCTGAACCAATCATGCATTAGATGAACAACTGTGTGCTCTTCACTATAAAGTCTACACTGCAATTATACAATGAGCAATGAAAGCACAACATTTATCTCAAACATCATTTTTAGTTTGCAAATATGCAATATTAGTGAAAATATATTCTCACTGAGCTGTTTTGCATGTTCTATATTTATTTACATGTTGCTGTGATTTATTTATTTGTATTTATTGTTTTTTTATGAAAGATATAGAAATGGTGTGTATTTTGAGGAATAGGTGTGTGGTCTTGGATTGTACATTACTACACTGGTGTATACAATGTGAGTGAAGTGTTTTCTACTGTGTGGAGAATCGTGAGCAATAACAGAAAGTTTCCAAGTAGCAAACGTGACGCAGGAACAGGGTATCCAGGCAACCAATACCAACACAACTATGAATGCCAGAATGAATGAATTTCGAGAACAGAAGACAATAAACAGGATCAAGAAATGCCGGACAGTTTATGTGGGACACTTGGTAACTCTATAGAAGTAAATTCAGTTAACATCCTTTGGAAACTTGTGTGTCAGTGGATAAAAAGAGCAATAATTCCCATCTGATTTATAATTTGTGTTCATCACTTGAAAATGATATATGCACTGACCGAACAGGGTCAATACCATGTCTTTTATGTTTGCATAATTCTAATTAAATTAGATGTGTGAGCACAAATAATCATATATTTTAAATATGTATTTACTAGTATGAATAGCAGTGTTGTTTATTTATGAAGTAATAATATTCTATCTAAAGAAAAAAAAAAAGAAAAAAATTAGACATCTTGCAAGAAATAAGCAATTGTGACACTTACCAGATGAATCCAGACAGAGGTTGTAGAGGTTTTATGAGGAGTGTAACAGGCTTTATGGTCCTGACTTTCACTTTCTCTATACTTACTTTGAGGAGCTCTACATTTAGTTTCGTTCTCTTTGTTTTGCATGAATAAACTGATTAGGGAGGCGCCTACTCTCTTCTTATTAGGGATACAGTTTTAGGTATTGTGTCTTAAGTAAGGCACTAAACAGCAGGTTATTTTATGGGTTTCATTTAATAACGTAACAATTAGCTACCGGAAAATTACAACTAAAATGCTAATTGTTTTACAACTTTACTTATTTCACCTGTACAATCAGCAAATAAACATTGTGTGTATAGTTTAAACATTAACAGGCTGCAGTCAAAGGCGTTTTTTCCCATGTCAAACTTCATTTCTAAAGATCAATTTCGTCTGTTTCATTGGTCAACAGGAGCTTTATTGAAGATTTGAAACAATGTTCAGTTTTAGGAAACAGCAGTAGAAGTTTAAGGTAAGCAGAAAATGGAAACCTGGATGCTATTTTTTTTTTCATGCTGCATGTCTGACACTCAAGTATGATGACAGTTATTTGTTTTTAGTGATTGACATTTTCCAAAGACCCACTGAAGTGCCTTGAAATGCGCAGCATTGTTCACTGTGTTGTAATTTCCACTGAAGAAGGAAGACAGGGCGGGACATATCGAACAGCCCCTCCCCCCTTTTTGAAATAACCAATAGCGTTTAACTTATATCACATCTCGGCCAGAGCCGATTTGGCAGCTAATGACAGCCAGTGTTAAAGCTACACTGTGTAACTTTTTTAGTTGATTCTTAGCAAAAAACACTTAGTTCTTTCAAAAATATATGTGCTCATTAATGTATATTTACTTCTTTCAAGTAATAAAGTATTCTCTTAAGTTTATAATCTGCCATTGAAAGTACATACGGGTGAGGGGTTTGAATGCCGGTCGCCATGTTGCCCCTCCATCTTGAAACTACATTAGCCAAAGAGGGACATACCTGTAAATTCAAGCTTTGCCTTTTGCGTTTTTCACTCAGTGACACCGTGACGAATGCGGGGGAGATTACTCACGAGCTCGCGACTGTCGCGAGTGCCGGCAGATTTGAAAGATAGTGTGGTGTGTGTGTGTGTACTCACATTTGAAAGAGAGAATTTAAACGTCAACGCGACAGACAAATCAGCAAGACCATAGTCAATATTGGAGTAACTTTTCCCAGATGGAAAGAGCTCATGAGGAAAAAAGATTTTAAAACGGACGCCGAGGTTGCCTGCTTTCTTCTCGACAGGTAATTCAGCCGGTTGTAATTCATTTGTGTAAATTCGAAGTTTTATAGTTGCTTGTCTAACCATAGCATGGTTGTGCATAACGCCAGAACGACCTCTAGTATAACTTCATCCTCGCGTCAATGGTGAAAAAGTATTGTTTACCTTGTAACATAAATCTGTGCTGCGACGGATCACAGGTGATGAATATTTTTAAAGGCGCAATTTTTTAAGCTATATAAAAAAAAGGACACTGTCAATTTTAGTTATTTTTAATTGCTTTTACTTTGTACACATTGTAACATTAGCCTTATCTGATTATGCTGGGATAGCCGATTCCAAGGGTGACGTTTACCTCCTGACATCTGTCCTGTAGTTTTATTCATTTTAGACGTATTGTTTATTATTGTCATGGACGAAGTGATAACTGGAAGCCATGTTAATCTTGGAATAATACGGCCACCGTAGGAGTTAAAACGCCCTCGGAATTGAGAGGAACAGAAACTAATATTCACTGGGTAGTCATATACAATTTCACCGCTAGATGGGGGTAAAAATCACACAGTGTAGCTTTAAATATTCCCCTTTGAGATTTAATATGAAACTCTTAATCACTCCTGGTAACACTTCACAGCGACCATGTGACTTTCTGTAAAGGGTGTAAAATGCAAAGTACTTACATAGGTTTACCTTCCTTCCTTTCTTTTTTTTTTTTGTCTTTTTGTTTGCAAAAAAAAAAAAAAAAATCAAGCCAGAAAGTGGAGAGGATGTTGATGGAAGGAAGACTTAATACATTTCTAATGAACATGATTAATGTTGCATGAGCGCCATCTGCAGTTCAAAATTTAAATCTGGCTTTTTAAAATCTGATTCATCATAGAAATAATCAACCAACAAATCAAAATTTATCAAAACAATCATTGCTCATGCATTATAGAAATGAAACAATAAAACAAAATGAAGTGTGCTATATAGGCCTATACAACACATTGCCTTGCTTTTAAGATCTCCGAAGATGTTATACATGTGTATTTTTATGTGTGTAGTCGGTTAACATGAGTTTGTCAAATAACAAGATCATAGATTAAAATAAGTAACTAAAATAGTTACAGTTAAAATTTAAATAATACAATTTTATGGTTTTAGGAGCTAAATGTTCTTTGGGAAATATATATGTGGGAATGTACAGTAAGACACTCACACTGACAGAGAGTAAGATCTTTTATTTTTAGCAGGAACAACACAACTTTGGTTTTTCAAAATCATAACACCACACATGCATTTACACAGTTGTATTTTAAAAGAATATAAAAGATAAAAAAAAAATTGTTTAATTCTCAAAATTACACATGGAAAGGCTTAGAAATTGTTATAATTTGAACTGAAAACAATAATAAACAGCAATAATTTCTTCAAACAAGAAAACAGAGACTTCAGGAAACCCTTTCTGAAACATGACCAAAAAAAAGCACTGATCATTTTTCATTCACTGATTCACTAATGGACAGATTACATGAAGCGTTCACAAATATAAATGAGAATCTCAGACCTGAAAGGACTAAAAGTGATGTTAGATGATAGAAGTGAAGCTTATGAACATGTTTGCATTCATCTTGGATAATGATGCTTAATATGCGAAACATCCCAAGTAAAAATTACTTGCAACTATCTTTTCACTTTCCAAACCTGTAGCCTCTAAAGTGGTTCCTCCCCTTCCACATACTGTACCAGTGGGTCCGCGGATGGCATCTCCGACCTTTTAAATCCGGTGGTGTGTTAGTTTGTCTCTTATAGAGAACAGGCAAACACTCGTTGCCAATGACATCACAAGCTACAACCACAAAGCGCACTTTCTTTTCCAGAGTCTCGACTACACACTGCTGCTGGTTATTTATTGAAGTGCTGTTAACAGTGACAATGTACACTGGGAACTTTCTAAGACTGATGCACAAGTTGCGTCTGTATATGATGCCTTCTCCATTGCAGATATTTCTAATGCTATACTTGTTGTTTTTGCGGAGGAAGAACTGGAGAGAAGGTCTGTCAGAGCCACAGAGTCCCTTCTCTGTTAGGTACTCTGCCCAAGCATCTCGACTGGCTGTATTGAAGTCATATGAGAGAATATGTTTGTCTTTAAAATGATCATAAGTGTTGTTATTCCGAGATCTCTGGCAGGGAAAACTGGCATCAGTGAACACCAGAGTGACGAGGAGAACGAGGAGAAGCGCAGATCTCATCCTGAGAACAAGAGAGTGACAGACACTTAGAGCTTCACAATCAGTAGAAATCAGCCATTAATAAGAGAATTAATAACTTCTCACACGGCTGTATGGTTTTCTGAATATATAACAATAATAATAGTTTTTTAAATACTCTTATTTTGCAGCGAAATATTGCCACATTAAAATTTCTTATTTTGTTTAATATTTTTATTTATTATAATAAATTACTATTATTATTATTATTATTATTATTATTATTATTATTTATTATATAAAGCTTTTATTTTGGTGGATAATCACAGGAAGCCCTCAAAGCCGCTCTTTTGATAACAACAGATATTAAAGGAGCTGTATGTAAGAAATATATTTCAATTAATCATAAAATGGCCCTGATGTGTCACTAGACATTAAGAAATCATGTTCATTTCAAATACTTATATCACTGACAACAGTAGTACGGCCAGGATATTGTCATTTAAAAAGTGGACTTGCAGCCCTCAACTGATGTTGATGTTGTCATCTTGTGTTTTGGCCTGACGCGCCTCCCTCCACCTATCGACCAATCACGAAGTCAGTAGTGTGTCGGGCTCCGGGTTGCCAGCTTTGCTCTAACCTACCCTAAGTCGGATAAAAATGTCTAATGTTACTAAATCAAAAAGACCTCGTTATAATTCAGAAATTCGTTGTGACAAAGTCCGAAATAAAACCAGAATTTGTATTGGAGATGCTTTTGAAAGATGGAGACGGCTGAAAACGGAGAAGAATTTGAACACAGACGCCAACGTAGCTAATTTTCTCCTGGACAGGTAAGATTCATCTATGCTTGGCTAACTTGTACTTGATGTCAATGGACATTTCATATATTCATGACAGTCGAACAAAGTTATGCATGTTCGTGCAAAGTAACGTAACGTTAGCTCACATGGACGTATGCTAACATTAGCAATGCATTTATAGGAGCCAGTTTCTCTGTTATTATGCTGAGATGCTGAGGAAAACATTAGCACGCCCATTATATGAAAATTTGAAACGTAATTGAGACAGAAGCCTAACTTTACCTCAGAAAAAATTATTCGACATTCGTTCTTCACGTATATCGTGGACTAAGTTACACATGCTGCAAGTTGACCTGTATTTCACATCACATATTTTAGCGTGTTATGGACGTGGGCTGCAGGGTAAGTAAAAAAATACAGCTGGCCACTTTCACTTAGCTGCTATAGCATCAGCTAAATGAATAGCTGTATCTTTGATATTGGTTACACATAGTGACATAGGCTTGTGCTTGTACTTACATTAATGACAGACGTTACAAGTTAGACTTACAGCTACCGTTCTGTCTGTCACATACGAGCATACATCTTTACGATTATATTTAACTAAGGACAATTAGTTCATTTTTTAAATGCATAATTATTTATCAAAATATCTCTCATGAAGCATAAACATATTAACAGAAAAAAATGTACTGTGTACGTCTCGTCGGAAGCTCATTGAAGCAGCCTACTGCTGAATACAGCTTATCTGGCAACCTCGAGTGAGGGGGGGGGGGGGGGGGGGGAGGGGATACACCGCTCTATAGTATTTTTAAAGTGATTGCAGTACCAGTTTTGGCCACAATCCTACATACAGTTCCTTTAAAGTAGATGCATAATTAATATGATCTTCAGTATCTGAACTATGATTTACATGTGTACAGTATATATAGATTTACCTGTGTGCCGTTCTTGAGCTCGTGGAAATGAAAGAGTCTTGTTGAGTCTGAGCTGGAGTTCAGTAAGTGTTCGAGATGTTCATTTGACTGATTTTTATTGCGTGGAAAAGAGGAAGGAGTGAAGATGAGCCTGTTTCTTGGAAACTCATCACAAACACGATTCTTGCAAGTAAGCAAAACTTAGAGGATGTTTTTGCATCTTTGAGATTCTGCCTTTAGGAAATTCTGTAACACTTTACAATGAGGTTCCAGTTGTTGACATTGGTTAACTACATTAGTTCACATGAACTAAAAGTGATAAATACTTCTAAATTAAGTTTATTCATATTTAATAAACTTAAAGTGCTTTCCTGTTTAAACAGTTGTGTTGGCGCTTGCAACGCCAAGGTCTTGGGTTTGATTCCCAGGGAAAGCAAAAACTGATAAAAATGTAAAATGTGTATCTTGAAATGCAATGTAAGTCGCTTTGGATAAAAGCATCTGCCAAATGCATAAATGTAAATTCAACATTTACTAATATATTAAAATCAAAAGTTGGGAGTGTCAATATTGAAGGGTGAATGAACAATTGCATTTGTATTAACTTACATTATTAAAGATTAATAAAAACTGTTACAAATGTATTTTTCAAATAGTGTAAATAATTTTGTAAATTATGTATCCTTTATTTTACCAGGAATAATCCCATTGAGATTTAAATCTCATCTATCAGGGAGTCCTGACCAAAATGGCAGCACAAAAAGTTTCACATAAACAGATTACAAACACATAAACCTGTGCGACTGTGTAGATAATTGTATCATCAGCATATACATGTATTTTTGCTGTGGCTGTTTCATGAACTAGGTCATTTATATAAATTGAAAATAAAATAGATCCCCGGGTACCACACAAAAAGCATCATAAAAATAGATGGTAATCATTCAGTGCCAAACACAGTATTTAGTCAAATACATTGGTATTGAGTCAAGTCAAATTGATTTGAAATGCACTTTACAGAAAGTCATAAAGTTTATAAAATCTTAATCCAAACTTTTTTGTCAGCTGAACCCCTTTGACCTAAAATATTTATTTGAAGTGCCCCCTGAGATGTTTAGTTAACATTTCAACAATTTAACATAATGTGTTCATAATGGATTGAACAGGTTTTGCGCTCAAATATTAGTGCTCGAATGTGCATCTAACTGGACGTCTAATATTATCAGCAAAAGGGAAGTGCCACTGAAGGGAAGTGTCTCAACGAGAAGGAAAAGTGATGATGATGAGGATGATGATGGTGCCTTGAATTTCATAATGATCAAATCTCTTGTGAAATTTCAGTGTCAAATACATGCTGACATTAATACATTTACTGCCGTGCTGGACAATTTGCTTCTTTAAATAATTTGTAGGTATTGCAAAAGAGGGAAGATGATAACAATGCTTCAAAAACATTGAAATACTTCCATTTTAATCATTTGATAACAAATACACAGTGCATGATTTAGACTCATTAACAACTGACATTTGCTTGTTTACTTGATTTTACACATTAGCCACGGGATGGAGTTTTGGGTTTTTGCCACTGCCGCCGCTTTGGCTTGCTTAGTTGGGGACATCTAATATTCATCAATATTATTGATCTGCCTGTATTGACACCATTATATGAGAACTGAACTGAGCTGGACGCTGACATCACGGTTTTCTCCAGAGCAGCTGTATGTATAAATGAACTAAATTGATAACTTTTCTAAAACAGAAATGAAACATCACTGAACTTAGAGCCCTGCATTTAAGCCTGAGCCTGACGGCCCCGACTTATTTAAGCCTCTGGGGCTGCAATTTTCACGTCATCGCTCACACGCGGGCCGGGCTTCGGCCTGTTTTAGGCTTCTTCTTTTTATATTTTATATAAAAAAAATCAGTAAGTTGCAGATGCTCTAAACACAGTCATTTTCATTAGAAGTAGACTTACCAGTGCTTACCCCAATTTTTTAACATATTGCTGTCTTTGATCTTAAAATTAGCTGATGATAAAATGCAGCTTACCTCATATCTGTTGCTACCGTTGATGCCGATGTACCGTCTCTGCGTGTCAATAAAGGCGCGCATACACTGTGCGATGTCTGTGCGATTTCAGCAAGGTACCTACTCACACTGAACGAGTAGATCGCATGCGATGTAAAGCCAAAGCTCAGGATTTATGTGCTCACACTATGCGGTCCGAACGTCGAGCTGCGACTTCACTGCTCACACTATACGTGTGAAATATGCGCGAATCAGCGCGATAAACCCTCGTGCCGGGTAGCGCCTATAGACGATATCATATATCCATATCGTCAAAACAAGCATCAGCTATCAATATCAAGATGATTTAGCATTTCCAATTTATGTATTAAATTATTATTAGTATTATGTATCATTATTATTATTATTAGTTGAGGCCTACTTTTATTATTAAATTGATAGGCTATTATAATTAAATTGCCACGCAATAATTTCATAGTGCATCACCGCAAAACCACGCGCTGTGAGGATAATAAAATATTACATGAACAATTTTCAATGAGGAGGAGTAAGCCTCTAAAACATTTAGGTCGATTACAATGAATTATAGGCATATAATTAATTATCAACAGTCTATAATATATCCGAACACTGCAATAATTCATCAATGAACATTTAAAAACATTGTTTAACAAATTAATAAAAGAGGCAAAGTGTAGGTGGCTTGGAAGATGTGGGTAATGGTTAATCCATTTTGCAACATGAACTGGAGGTAAGCAACAGTAATTTATAGCTAGTTTGAACTACAGAACTTAAAGATTTCTCTCTTTTCGTTTTTTTTTTTTTTTTTTTGCTGCAGATGAAATGGTTAAACTTCTGTTTTCGCGCAGGCGCAGTGAGGGAAAAAACACTGAGTTTAGGGCAATCGGTTCGTAGCTTTGCTTCAACTGTGCAATATAGTCACGAGGAGCGACCAAAATTTCTGACATGCCAGGAATTCATCAGTCCATCCGATTGCTGGTCGGGAGAGGTTAATCGCCTCTCGTTTCCCCCTGAACACTGCATGAACACTGCACGACAAACAACGCACGATAAAGTTGAAAATTGGTCCAACACGCTAGCCGCTTGGTCGTCACTTTAAAAAACGAAAACTTTAATTTAACAAACAAAAAATGCTCCAAATATTTTTCCTAAATTATCTTAAAGGTAATCTCTTCTTTGCTATTTGTTCATCAGAACATTGTCTCTTTGGTCGTGTGTCGGCTATATTCGAGAGAATATAATTCTAACGTTAGTCATTGTCGTTGTCTAGGACATCTCTCCTCTAGCTAACTTCCCTCTTCATGCTTCTCTCTCCTCCACTCTCCACACCCCCCTTCATGTCCACGCACACTAACCCCCCATCCCCCACCCCCAAATCATTCTTGTCGGTTATTGGCTGGAACACTGTTTGTTATGTTTCGTGGTCCAGGCTGGCCCAGTTTGTTTTTGTTGCCGCTTGTGGAGCCTGGGCTGTCTACAGAGACCGCGTTTCTTTACAGTATGTTCAGGGGACAGGCAGCTAGCGGATGGTGAGGAGATGTTTGCTGTATTTGACAAAAAGTGTTTCAACCTAAAAAACGCATGACATCACTTAGAGCACCTTTAATAAAGAAACTAAATAAAGATAACGACTTGCAATTTAAAACAAAACTGAACTATTTTAATTGCTGTAGTAGTAGTGTAGTAATTGTCACGGTTCAGGGTGTGTCACCGGCTCCTTTCTGCTGTTTTGTTTTGTCCTGTCATTTCTGCAGATCGTGATGTGGGCAATTAGCACAATCACGAGCTAATCTTCCTCACCTGTTGCTCGTTCCCCCTACCCTTTATATTCCCAGCTGTGTCTACCAGTGTTGTCAGTGGATTGTTTCATGTCGGGTGTGCAGTCCTTGTCTGTTTGTATTCTCTATTTTGCTTACCTGTGATCTGTGTTCAGGAAACCTAGCCGTGGGGATCAGTGCAGGACTGTTGCCTGCTGGATCCTATTCTCATCTATTGCTGGACATTTTCTTGGATCTCTCTGTCTGTCGGTGGTCTCCTCCTTCCTCTACATCCGTATGTGTGCGGGCTGTGCTCACAGGAACCACCAAAGGACTAAACTTTTGTTTGCTGTGTCACTGAGTTTTTTGTTACAAAGTTTATTATTAAACTTTCACTTCTCATCACTGCATTTGAGTCCTCCTCATCTTTTACATCAGGCCTACCCGATAGTAATTGGGAGGATAAGAAAAAAAAAAAGGCTCGGATTGGACTCAAGGCGAAAAGTCTGATAAGCTGTCGGACACGGGCCGGTTTAGGCCCTAGATTTGAGGCCCATGCAGGGCTCTATCTGAACTTACTAAAGCTGGACTATGACGCTATTTTCTTCTAGATCTGCTGTACAGACGAAACAAACTTTGTTGCATTATTTTCCTGCTATCCTGTTTTCCTGAAACAATTTGTATTGTAAAAAGCACTATATAAATAAAGGTGACTTGACATGATTTAATGTGACAGGTGTGTTTGATGAGCCTTGCACGATGGTCTCCAGCAGATTTTTACCTGAACTCTGTTGCTCTTGTTTCCTCGTTTACGTACAATGGTGTTTCATGTATTCAGAGTTGTTTACAGTGTTAAAGAGATGGATTCTCATGCTTAACATGGCCAAAGTTTTTAAAAAATATTTTGGACGAATAACGGAGAATTTCTGTGCCGAAAATCTTACTTCCGGGTTGGTACAAGTTTCGGCTGTTTTTTTTTTTTTTACCGTGGATCTAATGACGTAGACCAGAGTGGAACTCCTTATATGAGCATTTCTCCCGGAAAAGCGCGACCGCGCACCTCAACGCGCTTCAACAGGAAATCATCGGCAGCGCTGCATAGTGTCTCCAAAGTGTTTTTGGTGAGGGAAAGCTTACCAAAGAACCCAGCGTTAGGAACAGTGGATGCAGAAACGAGTTGTGTAGACTGTTTGTTCCCTGCATTTCGACGATGAATGTTTTATAAACAAAGCCCAGATCGACGGATTCTCTCTATGGCTCTGGCTTCGCCCACACGGCCCGCCTCCAGACGCTCGTTTTTTTCCGGAAAGACTCGGTACAGCCTATTTTCTCTTATAAATATAATAAAACTAAAAGACTTTTTGGAGATATGAAGGATGCAATACTACTCTATAGGTACTCAAGATTAACAGGAGATTGAGTGAAAATGAGCATTTCACCCCCCCTTTAAGGTGCGGCCACATTTCCCAGGCGAATTCCATTCATTTCAGTAGGAATCCTTGCAATTGGGAATTTCACGCGTGTTGATCACACAAATTCGCACGCTGACTAACAGAAAACTGCCTGGTTTGAAAGTGACTTCTGTGTGAGCTTTGTTTCATACATCTCTACACAATTTACAATGGGAGGAGGACCATTTTTACCAACAAAATGTTTCAATTCAGTCTGATTCGATTCATGACTCTTGAAAACGGTTCATTACGAATGGAATGAATGAGAAAGTAGCCAGATATTAATGAATGTGCACCAAATATAAATGTATTTTAAGCAATTATATGCCATGTGGACAACTAGACAGTCCTTAAATTAAGTTTATTCGCATATGCAATATTTTGAACTTCACATTGTTGGCAAACAGCCTTACATTTACAACAAACTATAAAAGTAATCAAACAGTCATTATGACCATAAAGCAAGACTGTTGAACTCCAGTCCAGAAGGTTTACGATGCATATGATATCTTAGAAGAGGATTCATTAACCATGTACACTGCAGCTAAACACGGCTTCACTTCAACAAAGAGTTTGGAAATTTGGGTATTAGGAGTGGCTCCTGTTTTCTGTACTCATGGCTTTACTCCTATGCCAATGACAGTTAAATAGACGTGAACCTAGAACTCATGTAACACATCCCTCAAATGCAATAAGTTATGCTTTAAATACCTGAAACTATACAGTAAATGTACAGACCGCAGAGTATCATTTTAAAGGCATTTTTATTCTCAGTTATCATGTGCATTGTTTATGATCACAAGAAATTCAGCTCATATCTGCATTCTTACCAGGAAACTATATATATTCAAATGTGCATTACAAGAAGAATTTAGAAATTTGTTTAACAAATAATGATACAGCTCAAATAATGTGAGGTGAAACTGTATGAAAAGAAAACCAATTTCTTTGGTCACGAAAAATAATAACAAGCTTAGAATAAAGAATCAAACATTTCATGATTTCAAATAGAAGTTAAAATGAATCAGAATATAATTTTTTTGATTTACACTAAACAGTTTTTCACACCTGTTAATTTGGCTAATCATAAATACAACTGAAGATTTGGCTCTGCAGGTCACCGAAAACACATGAGTTCAAATTATTATTTTTTATTTTCTTCTGTTTGTGTTTTACTGAAAACATTAGCAAAAATATTGTGTATGTTCTCAACCACAACTGTTGCATTCTCGTAGTTCAGCTTTGCAGCTTTGGTCATTGCGTCATACACTGAATCCGCTTCTTCTGCAGCTTTCCATCCAGTGACTCCTCCACCAAAGGCTCCTACAAGAGCTGCAGCTCCGACAGCACCGGCAGCGACTGATGACCCTGCTCCTCCTGACACTAGAGGTCCTGCCACTGCTCCTCCTGCTTCAACTATTGCTCCTCCTGCTTGAACTGTTGCTCCTCCTGCTTTTTCTCCTGTTTCCACTTCCAGTTCTTCTGCTTTTTCTCCTTTTTTCTCAGCTTCTCCTCCAGGAACTGTTGCTTTTGTTTCTTCTGTCGCTGCTCCTCTTGCTCCTCCTCCTGCAGCCTCGACAACAAACAATACTACATTCAGCAATGTTCTTATGGGTAAGGTCGTTTGCAAGAAACTCAAAATGAAAGTCACCGCAACACCTGCGCCAAGAAAAGCACCAATCAGCGCCCCTGTCGTTGCTCCCGCAACCTGCTCCAGCAGTTTACCCTGAACGGTTTTCTTAGCTCTTTCTCGTTTTTCTTCTGGAGGCAAAGTTTCCTCATCCACATTATTTTCAATCTCCTCTTGAATATCTTTCTCCACCTTTTGAAGCAGCTCATTGGTGTAGCAGCCGTTCTTACTCCTCATCGTGTCGATGGTCTCCAGCAGATTTTTCACCTGAACTCTGTTGCTCTTGTACCCTTGTTTACGTCTTTTCCAGTATTTGTTGTCGATGACGTGACAGCGTCCTCCACATTTATCAACCAGCTTCTGTAGTTGTGGATTGGCCTTCAGAAATTCTTCAATGGTCTGGCCTTCTAGTTGTTCACCATGAGTGAATAATATCACTGTATGTTCAAAGACAACCTCTTCCAGTGTGTTCAGACGTTGCTGTAGCGCCTCCATTTCTTGTGTTGTGTACTTTTCCACCTTTAGAACAATCACAAAGGCGTCTACACCTGGAGCGCATTCAATCAGAAAATGAATGATCTCAGGTTTCATCTTCTCATCATTACCATCTGTGTCAAAGAATGCAGGCGTTTCAAAGACTGTGATCTTTCTTCCATATCTCCTCGTCTTTTTTCTTTCGCATTGTGCTTTTACAGAATTATCTGAAGCTCTAGGGGTGAATACTTTTTCTCCAAGAATTGTGTTCCCAGCACAGCTTTTGCCATCTCCTGTTCTTCCCAAAAGCACAATTCTTCTCTCTGGCACAGACACACAAGCTGTGAAAAAAAAAAAAAAAAGTAATGAATGTAATATGAGTCTATTTAACAGTTAATGCAAGAAAAATGTTGTCAATGTGACCACTCTTAAAAATATAGGTTCTTTATTGGCATTGATGGTCCCATGAAGAACCTTTAAACTTAGGAAGTGTTCAGCTGAATTATTATTATTACTTTTATTTATTTATTTTTTTAAAGGTGCTCTAAGCGATGCCGGGAGTCGTAACTTCTTGTTGACATTCGAATTGTTGTCAAACAAAACGGAGGCTAGCTAGACCCTCCCTCCTCCTCATGCCGTCTCCTCCCTCCTCCCCTCCCTTCCGGCATAAAGGAAAGTCAAAGTTGTCACTACAAACAACAAGTTTTACTGAATGGAGTCATTCAATGTGTAATGTCACCAAGTTAGATAAATGCTTTTATATATTGCAGAACAGAATGCAGAAAAAGAGAAACATTATCTTAAAATTGTTTCGCCACCTGAGGTTATAACTATGTTAGCTCCCAAACAAGGACGCAATAATAGCATGATAATGTTAGCTTCGCGTTTCCCAGTGAGCATAAACAACGGCGGCGTCGTAAACAAATTTAGTCAAAGTTGTCAACAGCCTATAAATGAACATTCAAATTCATAACAAACAGTGGATGAAAACAATCATTCACACAAATTGTCACCCTACTGTGAATTTGCTTGATCATTTACAATAGAGATTGATCGCTAGCTGCTAGAAACATACATGTTGTATTCACCAAATTTAACGCTGACTGAATAGTTCTAGATAATTACATTCTTGTGTTGGTTTGGCGAACATGAACGTCAGTTTGAAACAAAATATGGATTTACCTGTTCAGCAAAAACAGAGCAACTGAATGTCGGATTGTAATCCCTTCTGCCGGCGGAGTTCTCGCCACCTTTCAAAGGTTTTTCCGATGTAAATTCAGTATTTTGCGCGTTCCTTATCCTTGTCCCTCTTCTTTGCAATTTGTTCATCGGAACATCGTTTCTTTGGTTGTGTTTCGGCCATAATTCAAACTTCCCTCTTCTTGCTTCTCTCTCCTCCACACCCCCTTCATGTGTACGTACACTAACCCCCCAAACCCCACCCTCAAATACTTCTTGCCAGTGATTGGCTGGAACACTGTGTGTTGTGTTTCGTGGTGCGGATGAGCCCAGTTTGTTTTTGTTGCCGTTTGTGGAGCCTGTGGTGTCCAGCGAGACCGCATTTTTTTTACCGTGTGTTCAGGGGACAGGCAGCTAGCGGATAGTGTGGAGATGTTAGCTGTATGTGACAAAAAATGTTCATCATCAAATGTGGCATCGCTTAGAGCACCTTTAAGTAAAAAGTCCAAACAGCTGATACAACACCATCCCAATCCATAAGTTGTCCACATGACTCCAGTCCATCGATTCAGTGAAGTGAACAGCTTAGAAACAAATTCATCATGAAGGCGTTTTAACAAACTCGTAACATGGTGGATGGCATTTCTTTTTTATATTTTGGGTGAACTACTTCTTTAAAGGTTATTCATGGATCCATCAATGCCAATAAAGAACCTTTACTTTTAAGAGTATATGATAATGACATGACTTACATCCCATTATCCTTGTCTGTTGATGACGCCAGTGTCTGTAAGTGAAATTTGAAAGTTATTCTTGACTTTGACGCCTTCATTTTTATAAACATTCATGGATATAATGCATTTATTCACCAAGCACCATTTTTTTCAAATGTCTATTATTAGCCTATGTATTTCTATGCTGTCCTGTTGTACTATTACCAATTTAATCTGTGAATCTGAACTATATACACTGTACACCACTCACATACAGACAAAATAGCTTTATTTGGCGGCTACTCAGATGTCATAAAATGTAATAAATCTTTTTACAGAGCAACTTTGCTCTTTGCAGTTTTATGGGTGGGTTAGATGTAAGCTGTGCTTTTTTATCTGTAAACTCTGTTCATTTTTTTTTTTTTTTTGATTTACCATATTATAAATAGCACTGTCAAGGGGCTCAGAAATCCTTTGCCAACACATAAAATCAAAATTCAGTCAAATTAATTTGAGATTTTACAGATTACATAAATAAATGTCTATGCTAATTTGCCCTGGTAAAACCTCACACAACACTGTCTGTTAATGGTGTAAAAAATGTAAAGAACTTACATTACTGTTTTACCGTCTTTTCTTTGTGGAGAGGTTGCTGATTGCTGGCTAAAACCAAGATCTAGCTTTCACTTTCATTTATTATCAAGTTAATATTTTTCTTATCAATAAACACACCCAAAAAACACATGTAACTGTTTCATAAAACATCTTAAAGGGGTCATATAATGGTACATGCACTTTTACAAGTTGATTGTACTGAAATGTGTGTTGGCAGTGCCTGTACACAACCATCATAAAATTATAAAAATCCATCCAGTGTTTTTTTTTTTTTTAATCTTCTTATATGTTTTCCCTGTCTCAAATCAAGCTGTTCGGACGCCCCTCCCACAATTGTTGATTGACAGCAGCGTTTCAACACAGACCCACCCTGTGCGAGCTGTCATTATAGTCCGCCATTGTTGATATGCTGGAGCAGAATGGCGTCTAAGCGATTGTGGTGTTCTGTTCTTGGGTGTAATAACGAACACAGCAGTCATTATGATGTTCCTAAATCCGAACCATTGAAGACGCAGTGGCTGAGTTTTGTTTTCGAAGGGAATATTCCCCACGATCAACATCAATGCTTTCATGTGTGCGCGAATCATTTCACACCAGACTGCTTTATAAACGAGGGTCAGTAAAGCTGGTTTTGCTAAGAAGCTGCTCCTGAAAAAAGGATCGGTACCAACTATTCGTGTTCCTGCTGCACCTCCAGAAGAAGAAGTGAGTGAGTGTAACGTTTTATTAACCTTTATATTAATCTTTATATTAATCTTTGCAAATCGCTAGCATGCTTCACGATGAAGGCGGCTAAGGTTTACACTCAGGGTACATTACGGCATGTTTTCTATGTACAACGTTTTCGATATAATTCATAATCCCACGTTTATAATGAACAACGCGTTATGGTTATTGTGTTATTACAAACTGTGTATGTCACGGTTTTCAGATGCATTGTTTCCTTCTTGTCTCGTGCCTTTGTTATTTGTGTGTGTGTCTGTGTCGCGTGGGTTGGGCGTGGCCCAAACAATCCTGTTCATTCATTCAATCTCTAATCAGCTCGGCGCCAGCTGCAACTCATCTCCATAGCCTATTTATACTCACTGGTTTCTTTTCTCCACTGTCAGATCGTTGTCGATGTCTAGATGTCTGGTGTTCCTCGTCTGTGATCGTGTGGTGTTGTTCGAGTTTCCTGTTACCTGTTCCAGTTCGTGTTCACGTCGGATTCATCATCATCGTCATCACATCACCCTGCACCAGCTCTTCTCTCTGTGTTTGGCCATCGAGGTCCCTGCGCTGCCCACCCACCAGTGTTGTTTGTTGCCTCTGTTTAAGCTTGTCTCTAATAAAGAGTTGACTGCACCTGCTTTTGCTTCCTCGTTAATCCAGCATGACAGTGTAGGCCTACAAAGGTGTTAAAGTTAACATGGTAATACTACACTAAGCTTACTTTTGTAGATGGTTTATAACGGTGTCTGTTACTGATTAAGAAGAAAAAAAAAACTGTTATAACTGCATGAAGATGAATGGTAATACAAAATTCTTAGGTGTCCTTCAACTACTGTTAGAAACATTCCTGACGTGACCTCATGTGAGTGCTTCAGCCCTGACAGTTGTACCTAACACTGCATAGATAACTTTACGCATCACGTACAAGCCTACATTTACAGAAACATTTTTTTCATGACCATTAGCTGTAACATCAATGTGTCAATGAACTAAAGTATACATCAGTAAACACATTGCGTTCGTATATATCACTACTCTACCCTGCCAGTGCACACAAAGATAGATCAAAGTGACATTACGTTAACCAACCATTCAGAAACGTCCTGTTCGAGCTTTAATTGTCGAACTTCTTCAGGGCCGTCATTTGATAATTGATACCGTTGCACAGTATCCTCGGAGACTCCCGCTGCCATTCTTCAAAATATACCCTCAACTGTTGTCAAGGCAACACTCCACGTGTATTGTGTCAAAACAGGGTGAGCAAAGCTCATTATCATTTAAAGACACATGCACTGAAACGGCGTGCTGAAAACAGAGCTGTTTTTGACCAGGTAAAATGAGTGTTTTCTTACAATACTAATGAGAATTTTTAATTAAAGTATATTACAAACTTTTAATTTAGACCCTAAAGAATCATATTATTAACTTTTACAAAAATGGCATTATATGACCCCTTTAAAAATTGTTTCTTATTTTTATTTTTCTGATGTGTTGTTGTTTTTGTTGTTGTTTTTATTGTTTTATAAACTTCCCCAAAAACTTTTCTTTTAAGTAGCCTACATTATCTTTTCTACATTGTCAATATAGTATTGTATCTATTATCAGTAGTTTTTGTCCTTTCTTGTTGTATTCATTTTTTAAGGATATATATATATATATATATATATATATATATATATATATATATATATATATATATATATATATATATATATATATATATATACTAATCAGGTGTAGTGTTTTGAGTTTTGTGAGCAAGCTTTAAGTCATCTTCCCCCTCAGAAATAATTTAAATCTATTTCTATTTTATTTTTGTGTCACTGTGCAGATATTGCTGTTCATATATTTTGAAGAGTCGGGGAAAAGAGTTCATATCTGTTTAAAATTATATATTGAGTTTTATGTTTGAGTGATGTCATTTCCACTGAATTGCCCAATCGCGTCCCGTCCCGTACACGTTAGAATAACAGCTTTGGCCTTGAGTGAGACAGGTATGTCGCAAATGAGCTCTTTAATAAAGTTTTAAAATATAATAGATGAAGAAAAGATTCTGGTCAATATCGACGGATGACATGTTTTAATGATGGATTGAGTCACTTAATGTGTTTTAATGTGGTTATTTTTGTGCATATTCGTAGTTGTTGTGTTAATGAGCTGTTTATGGGTTGGTTTTAAGTTACCGCCCGCGCCAATTTTAAACGGCGGGTTCTTTGGTAATATTAGTTCTTAAATATAATTGAAATGATGCATTATGTTTATAAAACATCATGCAGTTGACTTTGTCAAGAGTATATTGTCTTTTCATGTCTAAAATTGTATATTTGTAGCCATGTGATCAGATAGTGTTAATGGGGGCAGAGGTGTTTACAGACTGCTTTTAGCAGCTGTTCCCAGACAGACTGATAAAGTCAGATAGACCATATTACAGTAGTTTAAACACCATTAGACCTCAGTAAATCACAGCACTTACTGTATATTATTAATGCATTCATAAATAACAACATTATAGCAATGCAGGTTCCATCTTTATTCATGGAACTATACAACTGATTAATTAGCCTAATATGTTCAAGTCAGTCTGTAATAAATTATGAGCATGCACATTGAGAAAGCAAATAATATATGTAACTATAACTGTTTTTAAAATGCAGTAGGTCTTAATGAGTCTTTATAATATGAGTATTTATGGAATAGTACTAATTGCTCATCAATAAGTATAAATGCAATGGAGCTGTAATTCATTATAGGAATGGACTTCATAGAAAGTGTTAAAGTCTTTATTAAATAAAATTAACTTATTTGTCACAATAAAACAATGCAAATAGTTGATCGTTGACTAATATGTTTTGGTACTCATCAGTGATGTATTTATTATTATAATTTTTTTTTTAAAACTAATAAATAGATCACTGATGAGTTATACAGTATGATAGGCCTATTATATTTCTGAAATGGCGAAAGAAGAAAGTAAAATTATATAGGCCTAATAAGTAATAGCCTACAGTAGATGGTGTCGTCATGTGATTAATTCAAACCAGTGAGACTGCTGGACCTTTGCATCGCTAAGCTGTCATTCTGGATTCGACTGGTACCGCCCAGCTTTGCTCCAATCAGGTAAGCTTTTTTTCAATTTGCATAGTAATTTGAGTTTTCTATTAAAATAAGTGAATCAGGTCAAAATGGTAACAAATTAATGAATTAATTGGTATTAAATTACACTCATTTTAGGGTCTAGGCTATCTGATTATGAATAGGCTGTACAGTATAGCTATTCTGCTGCAGCTTAAATGATAAACGGTTATAATGGTCGACTAGCTGCTCAGACAGGCCGTTTTCTGATAATCTCTGAGGTAATTTATACTTTAAAACTGCATTTAAAGTTTTAAATAGCGACATAAACGAGGATTTATGTAGCTTAAATACATTACATGGGTAGATCTCGTTACATATGATTATGACTGTTCATAATTGATAGACATCGATAAACACTGCACGCAGACAGACAGCAAATCATGTATTTACATATAATGTTACACATGCTATGTATTTTTACAAAGCTATGGTCATATTGCTATCATGCTAACATGACCTAAAAATAATATAATTTACAATTATAACTTTAATTGATAACTGAAATGAAATCAACCATCTGGAATATTTAATTATTAAAAGATATAACGGAAGTAAAACATTTAGGACATTAAATCATATTCACATTAAATATGAATGTAATTTCTCTTGAATGTATACATTTCATCAGCACGTTAATCCATACAGAGCAAAATTTGACTCAAATATTAATTTGTTTCTTTTCTCCCTTTTTCTTGTGTGTAATCAGATCATTGGTTCTGCTACTGTATGTAAGTATAATATTCAAATCACTGTCTGATACATATTCAGTTTTTGCATTGTAGTTTTGTCATAGACATTTGAAAAAACTTTGTAAACCATATAACTATTTTCATAAACATTTTTTTTAATGAGATGATCCTCACCCACTTAACAAATACTGTATTTGTCAGTACAGTGGTGTCATATGTAGCCTACATTCTCAGATGTTATTGTACATATTCATGAATACAAGTTTTAAACTGGGTTTATATCATTAAAATGTTGTTTGTCTTCTCTCTTTTCAGTATTTATTGCCATCTAGTCCTGATTGCCGAATTGAGCTCTAACCCCAGTTAAGCAGAGCCGAACCGGTTGATCAAGGTCTTCAGGATCAGCAGAAACTACAGGAAGGCTGAAGCTAAACTCTGCAGGACAGTGGTCCTCCATGACCAGGACTGGACAGCACTGCTGTAAGTAGGGTCGGGTATCGTTTCAATTTTAATGATTCCAATTCCTATTTCAATTCTGCTTATTGATTCCAATTAGGGAAAAAGTCTTATTGCAAAACATTTAATTGTAGCTGAATATACTGAACAAAAATCAACAGGCTAAAGAACACTTTGGCTGTGATTTAAAAATGCCATAGAAAAACTAATATAAATTTCAAGTATTATTAAAGACAAGTAAATACTCAGTAATAAAAATAAAAATAAATAAAAAATAGCAACCGAAACAAATAGACACAACTGAACAACGATACGATTGAAATGAACAGTGTTTTAAGATTTTCAGTATTCAGGTACAGAAACTGTAATTAAATGTAAAATAATACTGCACTTTATAAAAATAAAAAAAAGATATACATTCCAATTATAGTTACAACAACTATTCAGTCAAGAATGATTGAATTTTCCCTTTGTCTTTTGTTGTGTGATTAGTGTTACAGTGTTTCCCACAGACTATAAATCAATTTGTGGGGGGGTGGCAGTAATAATCTCCGTTAATAATCTGCGTTAATAATCTGTTACACAGAACTTTATTATATTAAATATTAATCAAAAATTATTCACACCTTCACAGAATCCAAATATTCAATGTAAGAGTAAAAATGACATAACATTATTTATAGTAAGTTTATTTGATTCACAGCTTATTTACAGTTTTGACCTTGACAACCCAACTGCATTTACCACAAACAGTAAACTAAAAGATTGTTTTGGTTGAATCGGTTTAAAGGAGTCATTAGTTCGCGAATCGGACGTGTCATTAGCGGACTTGTACGCGTTAAGTGATTATCCCGGCAGTTTGGACATCGCACAAGATCAACACAGAAAACATTTCATCATAGTTTTGTTTTGTTTATTGAAAGTGTTTTTCATGTTAGCTGAATGGGCGGAATGCTTTTCAGAGAAGATAAGGCATCATAATTTTTTTTTTTTTTAGCACAACACCCAGTAATTCAGTAAAAATAAAAATTGATTTTGATTAATATGCGCGAGGGAGCGAGAGAGAGCAAGATAGTTTGAAGACAGTGAGGGTGCGCGCACGCGACCGGTCGCTTGTGTGAGAGACACGTGAGTGACAGAGGAGGGAGAACAGGGAAAGGAAATGCAGCTGAATGAACACGCTGCGTGTTTTAAATAGCATAAAACATTTTTTTATAACGAAACGCAATTTGTGGCGGCCGGTGTTGATTCTGTGGCGCACCGCCACAAATTAGTCTATGTGTGGGAAACACTATGTTATTATAGAGATGACTGCTGTCAATTTAAGAGTTGCCCAGTATAGTTACACACGCCTGCAGCACAGAAAACAACATGTAAGACAACTCTTTATGCTCTTGAATGGTTTAAAATCACATTCCAACCCTGGTCCAACACCTGAACCAGCTAATCGAGCCCTTTTGGATCACTGACTAGAAAGTCACAAGCAAGTGAGATTGATCAGATCTGGACATAAACTCATAAAGCACATAAAGCTTTGGATAAAGCACATACAACAATGATAATATAATCTATTCCATAAATCACTAAAAACTGCTCTGTTCCCTAATCAGTGGTGTTGTCCTCCTCGTTTAACAGTTTCTGTGCCACCATCACTGCACCTTTGGCATTCTCATAGTTGAGTTTGGCGGTGTTCTTTATTGTCTCACTCACCGAATCGTCCTCATCTGCTGATTTGTATCCAGAAATTCCTCCTCCGACCGCTCCGGCTAAAGCTGCAACTCCAAAAGCAACGCCTGTAACTGCAGCGAGACCTGATCCAGTGAGTCCAACACCAGCTCCTGCAGCAATAATCCCAGCCTTCACCGCTGCTGCTCCTGCTGCTATTCCCGCTGCTCCGGCGGCTCCTGCTGCCGCTCCTGCTTTCACCACACCGGGAATGTCGCCGGCTTTCAGTAAACTCACAACAGCTGCTACTGCGACACCGATGCCCAGAAAAGCACCGGTCAGCGTCCCTGTGGTCACTCCCGCAAGCCGATTGAGAAGTGTTTTGTGCACAATCTTCTTCGCTAACTCTCGCTTCTCTTCTGGCAACAAATTGACCTCGTCTATGTTCTTCATCTCCTCTTGAATCTCTTCCTCCACTATCTGAAGCAGCTCATTGGTGTAGCAGCCGTTATTACTGTCCTTCAGCTTCTGTTCGATGGTCTCCAGCAGATTTTTCACCTGAACTCTGTTGCTCCTGTATCCCATTTTTCGCCTTTTCCAGTATTTACTGTCGATGACGTGACAGCGGCCTCCGCATTTATCAACAAGATCCTGTAGCTTTGGACTCATCTTCACAAATTCCTCGATGGTTTGACCTTCCAGTTGTTCGCCGTGAGTGAATAAAACCACTGAATGACTGAAGGTGTCTTCTCCACAACACTCCATGATTTTATCCACAATCTCCATTTCTTGTCCCGTGTATCTCCCGACCTTCAGGACGATAGTGAACATGTCTGGACCAGGGGAGCTTTCGATCACGGATCTAATTATCTCGGATTTGATGGTCTCATTCAGTACGGTGTCAAAGAGTCCAGGAGTGTCAATAATGGTGATCTTTCTGCCATCGACCTTCCGATCTCCACTGACGCATTCAGCCGTCACAGACTCGGGTGAAGCTTTACTCTTGAAGACTTGCTGTTTGAGAATCGTATTCCCGGCGCTGCTCTTGCCATCTCCGGTTTTCCCAAGAAGCATGATCCTTTTCTCAGGCTGAGACTCAGAAGCTGTTTGAGAAATATGTTGTTGTTAGTAAAGGAATTTACTATTCCAGTAAAAAAAAAAAAAAAAAAAAAAAAGAAGATTTCTTGAACATATAACCATAGTTAAAAACCAAGAAAGAAATATAACCAAGAAAAGAAGAAAAAAAATCCGTCTTTTGATTATGCTCATGATTATGAGATAAAAGTTGAAATTATAACACACAAATCAAATGTCATATGTATGCGATAAAAATCTAAATTGTCATACTCATGATTATGCCATAAAATATCAAAATTATGTCATGCTAACTCAAGATTATGGCATAAAAAATGAATGAAACAGATACAATTTAAATTAAATTATTACATAAATAATGACATAAAAAGTCAATTGTGGTGAAAGAGTTCAATTAAAAATTGACATCTCTTATCTATTAAAAGTTGAGTATATGACATACTAAGTCACAATTGTGAGACAAAAAGTTGAAATTTATTAAAAAAAAAACGATTAAACATGCATTACAAAAGTTGTCAATCTCATTAAAGTTGAAATCAACCATAAAAAGTCTACTATTTGCTATTTGAAAGAAATATGCTGTTGTTATTAAAATTAATTATTGTTTTAAACAAATTTACAGACTTATATTGTCTTTTAAAGCATATTAAAACATTTAACCCCATTGATTTTCATTGTAGGGAAAACATTTTTCAAAATAAAGTCTCTTATGTTCAACAGCAGAAATAAAAGTTTTGAAACAAAATTTGGGTGAATAAATGATAATAGCATTTTCATTTCGGGGTGAGCTGTCCCCTTAAGAGTGGTAGTGTGATCTGATTTTCTAAAGGTTAAAAACTAGTAGCTTTTATGTTAAATATAGAAACACTTGCTATAGTTCAAAGTCAAGGATCAATAAACACTTCAAAATCACGTTTTAGAATAATGATTTGATGAAAGGCATATTTTTAAAAGGTTTTCTTACCTCCCATGTTCTTGTCCTGTCTTCAACTGAGGTGCTTCAATGTATTAAAAAGTGTTGTATTAATTGTTTTCATCTATAATCTTATCCAGTTATGGTTCCTGGTGCTCTATATAATAAATTAAAAAGCTACTATAAACACAAATGTCATTGGAGGTGTATCAGAGAACAGCATGGAGAGTTTCACTGCTTAAAACATCTTTGAATGAGTCTTTTGTCACCACAGATGAGCCACAGGAATAACCAGAATAACTAGTTCTCTGAATGTTTTCTGGAACCTCCTACTTTTACACACCCTCATTTACACAGCACATTTCTTCAAAATCAAAGCCATGAAATGCTTACTGTGAGATAAACACATGGCAAACATTGTCGAGTTACTTCTTGGATTACACATGTCCTGCCTCTAACTCAGAAAAGAGCTTAGTCAACCACGGACACAAGGATCATCTCAAAAATGCCTTTTACTTTCAATCTTCAATAAAGTTACAATCTTAGTTGAATTGCAGTCTGTTGATTTCCATTCACATCTCAATTGATTAGAACAGATGAGCTTAGTTTGCAGTTAGATTAGTAACTTGAAACAGTCATTGGTTTAGTAGAAAAGGCTGGATTAAGCTCAAGATCAAATTAGGTTGATAACCTTTAAAGAAAAGAGAATAAAATGCCTAATTACAATCAAAACATTAGACACCCTGTGCATTAACACAATATGCACTTTTTAACAGACTTTTAAATACACATATGAATCGTATGCACTCTAGAGCAACCTTATCATACCCAATATAAATTAGTAAAATGTCTCAAAACACGTAAACATTACAAATAACACACAAGATGGCATTTATCTGAAAATAAATTGGCATTAAGCTTGTTCAAACAGTCATGCTACCAGCAGCGTCTCGGGTTGACTAATCACTGATGTGCATCCAGTTTCTGTCGCCCTCATTCATTTATAACTCTTTTCAATCACAAAGTTCTTTTATCAAAAGGAGACATTGTGTAACTGGATAAAAAACAGCTCAGTTATTAGCAGGAAAATAATACAAAATACTGAAGTATTAATGATTCACATTACCTTTTCACAGGAACCTCAACTAAACTTGTGAAGGTTTGTTCCCAGAAAACCATAACAATGCCACATGTCAGCCGAATGCGAGGAAAACCAGAATATATTAAGTGTATATTAAATATGGAGTCATCTCAGCCTAAGCCTGACAAAAAGTTGAATCATTGAAGGAAAGTAGAGAACAGAAAACGAGATGAGCAGGAAGACAAGAACTTCACAGTAGAGGTCTGCGCGGGACTGTTTTTTAGGTCCCGCTCCCGCCCGCTCCCGCTGGGGTTATATCCCGCACCCACCCGTTCCCGCTATATATACACTATTTGTTCACCCGCTGTCTGCTTAGAATAATTTTCTTCCCGACCCGACCATCCCGCTTTAATATAGATCTCCCAGAATTTCACATGTAGCCTACATTTTCACAGAGAAAATAAAAATGTAGTCTGCACAAACATTTTTTTATTATTATTTTATTCGCCTTGTCAATATACAAAATTTAACATTTTGCTGCAGACAGTAGTAGGGGAAAAAATATCGCAGCGAAAAAAAAGAAGAAGTGTAGGCTATTATTTTTATTCGTATTATCAAAATTCGTAACATTTTGCTGTTAGGCAAATACAATCAATGCATGACAGAAAGAACCGTTACTGGTCCGTGCGTGCAGCGCGTGCATAACGGTCCTGATTAGCCTACATGGCAGACCCTGTTGGTCGATAAGATTAAGATTAGGTAAAGCGAAGATATGCTGTTCTGAAAGAACGTCGGCGTCGGGAACGTGATATTGAATGACCGACCGCTCCCGTTCAAATTACACCAGAGTTACCGACCGCTACCGTTTTTTAGTCGGAAATTTAATCCCGCGGCGCAAAATATCTGGTCGGGTCCCGCGGATCCCGCGGAACAGCCGCGGGAATGCAGACCTCTACTTCACAGCCTTAGATGAAACCAACTGAAGATAAAGACATTAAATCTCTCAAGATCTCAGCAAGCATTTTGATAGATTTATAATGGGGTTAACCATAATTAATATCTGGAAAGGCTGAGGAGAGATGTCTGTCTTTGCCTGATGATTTAGAAAAAAAAAATATCTGCACAAAAAAAAAAAGTTAAATCTTAAGAGGGCAATGATAAATATTTATGGTGAATTAAGTTACTTAAGGAGAATATATCCCATTTTAATTTTATATAGAATAACTTTTATGTCACACCATATGACAATTTTATGCATGAATGCAATAAATTGGTGAATTAATCCAATTTCCAATACAAAATCTAAAAGACCACAGAAATTCAAGAGTCAGTACAACATAACTCAATATTTTTATGCCTATTATTTGAAATAAAAAAATAAAATAAAAAAAGCCATTTTTTTCAGGCTTATATGTCAACCACCCAGTTACAGTGTTAATGGGTGTTCCTCACAGACCAGAACTGAGGGTGTGTTTGTAATGCATTAATTACTGTCATTAATAAACTGCAGGTATCCCAGCAAACATGCCATTGCGGGCCCACTGTGGTTAAGTGTGGTTTTTATGTGGGACAGTGTGTTTGGGCCACCATGAGGGTTTACTGTGGGCAACCCACCATAACAGCACAGTACAGTTATTAAATCATTGTTTTAAGATTAGAAGCTCAAGGCTCAGGGTTAATCAAACTATTTTTAACAATTCAGTAAAATGTCATTACATTCAACAGTCCTTCCCATACTTAAAGTATCTAAAACTGCACACAGTCAACAAGATAGCAAGACAAGAACTGTCTCTACCGGTTTGCTTTTAGCAGCTGTTCCCAGACAGACTTATAAAGTCAGATAGACCATATTACAGTAGTTTAACCTGTTAACCGTTGCCAGTGCGCCCGCGCACTGAAGCGTTTTTTTTTTTTTTTATTAGTTCAAAGTTACTATCAGATTTAATGTTATACCTTGACAAACTATACATCATTAAAAAGATATAAGACTCAAGTTTCAGTATTTTACCACTATTGTATTCCGAGAAACTCATAGTGACAGTTATGTCTTAATTTGTGTCAGGAGATGAAATGAAAAAATGAGTCGATACCTTTAATATGAATTATGCGCGTCATCCTCTTCCATTCATAAAAAAACTCTGTGCTGTCGTCATGACAGCGATTCACAAAACAACATCCCTCAGGGTTTTAGCTCAAAAATGTGCAGATTTGGAGAAATATTGATAGATTCTCATAGATAATTTACTTCATATTTCTATAGACAGGAATAATATTTATTGAATTTATACCCAAATGCGTCGATGTAATCTTTATGAGCGTTTGATACTCTGATTTACTGTTTTCAATTCATACCAATAGCCTGAGGGCGCTATATGCACAGTATTAGTCCATATATGGAACATGAAGAAGAGCCATGACCATGTGACATTCCAGGAAGCCTCGAACACACACACACACACACACACACACACACCTAACAGAAATCGCGCCGTAACATGCAGATAACGATGTTTTGAAGTCAATAAACATGATTGCAATGATATTTGATTTGCCTTTGTTCTTCGAGCCATGCCAGGTATTTTCATAATAATAAATTATATTTATAATGTAATGCTAATCTATATAGACTTTATCATCGTGCAGAATACTATAAACTAATATATTTTCTGTCTGATTTTTTTATCTGAAGCCAAATTATATCATAGAACATTATTTAAAACACTCGACTTGCGTTATAAAGTAAGCTTGGAGCACAAACATGGTTTTAATCTCATATATTGTCGTGTATTGATGGTGTGCTAAGCTAACATGCTAGCTAGCCCAGGTGCACCTGCCACCTAAGTTAGCAGTTATTCTTTTATGATTTTTTTCTAAATAGGAATGCTTACTGAAATGTTTCTTTATTCAAGAAGGGCATTTGAAGTGAGAACTTTGATAAAAGAAATTAGGGTTTGAAACCCTATGAATAGCATGAATATCCAGTCGTTAGTAACTATAATGCAGACAAAAGAAATGCATATTTAGAGCCATAACCAGGCTGGAGAGGTGTGAATGTGTCCAAGAGAGCCTGACACTGAATGGGGTTCGTTTGCACCACAAAAAATAGAGACAATAGACTGAATAGATGATGACAAACATCATTTGCATTTTAGAGTCTAATCAAAATAAAGTCACATGACATGATCTTGAAAAACATTTAACTAAATACAGAGTTTTAGACTTACCATCTCCAGATTTTACATATAACATGGTCAGACATGTGGTTTTAGCTGTAGTGCATTTCAAGATTGCCTTTATTTTCATGAGGATGTTTCATAAAAATAAATTTCCAATAACTTTACAAAACTTTGAAGCTATTTATATATATATAGCCTATATTTTTTTTTTTTTCATTATGACTATAAATAATTCTAAATTTACAATAAACTGCTAGGTGTCAGCTTTCAAATGAGATCATACTTGTGCTTTTAGTACAAAGGGTTCTTGAACTGTATCTGTTTCAGTTTGGGTATGTCATTTCTTGCAGCTTAACAGGTTAAACACTATTAGACCACAGCAAATCACAGCACTTACTGTATATTATTAATACATTCATAAATAACATAACATTATAGCAATACAGGTTCCATCTTTATAAGTACATTCATGAAACCATACAACTGACTAATACGTTTAAGTCCGTCTGTAATGAATTATGAGCATGCATATTGAGAAAGCAAATAATATATATGTAACCATAACTGTTCTTAAAATGGAGTAGGTCTTAATGAGTCTTTATAAATATGTATATTAGAATGTACTACTTGCTTATTAATAAGTATAAATGGAGCTATATTTCATTATATGAATGGACTTCATAGAAAGTGTTACGGTATTTATTTAATAAAATTAACTTATTTGTCACAATAAAACAATGCAAATTGTTGTTCGTTGACTGATTTGTTTTTGTATTCATCAGTGATATATTTATTATTATAAAATTATAATTGTTTATACTGAGAAATACATAACTAATGAATTATATATGTTGTATATAAAATTCTATTTCTCAAATGGCAAAAGTATAATTAGTAATACAGTAGATGGCGTTGTTAGGGTTAGGGTTAGGGTCCCCTCCTTGAACTGCCACCTTACCGTGGTGGAGGGGTTTGAGTACCCGATTGACCCTAGGAGCTATGTTGTCTGGGGCTATATGCCCCTGGTAGGATCTTCCAAGACAAAAAGGTCCGAGGTGACGGGTCAGACTAAGAGCGGTTAAAAAAACTTTATGATGCATACAAATTTAACCCTCTGGGGTCTGAGCTGTTTTCTGGGCCCTGGAGGTGTTCTGACATGCTCTGACATTTGTGCTTATTTCTGTTACTTGTGACATTTTCATGGCTAAAGTCTGATTACACTGTATTCAGCACAAACTCTGCTACAATAATATATCAGCAGCAAGTATATAAAAGTTTGTAGTTTTGAGATAATATTTATGCGTGGTTTGTGAAAAAACAAAAAACAATTGTCACTGAAATAAGCTCATGAAACCCATACTGATTTCTTCATAAGACTTTTGAAATTGTATCACGTAGCCTAGAATATTTGCTTCAAAACTATGTGAAAATCACCCTGACTGCTCATTCAGATAAGACAATATATTGATTTAAGATTTCTAAGACGTGTTTTGTGTTAGAAAGCTTTATTCGAAGGGGCGGATCACCTCATTAATATGTAAGGTTTTCTCACCTGAGAAAGACAAAGACACTCCCTAATGGCCCTATTAGGAGCCATCAGGCCCTGCCATTCTGAGCAACCTTGCACAAAGAATGAGGAGATTTAAAAAAGAATGGCTTTTAGATTGTTTTTAATTTATTTTACAACACAACATAATCCAAAGATACACAAATGACAAAAAACACATTATTTAACACACTGAACTAAAGACAGAGACTTGAACTGTCACACACCTTTGTGCCATTCCTGAAACATAGTACATACCTTTCATTTCCATGGTGTTTGATTTTTCACTTTAGCATGTTCATGGATGGAGACTTATGTGAATGTTGAAGTCAGCAGGACTTATTCAGTGGCATCTTGTTCCTCTAAAAACAACAACAAAACAGCTGTGAACATGCTGATATCAAGAGAAACTATGCTGCACAATTTGGGGAATACATTTTAGATTTTTCAGGTTAAAATAGCTTTTTAAAATGTACAGAATACACACACACACACACACACACACACACACACATATATATATATATATATATATATATATATATATATATATATATATACACTAGGCTACTTTTACCATGCTGTGTTTTATTATAGAATATAAAAACATCCTCATGTCGAACATGTATACACGCACTGAAAGGTTGCCTACCATTCTAGTTCACATTTCATGTTTCTGTCTATATATACATGTATATACATGACATTAGGCTTAGTTCATGTTTTTACTCCAAACTCATTTCATAACATACATTTTAACGACCAGTTTAACATGTCTTACCTTAAAAATCATCTCATCTTCAAATCGCGTTCTTCTGAGGTAAATCCGAGGTAAATTCAAGGTAAACAGCACAGCACAGCTTACAGTCGTCCAAACTCGATGAAAGCAGAGAAGAGTAAGTTACGAAGTCTCTGCTTCTTTGTTTTGAGGTGATGAGGGCGTTTACAGGTCTGCGTTTCTCCGCATGGATCATTTGCATGTCAATAGCTCGTGCGTGCCTGGGTGTGGTCACATTATAGTTAATTAGGACACGTTTGAGAAACTGTACATGCCGCTGCTTTCGTATGGATTACTTAAAAATATAATATTTGTTTTTTATATAATTTACATACTTTAAAAATAGAGATTCCAAGCGTTGTATAGACATGCGTTTCAAGTCTGTGTGACAAACATTCGCTGAGTTACAGGTCATTTTCTGTCGCGTTTCAGAATGAGTTTCACATTGAGAGAGACGGCAGAACGCGCATCATTTTTATTTTCTTTGTTTTACGAAAAACACAACATTTTGTTTTTATTATGAGTGTACACAAATAAAAGAAGACATTTAACAGCTTTGAATGATGTACAACACAAGTATGTAAAATCAAAATCAACAGAGTATTTTGCACTGATATAAAAAAAAAGAGCAGATCACGCCGGCGTGATTGCCGACCTCAGGGGGTTAAGGACTGTGACGTCGCCCGGCATGGCGCAGGGGTTGGAGCCAGGCCCGGGGTTGGGGCTCGTATGCGAGCGCCTGGTTCTCGGGCCTCCCCCCATGGGGTCCGGCCGGGCTCAGCCCAAAGGAGCGACGTGGGGCCACCCTCCCGTGGACCCACCACCTGAAGGAGGGACCGTAAGGGGCCGGTGCTAAGTGGATCGGGCGGCAGTCGAAGGCGGGGGCCTAGACAACCCGATCCCTGGACGCGGAATCTAACTCTAGGGACATGGAACGTCACCTCTCTGGCGGGGAAGGAGCCTGAGATTGTGCGTGAGGTTCAGAGATTCCGACTAGAGATAGTTGGGATCACCTTTACGCACGGCTTGGGCTCTGGAACCACACTCCTCTAGAGAGGATGGACTCTTCACCACTCTGGAGTTGCCCATGGTGAGAGGCGGCGGGCTGGTGTGGGTTTGCTTATAGCCCCCCAGCTCAGCCGCCATGTGTTGGAGTTCACCCTGGTGAACGAGAGGGTTGCTTCCCTGTGCCTTCGTGTCGGGGATAGGTCTCTCACTGTCGTTTGTGCCTATGGGCCAAATGGCAGTGCAGAGTACCCAGCCTTCTTGGAGTCTCTGGGAGGGGTGCTGGAAAGTGCTCCGACTGGGGACTCCGTCGTTCTACTGGGGGACTTCAACGCCCACGTGGGCAGCGACAGTGACACCTGGAGGGGCGTGATTGGGAGGATTGGCCCCCCTAATCTGAACCCGAGTGGTGTTCTGTTATTGGACTTCTGCGCTAGTTACAGCTTGTCCATAACAAACACCATGTTCAAGCATAAGGGTGTCCATCAGTGCACATGGCACCAGGACACCCTAGGCCAGAGGTCGATGATCGACTTTGTGGTCGTTTTATCCGACCTCCGGCCGTATGTCTTGGACACTCGGGTGAAGAGAGGGGCGGAGCTGTCAACTGATCACCACCTGGTGGTGAGTTGGATCCGATGGCGGGAGAGGAAGCTGGATAGACTCGGCAGACCCAAGCGTACTGTGAGGGTCTGTTGGGAACGTTTGGCCGAATTCCCTGTCAGAGAGATCTTCAACTCCCACCTCCGACAGAGCTTCGACCAGATCCCGAGGGAGTCTGGAGATATTGAGTCCGAGTGGACCATGTTCTCCACCTCCATTGCCAACGCGGCCACTCGGAGCTGTGGCCGTAAGGTCTCCGGTGCCTGTCGATGCGGCAATCCCCGAACCTGGTGGTGGACACCGGAAGTAAGGGATGTCGTCAAGCTGAAGAAGGAGTCCTATCGGGCCTGGTTGGCTTATGGGACTCCTGAGGCAGCTGACGGGTACCGACGGGCCAAGCGGACTGCAGCCCGGGTGGTTGTGGAGGCAAAAACTCGGGCCTGGGAGGAGTTCGGTGAGGCCATGGAGAAGGACTATCAGTCGGCCTCGAAGAGATTCTGGCAAACTGTCCGGCGCCTCAGGAGGGGGAAGCAGTGCCCTACCAACGCTGTTTACAGTGGAGGTGGGCAGCTGTTGACCTGGACTGGGGATATCACTGGACGGTGGAAGGAATACTTCGAGGATCTCCTCAATCCCGCCGTCACGTCTTCCATTGAGGAAGCAGAGGCTGAGGGCTCGGAGGCGGACTCGTCCATCACCTGAGCTGAAGTCACCGAGGTAGTCAAGAAACTCCTCGGTGGCAAGGCACCGGGGGTGGATGAGATCCGCCCTGAGTACCTCAAGTCTCTGGATGTTGTGGGGCTGTCTTGGCTGACACACCTCTGCAGCATCGGCCTCCCCGGGAAAGTCCGGAGCAGGAGCTTGGTTCGCATTGCCGGCAGTAAGTCAGACTTGTTCCCGGTGCATGTTGAACTCTGGCAGGGCTGCCCTTTGTCGCCGGTTCTGTTCATAATTTTTATGTCGGGTCGGGTTTGGGGACCACACAATTTCATCTCTGCTCTTTGCATGGGCATCTCTGGCCCTCATGCACTGGGACGGTTTGCAGCCGAGTGTGAAGCGGCTGGGATGAGAATCAGCACCTCCAAATCCGAGGCCATGGTTCTCAGTCGGAAAAGGGTGGTTTGCCCTCTTCAGGTTGGTGGAGAGCTCTTGCCTCAAGTGGAGGAGTTCAAGTATCTTGGGCTCTTGTTCACGTGTGAGGGAAGGATGGAACGGGAGATTGACAGACGGATCAGTGCAGCTTCTGCAGTAATGCGGTCGCTGTACCGGTCTGCCGTGGTGAAGAAGGAGCTGAGCCGCAAGGCGAAGCTCTCGATTTACTGGTCAATCTACGTTCCTACCCTCACCTATGGTCATGAGCTGTGGGTCATGACTGAAAGGACAAGATCCCGGATACAAGCAGCCGAAATGAGCTTTCTCCGCAGGGTGGCTGGGCGATCCCTTAGAGATAGGGTGAGAAGCTCAGTCACTCGGCAGGAGCTCAGAGTAGAGCCGCTGCTCCTCCACATCGAGAGGGGTCAGCTGAGGTGGCTCGGGCATCTTTTCCGGATGCCTCCTGGACGCCTTCCCGGGAAGGTGTGCCGGGCATGTCCCACCGGGAGGAGACCCCGGGGTCTGACTTACTGCCGGCAATGCGAACCAAGCTCCTGCTCCGGTCGTACAGGGACCGGATAGCCCGTAGCAAAGGGCCCCGAACCCCATACTCCCAGAGCTAGAGCTGGTCCAGTGTTCCACGACCGGGACGAAAACCACACTGTTCCTCCTGAATCCGAGGTTCTACTATCGGCCGGATTCTCCTCTCCAGTACCCTGGCATAGACTTTCCCGGGGAGGCTGAGAAGTGTGATCCCCTATAGTTGGAGCACACCCTCCGGTCCCCCTTCTTAAAAAGAGGGACCACCACCCCGGTCTGCCAGTCCAAAGGCACTGTCCCCGACCGCCACGTGATGCTGCAGAGGCGTGTCAGCTAAGACAGCCCCACAATATCCAGAGTGTCTAGGGAGAGGGAAGTCTGGGCATCCCTGCTTAGAATGCTTCCCCCGCGACCCGGTCCCGGATAAGTGGAAGAAGATGGATGGATGGATGGATGGATGGATAGATGGCGTTGTCATGTGATTAATTCTAACCAATGAGACTGCTGAAACTTTGCATCTCTAAGCTGTCATTCTGGATTCGACCACCCAGCTTTGCTCCAAACAGGTAAGTTTTTTACATTTCCATAGTAATTAGAGTTTTCTATTAAAATTAGTGAAACAGGTCAAAATAGTAATGCATTAATTGATTGGTTTTAAATTAAACTCATTTTAGTGTTTATCTGATTATAAATATAGTCAAAGAGTATAGAAGCCCAAGAGGCAAAACTCAATAGAATGCTCCATAGCAACAGTTGCCCCCATGACGTGACGCGCGGCCGCCATTATGGACTGAAACCTGAAGGAAAACGCCGAAAAATACTGGGAGTCAGTGGCACTGAAAAACTTAACATAACAAAAACTTAACATAACTTAATTTTTTCTGGCCGTCATATCTAAATATGAAAACAATTTAAAATACATTGAGGATGACAGACGTTAAATGACAGAAAATATATGTCTATGTGTTGGTTATGCATGGCCTAAATACCCTTAGGAAAATAGTATTTTGGGACAAAAAATACTATAGAAGTACTATACGACTACTATAGAAATACTATAGTGGCTCTAGGATATTATAGAGGTATTACAGAACATAACACACTTCTGTGATGTTCTGTAATACCTCTGTAATATTTTTAAGCTGCTATAGTATTTATATAGTACTTCTGTAGTATGTCCCAAATTACTATAGTATTCCTATAAGATTACTATAATATTTTGTCCCAAAATACTATAAGATTCCTATAGTACTTTTTAGTAAGGGTATGTCCCCCACCGAATCGGCTTCATTAGCCTAAGCCTACCACTTACGGTTTGCAAAGATACAATTATAAAATTACTGCAAAACTTTAATCTATCAATATTTATGTTCTATTATGCATTTTCCTTGTTATATGACTAACAGAAATTCATGAAATAATATAGGCTAGGCTATAGGGAGACACACAGTAATTAGATATAAGATATTTATTCAAATGTTGATTTTGAAATTAGTGAACATCACCATATATATGATTTAATATATATATATATATATATATATATATATATATATATATATATATATATATATATATATATATATATAAATGACCATATCTAAAGACAGTTAATATTTTACATAGAATATCACAAAAATATTAACAACTTGTTTTTTCAACATCTTCAGTGAAAGTGCACACAGTGAACGTTTCAATGGCAAGAAAAAAAAAACAGTCTATGAATGTCCTATTACAGGCAGAAAGGTACAAAAAAGATGTGCAATCTAGCAAGTGCACACATGAACTATAAACACCTACTAAAATGGATTTTGCCATTGACTGGCGCTAACGATTTCAGCAGCTTTCAGTCCATAATGGCGGACGCGCCTCCGCAGCGCCATCTACAGACTGT
Organism: Leucaspius delineatus; assembly: GCA_023718395.1. Lineage (NCBI taxonomy): Eukaryota > Metazoa > Chordata > Actinopteri > Cypriniformes > Leuciscidae > Leucaspius > Leucaspius delineatus. The sequence continues at coordinate 7,832,308 of CM043355.1, forward strand.
TACCCATAACACAACAGAGTTTCGCCCCCCCATAGCTATTCTGCTATACTGCTATAGCTATTATAACGGTCGACTAGCTGCTCAGACAGTCTGTTTTCTGGTAATCTCTGAGGAATTATATACTTTAAAACTGCATTAATTCATTACTTATAATTGTTTTACACACCTTTTGGCGTTGATTTGATTTATTATTGTTTTCCCGTTTACGCGATGAACTACGACCGAGTTAGGCATAATGGTGGAGCTGAATTAGTCATGTCTTTGTTTTAAAAGTTTTAAATAGTGATGCAAATGAGGATTTTTGTAGTGTGAATACAATACATAAGCTACACACTCTTATTACATCTCGGTACATATGATTATGACTGTTCATAATTGATAGACATCGATATACACTGTACGCTGACCGACAGCAAATAATGTATTTACATATAACGTTACGTGCGCTTTGTAATTTAAAGCTACTGTCATATTACTATGTTGACATGACCTAAAAATAACTGATTTTACAATTATAACTTTAATTGATAACTGAAATAAAATCAACCATCTGTAATATTTAATTAATTATTAAAAGATATAACGGAAGTAAAACATTTAGGCCATGAAATAATATTCCCATTAATATGAATGTAATTTCTCTTGAATGTATACATGTCATCAGCACGTTAATCCATACAGAGCTAAATTTGACTCAAATATTAATTTGTTATTAATTTTTTTCCTTGTGTGTAATCAGATCATTGGTTCTGCTACTGTATGTAAGTATAATATTTGAATCACTGTCTGATACATTCTCAGTTTTTGTATTGTAGATTTTGTCAGACATTTGAAAAAATACAAATAAAAAAAAACTTTCTTTACACCATAACTATTTTCATAAACATTTTGCTTATGTTATCTGTTAATATTTTGGGTATACATTTTTTTTTTTTTCAAATGAGATGATCCTCACCCACTTAACAAATACTGTATTTGTCAGTACAGTGGTGTCATATGTAGCCTACATTGTCAGATGTTATTGTACATATTCATGAATACAAGTTTTAAACTGGGTTTATATCATTAAAATGTTGTTTGTTTTCTCTCTTTTCGGTATTTATTGCCATCTAGTTCTGATTGCCGAATTGAGCTCTAACCCCAGTTAAGCAGAGCCGAACCGGTTGATCAAGGTCTTCAGGATCAGCAGAAACTACAGGAAGGCTGGAGCTAAACTCTGCAGGACAGTGGTCCTCCATGACCAGGACTGGACAGCACTGCTGTAAGTAGGGTCGGGTATCGTTTCAATTTTAATGATTCCAATTCCTATTTCAATTCTGCTTATTGATTCCAATTAGGGAAAAAGTCTTATTGCAAAACATTTAATTGTAGCTGAATATACTGAACAAAAATCAACAGGCTAAAGAACACTTTGGCTGTGATTTAAAAATGCCATAGAAAAACTAATATAAATTTCAAGTATTATTAAAGACAGGTAAACACTTAGTAATACTAATAAAAAAATAGCAACATAAACAAATAGACACAACTGAACAATGATAAGATTGAAATAAACAGTGTTTTAAAATGTTCAGTATTCAGGTACAGAAACTGTAATTAAATGTAAAATAATACTGCACTTTATATAAAAAAATATACATTCCAAATATAGTAACAAAAGTTATTCAGTCAAGAACGAGTGAATTTTCTCTTTCTTTTGTTTGATTAGTGTTATTATAAAGATGACTGCTGTCACTTTAAGAGTTGCCCAGTATAGTTAGACACGCCAGCAGCACAGAAAAACTCTTTACAACCTTGAATGGTTTAAAATCACATTCCAACCCTGGTCCAACACACCTGAACCAGCTGATCGAGCTCTTTTGGTTCACTGACTAGAAAGTCACAAGCAGATGAGATTGATCAGGGCTGGACTAGGGATGCACCGAATCCAGGATTCAGCTTCAGATTTGGTCGAATATTGGGCTTTTTGACAGAGTTCGTTTTATACACACACTGGGAACATCAGAGACTTATTTTACATCTTGTGAAAAGGGCATTATACCACCCCCTTAAAAACAAATCCCCATGCATTATTTAGATAAAAACGATAAAGCACATACAGCAATGGTAATATAATCTATTCCATAAATTACTAAAAACTGCTGTTCCCTAATCAGTGGTATTGTTCTCATTATTTAACAGTTTGTATTGATGTTTCTGTGCCACCTTCGCTGCACCTTTGGCATTTTCATAGTTGAGTTTGGCGGTGTTCTTTATTGTCTCACACACCGAATCGCACTCATCTGCTGCTTTGTATCCAGTAATTCCTCCTCCGACCGCTCCGGCTAAAGCTGCAACTCCAAAAGCAACGCCTGTAACTGCAGCAAGACCTGATCCAGCTAGTCCAACACCAGCTCCTGCAACAATCCCAGCCTTCACCGCTGCTGCTCCTGCTGCTATTCCCGCTGCTCCGGCGGCTCCTGCTGCCACTCCTGCTTTAACCACTCCGGGAATGTTGGTGGCTATCAGTAAACTCACAACAGCTGCTACTGCGACACCGATGCCCAGAAAAGCACCGGTCAGCGTCCCTGTGGTCACTCCCGCAAGCCGATTGAGAAGTTTTTTGTGCACAATCTTCTTCGCTAACTCTCGCTTCTCTTCTGGCAACAAATTGACCTCGTCTATGTTCTTCATCTCCTCTTGAATCTCTTCCTCCACTATCTGAAGCAGCTCATTGGTGTAGCAGCCGTTATTACTGTCCTTCAGCTTCTGTTCGATGGTCTCCAGCAGATTTTTCACCTGAACTCTGTTGCTCCTGTATCCCATTTTTTTCTTATTCCAGTATTTACTGTCGATGACGTGACAGCGGCCTCCACATTTATCAACAAGCTCCTGTAGCTTTGGACTCATCTTCACAAATTCCTCGATGGTTTGACTTTCCAGCTGTTCGCCGTGAGTGAATAAAACCACTGAATGATTGAAGGTGTCTTCTCCACAACACTCCATGATTTTGTCCACAATCTCCATTTCTTGTCCCGTGTATCTCCCGACCTTCAGGACGATAGTGAACATGTCTGGACCCGGAGAGCTTTCGATCACGGATCTAATGATCTCGGATTTGATGGTCTCCTCATCCAGTACGGTGTCAAAGAGTCCAGGAGTGTCAATAATGGTGATCTTTCTGCCATCGACCTTCCGATCTCCACTGACGCATTCAGCCGTCACAGACTCGGGTGAAGCTTTACTCTTGAAGACTTGCTGTTTGAGAATCGTATTCCCGGCGCTGCTCTTGCCATCTCCGGTTCTCCCAAGAAGCACAATCCTTTTCTCAGGCTGAGACTCCGAAGCTGTTTGAGAAATATGTTGTTGTTAGTAAAGGAATTTACTATTCCAGTAAAAAGAAAAAAAGATTTCTTCAACATATAACCATAGTTAAAAACCAAGAAAGAAATATAACCAAGAAAAAAAATCAGTCTTTTGATTATGCTCATGATTATGAGATAAAAGTTGAAATTATTACACACTGTCATTTTGATGACATCAAATGTCATTAGTATGCGATAAAAATCTAAATGGTCATACTTACTCATGATTATGCCATAAAATATCAAAATTATGTCATGCTAACTCAAGATTATGGCATAAAAAATTAAAAAAAATGAATGAAACAGATACAATTTAAATTATTACATAAATAATGACAAAAAGTCAATTGTGGTGAAAGAGATTGACATAAGTAATGTCAAAATTAAAAATTGACATCTCTTATCTATTAAAAGTTAAGTATATGACATACTAAGTCACAATTGTGAGACAAAAAGTTGAAATTTATTAAAAAAAAAACGATTAAACATGCATTACAAAAGTTGTCAATCTCATAAAAGTTGAAATCAGCCATAAAAAGTCTACTATTTGCTATTTGCAAGAAATATGCTGTTGTTATTAAAATGAATTATTGTTTTAAACAAATTTACAGACTTATATTGTCTTTTAAAGCATATTAAAACATTTAACCCCATTGATTTTCATTGTAGGGAAAACATTTTTTTTAAAAAAAGTCTTGTGTTCAACAGCAGAAATAAAGTCCTACAGTTTTGAAACAAAATGTGGGTGAATAAATGATAATAGCATTTTCATTTCGGGGTGAGCTGTCCCCTTAAGAGTGGTAGTGTGATCTGATTTTCTAAAGGTTAAAAACTAGTAGCTTTTATGTTAAATATAGAAACACTTGCTATAGTTCAAAGTCAAGGATCAATAAACACTTCAAAATCACGTTTTAGAATAATGATTTGATGAAAGGCATATTTTTAAAAGGTTTTCTTACCTCCCATGTTCTTGTCCTGTCTTCAACTGAGGTGCTTCAATGTATTAAAAAGTGTTGTATTAATTGTTTTCATCTATAATCTTATCCAGTTATGGTTCCTGGTGCTCTATATAATAAATTAAAAAGCTACTATAAACACAAATGTCATTGGAGGTGTATCAGAGAACAGCATGGAGAGTTTCACTGCTTAAAACATCTTTGAATGAGTCTTTTGTCACCACAGATGAGCCACAGGAATAACCAGAATAACTAGTTCTCTGAATGTTTTCTGGAACCTCCTACTTTTACACACCCTCATTTACACAGCACATTTCTTCAAAATCAAAGCCATGAAATGCTTACTGTGAGATAAACACATGGCAAACATTGTCGAGTTACTTCTTGGATTACACATGTCCTGCCTCTAACTCAGAAAAGAGCTTAGTCAACCACGGACACAAGGATCATCTCAAAAATGCCTTTTACTTTCAATCTTCAATAAAGTTACAATCTTAGTTGAATTGCAGTCTGTTGATTTCCATTCACATCTCAATTGATTAGAAGAAATGAGCTTAGTTTGCAGTTAGATTAGTAACTTGAAACAGTCATTGGTTTAGTAGAAAAGGCTGGATTAAGCTCAAGATCAAATTAGGTTGTTAACCTTTAAAGAAAAAATAATAAAATGCCTAATTACAATCAAAACATTAGACACCCTGTGCATTAACACAATATGCACATTTTTAACAGACTTTTAAATACACATATGAATCGTATGCACTCTAGAGCAACCTTATCATACCCTATAGACCCTTTTACAGTTGGTAAACACGGTGACGTATTTGTGTGGGCGGAGCTTAGCTGGAGGCAGAAAGATCCCTCTGGCCGCTTCACTAACGTTAGTTTGCAAGTTTTGTTAGCTTGTTTTTTAACAATGACTGGAGAAAATCCGATTTTGTCTTAATGTGCAAGGTCACTCACTGTCCAGGACGCCGATTGTTATTTGCAAAAGTTAATTTTAACGGACGGAACCAGATGACCGTACATGCTCAGTCAATGGACGAACTGACAGGATTAACGTTAACGCTCCCTCCGGTTGAGTGGCCTCAGCCTGACTTCTACACCTGCCTGATAGAGAAACTGAGGACATATAAATATATTTAGATGCCTATAATATAACTATGTGCTGAATGGTCATGTAAAGATTTGTGTGGTTCAATCCGCAGTTCTGCCTAGCCAACGCCAAGACGACAATGTAAAGAGTGACACTACGGTGCAATTTTAATGATATGAATATTTTCTAGAAATAAAAATTCCAGATACAGCATACTCATTTTTCATTGATTCTTGCACCCAAGAACACAACAAGATGACTTTTAATAATAAAAATAATAATTTAAGCTCCTTATTATGTAGCCGAATCTGTGCTGGTTTGTATTGGCCGCCTCCAGTTTTCCGTTTGTTTTGCCTCCAGCTAGCGCCGTGACGTAACTGTGAGGTCCGCGCAAAAGGGGTCTATATAAATTAGTAAAATGTCTCAAAACACGTAAACATTACAAATAACACACAATATGGCATTGATCTGAATATAAATTGTCATTAAGCTTGTTCAAACAGTTATCCTACCAGCAGCGTCTCAGGTTGACTAACCACTGATGTGCATCCAGTCTCTGTCGCCCTCATTCATTCATAACTCATAACTCTTTTCAATCACAAAGTTCTTTCATCAAAAGGAGACATTGTGTAACTGGATAAAAACCACAGGACAATTTTTTCCGCCCGTGTTTGGCGTTCAGTTTGCCCTAATTACAAGTGCACATGATACAGATTTCCCATGAGTTGAGTTCGGCTGTTTCCGACGGCGCTGTTTTAATACTTTAAAACTGCATTAATTCATTACTTATAATTGTTTTACATAACTTTTGACGTTAATTTGATTTATTATTGTTTTCCCATTTATGCGATGAACTATGACCAATTAGGCATTGTCAGGGTTTACAGATAAAGCAGACAAGATGGTAAGTTCTATTCTTTAATTGCAGAATGAAACAGAGATGCAGATAAATGGTGAGTATCAGCAACACAGATAATCAGAGAATGCTTAGCTGGATGGTAAAGTCTCTTTCTTTCTTTCTTGTAAGTGACGAAGATGGAAGATCGAAGAAGATGGCAGGCTGGCAGATGGATGGTGATGCGTCTCAGGTAAGGATCCAGGTAAGTGCTAAGGGGGTCTGTGAGTCTTGAATAGTCCTGTATAGACGAGACCAGACGAGGAGTGAAGGGAGAGTGCTGAATATAAAGGGTGAGACTGATGAGGGGGTGCAGGTGATGCTGATGATTAGTGATTGAGAGAGTGAGTGCAGGTGTGCGCCACGGAGGATTCTGGGGAATGTAGTGCACACAAACAGGTGAAGGCAGATGAAGGGAGAAGAACGTGAACGGATGGGCCGATGTGGAATCCTGGACGAAGCTGCTGGAGGCGGAACCCAGGAATCCACAGTCCCGGACGATGCTGGGGACTGGAAGCCCCACAGCGAGCCCACCAATCCACTGACTTCTAGTGGGCGAGTGACAGGGCTGACAGGAGGCAGAGGAGATGAGGAAGGCTGAAGACAGACGAGAGGAGGTGGGAGAGGGAGGCTGGGTGGGACTTCAAAGACAGGCTTTGACACTAGGCTGGATGAGGCAGGGGGCGAAAGTGGCTCTGGGCTGGACAAAACCAGCGGCGATGAGGGCTCTGTGCTGGGCAGCGATGAGGGCTCTGTGCTGGGCAGCAGGACCAGCGGTGAAGGCTTTGTGCTGGACAGGACCAGCGGTGAAGGCTCTGTGCTGGACGGGACCAGCGGTGAAGAAGGCTCTGTGCTGGACGAGACCAGCGGGAAAGAAGGCACTGTGCTGGACAAGACCAACGGGGAAGAAGGCTCTGTGCTGGACGGGACCAGCGGGGAAGAAGGCTCTGTGCTGGACGGGACCAGCGGTGAAGGGTCTCTGCTGGACGGGACCAGTGGCGAAGGGGCCTCAGTGCTGGACGGGACCAGCAGCGAAGAGGGCTTTGAGCTGGACGGGACCAGCTGTGAAGAGGGCTTTGAGCTGGACGGAACCAGCGGCGAAGAGGGCTTTGAGCTGGACGGAACCAGCGGCGAAGAGGGCTTTGAGCTGGACGGGACCAGCGATGAAGAGGGCTTTGTGCTGGACGGAACCAGCGATGAAGAGGGCTTTGTGCTGGACGGAACCAGCGATGAAGAGGGCTTTGTGCTGGACGGAACCAGCGATGAAGAGGGCTTTGTGCTGGACGGGACCAGCGATGAAGAGGGCTTTGTGCTGGACGGAACCAGCGATGAAGAGGGCTTTGTGCTGGACGGGACCAGCGATGAAGAGGGCTTAGAAAACTTTGGCTCTGGCTCGGGGAGAGCGACACTCAGACTCTAGCGGGCAGGCGACTGGCTCTGGCTCTATGGCGGGCAGGCGACTGGCTCTGGCTCTATGGCGGGCAGGCGACTGGCTCTGGCGGGCAGGCGACTGGCTCGGGCTCTGGCGGGCAGGCAGGATGAGCGGGATCTGGATCAGTTGGGCCGATGAGAGGAGGGAGATCGGAGAAATCATCATCCCTGGAGATAAATTCGGTGGGTTTGACTGGTTTGACGAGATGAGTGGTTTTGGTAGAAAACGCACACTCGGGGATAAAGCTGTCCCAGCAGACAGATTTCGCCTCCCTCCAGCCTAGCCCTGAAAGATCAGGGAGCGGTCGTGGGTCAACGTACTGAGCCCCGATCCGGTAACAGGCTAGATAATATGATCGCTCAGACCACAGTCAACCGCCAGAGAACAAAATCCCAACGTGAACTCAAATAGATCACGGCTGTCCTGAGCCAGTGCCGCGATCAGGTTCCAACACATCCTGAGCACTGAAGCTGGATATTACTACGTGTGTGTGTCTGGTCTTCTGTCAGGGTTTACAGATGAAGCAGACAAGATGGTAAGTTTAATTCTTTAATTGCAGAATGAAACAGAGATGCAGATAAATGGTGAGTATCAGCAACACAGATAATCAGAGAATGCTTAGCTGGATGGTAAAGTCTCTCTTTCTTTCTTGTAGGTGACGAAGATGGAAGATCGAAGAAAATGGCAGGCTGGCAGATGGATGGTGATGCGTCTCAGGTAAGTGCTAAGGGGGTCTGTGAGTCTTGAATAGTCGTGTATAGACAAGACCAGACAAGGAGTGAAGGGAGAGTGCTGAATATAAAGGGTGAGACTGATGAGGAGGTGCAGGTGATGCTGATTAGTGATTGAGAGAGTGAGTGCAGGTGTGCGCCACAGAGGATTCTGGGGAATGTAGTGCACACAAACAGGTGAAGGCAGATGAAGGGAGAAGAACGTGAACGTGACCGTGACAGGCATAATGGTGGAGCTGAATTAGTCATCTCTTTGTTTTAAAGTTTTAAATAGTGACGTAAACGAGGATTTATGTAGCGTGAATACAATACATAAGCTACACACTCTTATTACATCTCGATACATATGATTATGACCATTCATAATTGATAGACATCGATAAACACTGTGTGCTGACAGAAAGCAAATCATATATTAACAAATAACGTTACATGCTACTGTCATATTACTATGTTAACATGACCTAAAAATAACTGATTTTACAATTATAACTTTAATTGATAACTGAAATGAAATCAACCATCTGTAATAATTAATTAATTATTAAAAGATTTAACAGAAGTAAAATATTTAGGCCATGAAATAATATTCCCATTAAATATGAATGTAATTTCTCTTGAATGTATATATTTCATCAGCACGTTAATCCATACAGAGCTAAATTTGACTCAAATATTAATTTGTTTCTTTTCTCCCATTTCCTTGTGTGTAATCAGATCATTGGTTCTGCTACTGTATGTAAGTATAATATTTGAATCGCTGTCTGATACATTTTCAGTTTTTGCATTGTAGATTTGTCATAGACATTTTGAAAAAAAAAAAACTTTCTTTGCACCATATAACTATTTTCATAAACATTTTGCTTGTTATCTGTTAATATTTTGGGTATACATTTTTTTTTTCTAAGGAGATGATCCTCACCCACTTAACAAATACTGTATTTGTCAGTGGTGTCATATGTAGCCTACATTCTCAGATGTTATTGTAAATATTCATGAATCAAAGTTTTAAACTGGGTTTATATCATTAAAATGTTGTTTGTTTTCTTTCTTTTCAGTATTTATTGCTATCTAGTCCTGATTGCCGAATTGAGCTCTAACCCCAGTTAAGCAGAGCCGAACCGGTTGATCAAGGTCTTCAGGATCAGCAGAAACTACAGGAAGGCTGGAGCTAAACTCTGCAGGACAGTGGTCCTCCATGACCAGGACTGGACAGCACTGCTGTAAGTAGGGTCGGGTATCGTTTCAATTTTAATGATTCCAATTCCTATTTCGATTCTGCTTATGCTGGGTACATACCAAAAGATTTTTTTCATCTTATAAGATTTTCAAAATGTGATAGACCACAAACATGAGGACAAAAAAATCCTAGATTTATCCGTTTTTCTCCTATAGTGTGTGGTGTGCCATGATGTGACAGACAGCACACCACACACGAACAGATTTTCAGCCAGAGTCTCGACTGTGAACACAGGAAATCTTGCGAGACTTCAGAATAAGCGTGGTGGACGATATGCAGGAAGAAATTGTGATGATATTGTTTGGAATGATTTTCACAGAAAATTCATGGAATTTGCCACAAATCAACAAGCTGATCCTCCATCTCTGCTGTCCACATCAATTTCACTCTGTGCTGCGCCATAACTGCATTTGTTATGCTTCTGTCTTCCATCATCTCGCTTTCTGATTGGATATTGTTTCGTTTCACGTGATAATCTCCAGAGCGTGCGTGCATTTGTCCTCGGGGGTTCCCCACACATCAGGATTTCTGATCATAAATATGCAACATGTTGTAATTGTAGCTGAATATCCTGAACAAAAATAAACAGGCCAAAGTACACTTTGCCTGTGATTTAAAAATACTACAGAAAAACTAATATAAATTTCAAGTATTATTAAAGACAAGTAAACACACAGTAATAAAAATAACATTGCACTTTATAAAAAAAAAAAAAATACATTCCAAATATAGTTACAACAGTTATTCAGTCAAGAACGAGTGAATTTTTTCTCTGTCTTTTGTTGTTTGATTAGTGTTATTATAGAGACGGCAACTGCTGTCACTTTAAGAGTTGCCCAGTATAGTTAGACACGCCTGCAGCACTGAGTCCAACACACCTCAACCAGCTAATCAAGCTCTTTTGGTTTACTGACTAGAAAGTCACAAGCCGGTGAGATTGATCAGGGCTGGACATAAACTCTGCAAGACTGCGCACTTTGAGAACCAGAGTTGAGAACTTCTGACATACTAATTAGTCAATAATCACTGATGAAAAATTAATAAATTTTAATTTGTATAGATTTATACAATATTTACTTATATTCAGTTGTCTTCTCTCTTTTCTCCTTTGTGATTGTGTATCTAACAGCTAAATGAACCGGAAAGCCACTCTGGCACAGGTCACTGCACCTTTTGCTGTGCAAGTATATTTTTGACTGTCGGACACATTCTCAGTATTTTCATTTTAATAAAAATGACATATTCATGCTGCAAGTTAGTCATCAATGATTTCTTAAAGGGGTGGTTGATTATGATTTCACTTTTTTAAAGGGTAACTAAACCCTAAAAACAACTTTTTTTTAGTTAATGATCTGTAAGACTGGGTCTTTATTAGTGTTGTTCATTGATTCGAGTACATTTTTTTGACATTTGGGTAAAAAACAAGTGTTTTAATTCTACAATATATGGTGTAAAAACGTCTGAGTGCTGCCCTCTTCAGGTTGAACGGTGGCTACTGCAGCTGAATTTTCCTATTGGATGTTGCGTTACTGCGTGACGTAAGCAGGTTCCAGCTCACCACGCCCTTGGCAGCCCCTGGTATAAAAACATCTTGTTTCTTCAAAACCACTGTACTGAGTAACGAGTCAGGAGTTGGAATTGCGAGTATTGAAAATGATCAGGATAGCCTATATTAGCATCTAGTTAGCATAGCATTTATATAGTTATTTAGATTATTTTAGTTACTAGCATAGTATTGCATCAGTTAGGAAAGCTTCAAGTTAGGGTAGATTTTTAGCATTAGCTTTATCTGTATTTAGTACAGTGGTTGGATGGGCCATAGGTGTAGTGTTGCTGGTTGCAACAGCACTGTTTGCACTGTAAAGCGACGCAGTGCCAAACGCTGCTCCTCCTCTATGGACTCCATCACTGCAGCGGCGTCTTGATGTGAGTGAGCATATATTTTTAGTCACAATTTATGTTCCTTCCTATTAGGGTAAAGTTAATCCTCGGGTCGACAAACGCGCCAGCTCGTTTTGCTGGATTTTGCAGCAAAATAGACTTAAAATACTATTATTTATGTTTTACTATTATTATACTATTAGTCATTATGGTCATACAGACTTAAGAAATATGAAAAAATAAACTGTTAAATGTCTACCTTTTCCACTTACATTCGAAATAAAACATTTTGCTTTTGTAAAATAAAGAAAATAAACAGGGTGTGCTTTCTGCCTCTGCGTCTCCGTGAACTTATTTTCTGGAGTACATCTCTAAACTTTCACAAAAGATAGAGATGTCAGTCGTTCTCATGACAACTCATCTGCGCCTACAGGGAGCGTGCGCTATTGAAACGAGTCTCAGGTGCACCCCCCCACCCCCCATTGCATTTTTTTCTGTAGAATGCAAAATAAGATATTTTGAATAATGTTTAATCTGTTTTGTCCATACAATGAAAACGGCATTGGATACCATTGAGTTTTTATTGCATTGAAAAACAAAGTAATTTTTCAAAATGTCATCTTCCACAGAATAAATCATGCAGGTTTGGAATGACATGAGGGTGAGTGCAAGTTGACACAATTATTTTTTACATTGTGTTTTTGTAAATTGGTCTCGTGCTCAGTTCATCGTGCTACTATAAACACAAATGCCATTTGATGTGATTTTTTTTATAGATTTTTTATGTTAACATTTCAACAGTTCATATTGTTAAGAATGGTCCTGCACCTTCCACATACAGTATATACATTTAAATACATTTAGACCACTTAGTGATTGCTATCCGGATGTGAAGAGACTTTCAACCAGCATAAAAATGTTTCTGGAACAAATCACCTGCCGTGAGAAAATGTACTGAATGTGATGGGAGATTCAGCCATTGTAATGCAGGCGAAGATTATATTGTAAATGTGACCTACACAAATAGCAAAAATTACAATTCTAATTTATAAAAACAACAAAGAAATATACTTCATAATAAATAATATAATGGGACTGCATCTTCATATAATTAGAGAGAACTAAAAACAAATCCCCATGCATTATTTAGACAAAAGTGCAACAACAATGATAATATAATCTTAGTAATCATCAAGTTTTAGTCATAACTACAAAACTGGTCTGTTCGCTGAGTAAAACTGTTTTCTCTCTCTCTCTTTTTTTAACAAGTCTGTGTTTATTTCTGTGCCTTTTCACTGCACCTCATAAATAATACTTTAAAATAGTTTATTATTATTTTATTATTATTAGCTATTATAATTCTAATTAACTTGCAATTAAACCAACACGTTATAATAAATAATATAATGTGACTGCATGTATACATGTAATATAGTGAGAGTTAAAAACAAATCTCCATGCATTATTTAGATAAAAACGATAAAGCACATACAGCAATGATAATATAATCTATTCCATAAATTACTAAAAACTGCTGTTCCCTAATCAGTGGTATTGTTCTCATTATTTAACAGTTTGTGTTGATGTTTCTGTGCCTTTTTCGCTGCACCTTTGGCATTCTCATAGTTGAGTTTGGCGGTGTTCTTTATTGTCTCACTCACCGAATCACCTTCGTCTGCTGCTTTGTATCCAGTAATTCCTCCTCCGACCGCTCCGGCTAAAGCTGCAACTCCAAAAGCAACGCCTGTAACTGCAGCGAGACCTGATCCAGCTAGTCCAACACCAGCTCCTGCAGCAATAATCCCAGCCTTCACCGCTGCTGCTCCTGCTGCTATTCCCGCTGCTCCGGCGGCTCCTGCTGCCGCTCCTGCTTTCACCACTCCGGGAATGTTGGTGGCTTTCAGTAAACTCACAACAGCTGCTACTGCGACACCGATGCCCAGAAAAGCACCGGTCAGCGTCCCTGTGGTCACTCCCGCAAGCCGATTGAGAAGTTTTTTGTGCACAATCTTCTTCGCTAACTCTCGCTTCTCTTCTGGCAACAAATTGACCTCGTCTATGTTCTTCATCTCCTCTTGAATCTCTTCCTCCACTATCTGAAGCAGCTCATTAGTGTAGCAGCCGTTATTACTGTCCTTCAGCTTCTGTTCGATGGTCTCCAGCAGATTTTTCACCTGAACTCTGTTGCTCCTGTATCCCATTTTTCGCCTTTTCCAGTATTTACTGTCGATGACGTGACAGCGGCCTCCGCATTTATCAACAAGATCCTGTAGCTTTGGACTCATCTTCACAAATTCCTCGATGGTTTGACCTTCCAGCTGTTCGCCGTGAGTGAATAAAACCACTGAATGACTGAAGGTGTCTTCTCCACAACACTCCACGATTTTATCCACAATCTCCATTTCCTGTCCCGTGTATCTCCCGACCTTCAGGACGATAGTGAACATGTCTGGACCAGGGGAGCTTTCGATCACAGATCTAATGATCTCGGATTTGATGGTCTCCTCATCCAATCCGGTGTCAAAGAGTCCAGGAGTGTCAATAACGGTGATCTTTCTGCCATCGACCTTCCGATCTCCACTGACGCATTCAGCCGTCACAGACTCAGGTGAAGCTTTACTCTTGAAGACTTGCTGTTTGAGAATCGTATTCCCGGCGCTGCTCTTGCCATCTCCGGTTTTCCCAAGTAGAACGATCCTTTTCTCAGGCTGAGACTCAGAAGCTTTTTGAGAAATATGTTGTTGTTAGTAAAGGAATTTACTATTCCAGTAAAAAAAAAAAATGAAGCCTACATATCTAAATGATTTCTTGAACATATAACAGTAGTAAGGGGGGAAAAAATCATGCTTTTGATTATGCTCATGGTTGACATAAGTTTAAATTATTACACACCAAGTCGTATTGACGAAATTATGCCATACCAACTCATGATTATGCTATAAGAAATCAAAATTATGTCATGCTTAATCATGATTATGGCATAAAAGTCAAAATAATGAATGAAGCCGATACAATTGAAATGAAATTACCATTTAAAGTTTTTAATGAACTGTCCCTTTAAGACAGGTGGAATGATCTGAATTTTAAAAAGTTAAAAACTCTTAGTAGCTTTTTATTTTAAATATGGAAACACTTGCTATAGTTCAAAGTCAAAGATCAAAAAATACTTCAAGGTCATGTTTTAGAATAATGATTTGATGAAAGGCTTATTTTTTTAAGGTGTCATTTCCTACCTCCCATGTTATTGTCCTCTCTTCAACTGAGGTGCTTCAATGTATAAGATTATGTTGTATTAATTGTTTTCATCTATAATCTTATCCAGTTATGGTTCCTGGTGTTCTATATGATCAATTAACAAAAGCTACTTTAAACACAAATGTCATTTGATGTGTATCAGCGAACAGCTTGAAGAGTTTCGTGCTCAAAACACCCTTGAATGCGTCATTTGACACCACAGATGAGCTACAGGAATTACCAGAAAGACTAGTTCTCTGGATGTTTTTTATTTTATTTTTCGGAACCTCCTACTTCTACACACCTTCATTTACACAGCAAATTCCTTCAAAATCAAAGCCACGTAAATCTTACTGTGAGATAAACACATGGCAAACATAATGTCAGCTCGGTTATTACCTGGAAAAGAGCACAACATACTGAAGTATAAATGATTCACATTACCTTAGCAGGATTCATATAGAAGCAGGAATGATAGTTTCACAGGCACCAATCCTAATCTTGGTTAGGTTAATTCCCAGATAGCAACATTGTGTCGGCCCACATGTGGAATGATGATCTGGACCTTATCCGAGCCACAAAATCTGTGTATATTAAATATGGTCATCTCACCCTTAAAGGATTAGTTCACTTTTTAAAAAACTTTTGCAGATAATTTACTCACCCCCATGTCATCCAAGATGTCCATGTCTTTCTTTCTTCAGTCGAAAACAAATTAAGGTTTTTGATGAAAACATTTCAGGATTTTTTTTCCATATAATGGACTTCGATGGGCCCCAAACGGTTCAAGGTCCAAATGACAGTTTCAGTGCAGCTTCAAAGGGCTTTAAACGGTACCAGACGATGAATAAGGGTCTTATCTAGCGAAACAATCGGTCATTTAAAAAATAAATAAAAAGGTTTAAGTTTTATAAGCACAAATGTTCGCCTTGCTCTGTTCTGTGATGTGCGTTCGTGACGTCACGTAATACGCAATTACGTTGAAACCTTAATTTCTTTTCGACTGAAGAAAGAAAGACATGGACATCTTGGATGACATGGGGGTGAGTAAATTATCAGCAAAAGTTTTTTTTAAAAGTGAACTAATCCTTTAATAAGCCTGTTAACAAGCAGAATCCCCAAAGGAAAGAAGAGAACAGAAAAAAAAGATGAGCAGAAACACAAAAACTACAACTGACTTCTACTCACAGCCTTAATTAAATCAATTGAATATAAAATGCATTAAATCTCTAAAGATCTAGACACAGGAGGATTAAACAACTCCACTGCACAGCATTACCAGCTGCACTCCACTGCACATCATTACTATCCAGGCTGACTTTATATGTGTTAGACGTCTACCAAATTTATTGAGAATTAACAGGGGTCTAACTCTGTCTCATTTTAACTCATCATAATGGTGATTTAGTGTTTCCATTAGTTGGGCTCTTAAAGTCACAGACACTCATTCTTAGTTTCATTATCATGGACTTTTAGTTTGTTTTCGCCAGTTTCTTGTCTTCCTTTTAGTTGTCCGGCCAATCTTTAGTTGTCATAGTCAAGTCAAGTCAACTTTATTTATATAGCGCTTTTCACAATACAGATTGTATCAAAGCAGCTTCACAGTATTAAATAAAATAGTACATCAGTGTATGTTTCTGGTGTAAAACATCCACGTTTGGTAATGCAGATCAATAGCACTGTTGAATCGATTAATCAAATTAAGTATCCCCAACTGAGCAAGCCAAAGGCAACAGTGGCAAGGAACCGAAAAACTCCATTAGGTGACCTAATGGAGAAAAAAAAAAACCTTGGGAGAACCCAGGCTCAGTCGGGGGCCAGTTCTCCTCTGGCGTTTATGAAGTAGAGACCGGATTTAACTGTAAGATTAAAATATTATATGAATGCCTGGCTGAAGAGATGCGTCTTTAATCTAGTTTTAAACTGGGAGAGCGAATCTGAGCAACGAACAGTATCAGGAAGGCTATTCCAGAGTTTTGGTGCTAAATGTGAAAATGCTCTCCCTCCTTTGGTGGATCTGGATATCCTAGGTATGACCAGAAGCCTCGAATTTAGTGATCTTAAAGAGCGCGATGGATTATAGGGCGATAGAAGATCCGTTAAATAAACTGGAGCTAAGCCGTTTAGGGCTTTATAAGTCAGTAGCAATACCTTGTAATTAATACGGAACTTTATAGGTAACCAATGTAGTGATGATAAAATTGGTGTTATATGGTCAAACTTTCTTGATCTAGTAAGAACTCTAGCGGCGGCATTTTGGACTAACTGTAGCTTGTTTATTGAGGATGCAGGACAACCAGCTAATAAAGCATTACAGTAATCTAGTCTCGAGGTCATGAATGCATGAACTAGCTTTTCTGCATCAGAAACAGATAGCATGTTACGTAATTTAGCAATATTTCTAAGGTGAAAAAAGGCTGTTTTTGTAACATATGAAATATGATTTTCAAAAGACAAGTTACAATCTAATATAACACCCAGGTCTTTTACTGTAGAGGATAAAGTAACAGGACACCCTACTATGTTAAAGTTGTATTGAAGGCAGTGGCGGAGCCAGAGGGGGGTCCGGGGTGGCACTGGACACCCCTGACATGCGATTGGCCACCCCGGGTGCCACCCCAAATTTTTATTTGCTACTGGCAGTTGCTAATGCTGATTTAAAAAAAAAAACGTTCGCCGGCAGCGCGGGCGCGGTGCGCGCGCAGTTTTCAAATGGACGAGCAGAGGACGAGAGATAGTTGCAAGAAGAAACCGAACTTCACCACCGAATAAGAAAACATCATATTTGAAGTAAGTTTTTAAGGTTTAGCATCAGGGGGGTTTGCTCCGAATACATTCGGCCTAATACGCATATAAAGTAGGCTACCTTGCCGTGTGTACGTTACAGTATACAAATGTTCTAGCTAAAGGCGGGCGTACACGGTGCGATTTTTGCTGTTTTTACAAGCTCGCAGATAATTTTTTTCACTCGGGAGAAATCGAGTGGAATCGGTGATGCTCGCATGGTCGTGGCTCGCAGCGTGTGAGAGGAATTACGAGCCGAGCCGAGCACGTTATGAGCACCTCCCCGACCTCCCGATCATCTTTAAACATGTTTAAAAAATTCGGGGAGTCGGCCCGATTTTCACCAGCTGTCCCCTATTTCCAAATTATACACAACCACGTGGGGCTATACCTCAGTGGCAGCAACCATACAGCGTGCGCATACACTGTCTCTCTCCCTCTCTCACACTCTCACACACCCACACTTCTCTCAATTAAAATAATAATATTAAATAAAAATAATTAAATACAAATAATAATTCTCTCTCTCTCTCTCTCTAGTTTTTATGTTGAATGGCTACTGTTCTCTGCTTTACAACAAATCATTTGCACACACATTTCGGTCATTTTTTCTATCTGAAGCTTTGCCATGCAACATTGACGGTCTCTGTGTTTAGCGCGAAAGCTCACGTGATTGCTGCCGGCTCGGGATAAAATTCGTGCAGGACAGTCGTGCCGTGTACCAGCTGCATTGACGCGATTATCAGTTAAACTGACTCGCAACGTGTGCAATATCTCACGACCTCCCGAGTGTCCGATCCTGGTCCGAACTCGCACCGTGTACGCCCGCCTTAATGTGAGGATAGGAGATCAAAAAAAGAAGAGCAGAAACAAAGCGATATCATAATGCGATCACTAGGGCTGTGAAGCTTTATGGGTGTAGGGTGTTGATGGACTCGATCTACTGTGTTTTGGTCATCATTAAATCTGATCTAGATGTAGTCTTTGATAAAAATGCGATTTTCTCAGCTTTTTGCTCATGTTGCTTTTTATGAAACTTGCCAACATTCAAGTGTTGATAAAAAAGACGCACGAAGCTAGAACAAAACAGATTTTATTTTTTATTTTTAAAAGCACAGGGTCTGTTCTTTCTTTTGGTATGTTCAGATATTCATACAACAAAATATTCTGGGGTGCCATGAAATTGTGAAAATTACCAAAAACACCATTTTTTTATACTGGAAAGAGTTAAGATAAAAATGTTGGTAATTGGATGATGATTAGAATATGAATATGATTGGAATCATATTTTAAATTTGGCATATTTTTTGAACAGGGTCAATTAAACATGAAAAGAAAGGGAGAGATAGGCTAAGAGTTATTTTTAATAAGCACAAACATAGTCCAGTCATTTTATGAAAAAAGGTTAAACAAATTGCAACAGAAGCAAACTCAAATAATTTTGTATCCTCAATATGTCCTGAGTAAGGAAAAAAAAGTCCAGAAGAATCCCATTAGGGGAAAGTTTTGAAAACTGTTTCTGGGTATTCACTTTTTATTTTACCTACCTTTTGTCTTCTGCATTCTCCTTACTCCTGTTCTTCCCTCAGACTCGTCCCCCAGAAACAGTCCCACGGACCCCGCCCAAAACCCCATCTCTTAAAAATAAATAAAGGCTGGTTTCTAAAGTACTTCTTCCTGCCTCTATGTGTTAATGCTCATGGGTAGCCTAAATGGGTTCCATTCAGACCTTAACATTAAGTATTTTACTGTTATATGTCAACAAGATTCAACAAGACATTTTCACCTGGCTATACCCAATGTTTAGATCTGTTGTGGTATTTATGCAAATTAGCACATACATTATAAGATTATGCACCATTTGTCCATGTTTACAAACAATAAAAAAAAAAAAAAAACTTGTAATACATTTTTTGTTTGTCTTGATGTAAGTAATCAACTCTGTAATTTTCATGGTAATATTTAAAGGTTACAATTTTTACCCTATTCATGTGAGAGAAAGAATGAATAGGCTATATTTGGGTCTTTTTCGAAACGTTCCCCTAATGGGATTCTTCGGGACTTGTTTTTCCTTACTTAGGACATATTGAGGATACAAAATCAGTTGAGGTTGCTTCTGTTGCAATTTGTTCAAGGTTGACCCCCATTTTGGCTTAAAATGACAGACCCCAGCCCTTGCATCACCACTGGCTAGCAGAGTCAGTGTGGTCAGACTTCAGAACCAGCAACAGGTCAGAGCATCTACCAGACACAGGCAGTCAATCACATACCCAAATCAGGAATTTAAGTTGAGAAGATTTTGCCAGATTAAAAGGATAGTTCACCAAAAAATGAACACACACAAAAAAAATATAAATTAAATAATTATAATTAGAAAGAATAATTATAAATTATTATAATGAAAGAATTATGTTGTATTAAATCTTCCTAGGATAAGATTTTATATTGATGGGCAATAAAATTGTTTAAATTTTTCAAGTAAATGTCTGCTTGATGCCTGCTATATCTAATTAAAAAATAATAGTTTTTGTAAATGTGATTTTTTTTTGTAAATAAATGCAGCAGTTCATAACAGACACGTGCTACGGTATCTTATCTCCTTGGTGCTTCAGCTTTGTTTTCTGCAAATATTTTGGATGGTCAACACTTATAGACACAAACAGAGTGACCCAATTCCTTCCATAAGCTTTTCTACTGTGTGTGTGTGTGTGTGTGTGCGTGTGCGTGTGTGTGTGTACTGTGTGTACTGTGTACCCCCGCAAGTAGCAGTGGCCACCCCCTGGCCACCCCATGTATAAAACTCTAGTTCCGCCACTGATTGAAGGAGGTTTTGTGGGCGGTTTTTTGAACCGATAAGTATTGCCTCTGTCTTATCTGGATTTAATAAAAGAAAATTGTGCGTCATCCAATCTTTTATATCTTTAACACACTCTGTCAATTTGGATAATTTAGCGTTTTCATCCGGCCGTGATGAAATATATAGTTGAGTGTCATCAGCATAACAATGGAAACTAATTCCATGTTTCCTTATAATATTTCCAAGTGGCAGCATATATATTGAGAATAATAGAGGGCCTATAGCAATTCATTAAATCAGCACAGGTGTTTATCATTATTTCATTCATTTGGCTTGTACTTAAGTTTTCAATGTTCTGTTGTCGGTTCTTCTAATGCATTAGTCTTATTTCTTCGTATGCATTTTTTCGGATTACCTTCTGAGTATGTTATTAAAGACTTTAATCCTAATCTTCTTCGTCATCTTCAAGTATGCATGACAGAAGAACGGCCCAAAAACCAAGAATGGAAATTGCTTCCATTAACGTTGCCCTGATGAGGAGCAACACATTTCTGAGAGGAGTGACAGAGCGCTACGTGGAGGAGTTTCTCCACATCTGCTACCTGCGACGACATCTGTCTGATGGAGGGATTTCGGTGTTGTTTGGTCGAAGATCTCCGCTTCGTAAGCGGAAATGAAGACCCAACGTGAGTCTGACCGGGGTGTGAGCTGGCAACAGCCGTCCCTGAGGGAATCTTGGTTGAGATTGATACTGGGGAGGACTGGCTAATAAGATGGGACACTGTAATACTGCCTCCCACCCTGAATCATTTATCTGTTTTGCATCATCGCTGTTTCAGGACAGCACTGAAACTTGTATGGACTGTGAAATATCTTTTTGTTCGTCATCGCTATTGAACAGATTGAATTTAGGCATTCTCATATACTGTTTTCAAACACAAATCTCAGAAAGCGCCTGTGGTGGGGGGCTATCTGGATATGAAAATAGGTTTCTTTTAGATCCACCAATATTAACCAGTCTCCTGGTTGAACATGCTTGAGGATCTGTTTCACAGTCATCATTTTGATTAAGCGTTTTATCTGAGCGTTAGCCTGGGAAAACCCAGACTACTTCCGGCGAATTTCAATTCTCTCTTCAGGATAGTCTGGAGAAGAGCCCATTCAAACTCATTTCTGTGCCGCTGAAATCGCGGCACCAATCAGAAACGTTGGGGGAGGGATTTACATGATGACGACAGCGCAGCGACGCTGAAGGAGTTCTCACGCAGTGAAAAATACATTGCGGAGCAGAGAGGAGACTGACAACACGCTGGCAGACAGGACAGAGCAGGCTACTTTTCGGTTACGTTTGATATTAAACATATTAAACAAAGTCTCAGCTTTCAAATTTGGTAATTTTTTAAAGAAATTTAAACAATAAATACCGTTTTGTTGCTCTTTAATGTGCCGTGACAGATCGCTGTAGAGCATCAGTTAAAGCTGTTCTTGTGAACCGATCATCTCTTCCTACTAGTTAATTTATAGCCTCAAATAAACATGAACAAACATAAGAAGGAATGTTGTTTTAACCACGGAAAGGCATCAGTACACTCCGTTTTTCAAGTTCAAATCCTGTTACTACTCTCCTGACTGCTTTGTCGGACAAAATGGCGGATGGCGAAGTATGATTGGTCAGATCACCTGTCAATCAAGCTGAGCTACGTCGGTTGGTGACGCCCCTTTGGAAATGATTTGTCTACATAGCTTCTCCAGACCCTACACTCAGTTTCAACTGAGAAGCGTCTGGTTTTAACCAGGCTATCTGAGCGTTACAGTGGTCTCAAATCCCAAAAAAGGGCAAAGACTCCTGTCCTTTTTGGGAACTAGAAAGTAGCGACTGTATAAACCACTCTCTCTGAGGTCTCCACTTCTACGGTCTATTTTGCCAGGAGGGAATACATTTCTGCTTGCAAAACTGTCGCGTCTCAACCTGACACTTCTTTTGTGTTGCCACCCATTCTGGCACAGCTGGCAGCGCCATCCACACACTGGCAAAGTGGGTGAGGGGCTGTA
The DNA here is from genome assembly GCA_023718395.1 of Leucaspius delineatus. Lineage (NCBI taxonomy): Eukaryota > Metazoa > Chordata > Actinopteri > Cypriniformes > Leuciscidae > Leucaspius > Leucaspius delineatus. The sequence continues at coordinate 7,854,747 of CM043355.1, forward strand.
ATGCTTTGAATTGCATCTAAGGCAGCGTGCTGCTTGACAACAGGGCACTGTATGAACTGCCTCGCTTCAGGATTCACAGCAGGCTCTGAGTCCTTCCTCGAGCCTGAGGAAGATTGTGCTGGCGATCTGTACACTTGTGGGGCAGATGACGACCGGGAGCTTGACGAAGGCAGTGCTACACACTTCGGAAGAAAATGACTCGGTGCTTTGGATTGTTTCCGAGCCTCTAGAAACTTCTCAGAGAAAGCCCACACTGAAGAGTCTCTGGGGGCTTATTGGGGCATCTAGGAGTCAAGCCTTCTCGGAGTCCCGCATGTCTGTCAGCTGTCAGACGCCACTTGGCCAGCTGCCATATAAGCCTTATCGACGATTTGGGCAGTAGCACGGGACAGTCACCAGATAGGAAGCTGCTGTGTACATAACATTATCATCGTCATTTGCAGTGGTGATGCCAAAGGAGATTTTAGATTTCGATCATTTTAGATGACATGGTGTCACATCCATAAATAGGCAGACAAGGTAGAGTGTACAAACAAACCAACTTTATTAAAGTGCAGAGTGAGCGATGCAGGATGAGATGAACGATGATTACAATGCTGATATGGTGAACACTTAGCTGAACTTGAATAATGTATTTGCAGATGAAGATGATGAAACACAGGACGATGGACGGGGACGAAGGGCAACAACTGGACACCAGGTAAGTAGATCCACAGGTAGGTATGCTGGTAAGAAATCTGAACCTTGTAGAGACGAGACCAGACACCGAGGTGCAGAAAACAGTGACTGATAAAGGGAGTGTAATCATGACGTGCAGGTGATGGATTTATATTATTAATGCAGAGAGATTTGTCTATTTCTAAAACTCTGTTAGACCATATTGTTTTTTTGCTAATATTTATATAATTTAAATTTATAAAATTTCTATTTTACACTAAGGAACAAATATTATCTAAAAGAATGACTGAGTTTACATCTGTATAATAATTCCAATCATAATTTTAAAAGCAGTTCTATTTTTGTCAGGGATTTCCTTCTGGTCTAAACATCCCTGCTTCTGCTGAATTATTTAACCCCTCTCTGTGGTTCGAGACTTATTTGAATAAAAAAATAAAATAAAAACCTCTTTATTCACAAATTGCATGCACCATGGTTGTAAGGATCCAAAGATCCCTGTGGAATTTAATATTGAGTTGAAAACATTTTGTTCTTGACAACAAATGAACATGCATTTGAAGATGGTATTTAGTTTTGCTTGGAAAAAGCTGGCCCCAAACCGAAGAAGTTTTTTAATTCTCCAATTATTGAAATAATGAAATATTTATTTGTTAAACTTTTATGACACAAATATTACTACATGTTGCCTAAATTATTTAATTCCTTCATTATCAACACTTTAATAGCCTAATGCTAATGTCTAGAATAGTGACTTCTCTTTGTTTTAAGTCAGTCTCAAACTCAGATAGCCTGTGGGGGGTTTGGAGGGGCAGTTCACTGGCTGTATCGTGGGGGTGCAGGACAATAAAGTGTTAATCACCCCTCTTTCATATGGAGAGTGTCGGATAGCCAGCCTGATGATACAGAGCAAAGAAAAAGGCAAAATTCCTTTCAGGATAAATCTCTCTGTGTCCAAATGTAGGCCCTATAGCCTATTGTAGTTCCCTTACGAGAACGTTCTCTCGTACTGCGTTGAAAACGCTGTGGGAAAACTCCTTTTCTCGAGAATATTGAAGCCTTTATTTTAAAACGCATTGCTGCAGCACAGGCGAGAGCTAGAAGCTCGTGTGAGCGTGCTGATTGGCTTGTGCAAAGCAACTGCACGAACCAATGGCGGAACAGCAGAGGAGCGCGAGCCAATCGGGGCGCTTGGCACTCTGCCAGAGTCAAGCGCGCGAAACTGCACGTGACAGAAGAGTATAAATACACAGAGAATCCGCCATTTGACAGATTTTATCTCCTTCAGCTTTCGACTCACCTCGTCGCTGATTCTCTCCGAGTGAAGCCGCTCGTCGTCGAACAGCCTTCCAGCGGAACTGCTTCGCATCCCGGTGTCTGCCAAGCTGAGCGTTTCCCTGTGGCATCCGACGAGTATCCTTTTTCTAACTCAAAAAGAGCATTCTAAGAGAGCAAATCGCTGTTTTCACAGCGCGCGGCGTTGTTTCAAATGCCGCTCACCGTGTGTGACTCATGCGGGGTCTCCCTGCACGCCTCTGACACACACTCTCTGTGTGTTGCCTGCCTCGGCCCTGAGCACGCCGAGGCAGCGCTCACTAAAGGCGGCTGCCTCCACTGTGACGGAATGCCTGTTGCCACGCTCCGTGCCAGATCTTCCGCCGCCTCGCTGAGTGTTCCCGCCCACCTTCCATCTTCGGCGCCCCGTGAGCCCCGTAGGAAGAAGCGGCGCGACCAGAGGCCTCCTGAACGCGCTCATCTGGATGAATGCACGCCGGGTCTCTCCCTGCACGCTTCGCCCGCGCCTTCATCTCCAGTCCTGTTCTCACAGAGCGACCAACGCCCCTCTTCTGAAGCGGCAGGTCTCGTCTCTTTCGGTTTGTCCGAAGAACTGGACGACGCTGTTTCTATGGCGGCATCTGAAAGTGAGGAATGGTCGGGCTCCGCGGACCCCGCCCCCCTCTCTCAGCTGGATCCCATTGACACTCGAGCGAGCATCGACGCCGAACTCTTCCGTGTCATGTCTCACGCTGTCGAAGAACTGGGACTCAACTGGCTTTCCCCAGCTGAGCCTACCAAAAGCCGCCTCGACGAATGGTACCTGCCGGGGCGCCAACTGGCCCCTCGTCAACGTGCCGCCCCCTTCATGGCTGAAGTTCATGATGAGCTCACTAAAAGCTGGAGCGCGCCCTTTTCAGCGCGAACGCGCTCTTCAGCTTCTTCAACGCTCTCCTCTGTCGACGGCGCTGAAGAGAAAGGGTATGTTTCTCTACCTCCATTAGAGGAAGCGGTCGCTGCACACTTATGCCCTCCCACTGCTGGGAGTTGGAGGGCTAAAACCGTGCACCCCTCTAAGCCGTGCAGGACCACTTCGGCTCTCGCCAGCCGCGCTTATGCTGCCGCCGGCCAAGCCGCCTCTGCACTCCACGCTATGGCGACCCTGCAGGTGTTTCAAGCTAAGCTCCTCCGCACTATGGACGAGTCTGGCCCGGACCCAGACACCTTCAAAGACCTCAGGAGTGCTACAGATTTGGCGCTGAGGGCAGGGGCGCAGATAGAATTTTTTAACTGGGGGGGACCAAGCTGTCAGCAAATGATTTAAACTCAATTCGTTATTTTCGTAATTTGGGCTTTAACTAGTGCTCAAGTAGTAACTTTGCATAATTTGGGCTAATGATTTGCATTAAAAAGCCATTGGGGGATTGTTATTTGAAATCATGGATAAACAACAATGACCAAAGGTAAACAAAAGCCTACCTGATCACCACTAGCAATGCATGATCAGACTGTTATTTGACTAGTTTGCCAATCACCCACCAAAACTTCATGTCTTTAGCAAAGTATGTTTTTTTTAACATTTGCTTATCTCAGCATACAAAGTCTATCATTATGAACAAAAAAGCAAAGAACCTATGTGCAAATAATAATAATACTAATTGTTTGGTTTTTGAAAAAACGAGGTGATTTTTTTTGTCTCTTCATCGCCTTTATATGACATTTATACAGTCAATTTTTTTCAGTTCAGAAAATCACCGGCTCAGCTCAGAAATAGGGGCTGTTTACACCTGGCCACTTCATGCGCTTTCTGTGATGGGATAGCTATCCGATCGTGAAAAGACCAGGTGTAAATGCCCTCCGAAACGCATTTGAGACAGATTTGAATCCGCGCGCTCAAACCACTTCAGGAGGAGGTCTGAGACGCATCCCAGACGAAACTGAACAAGTGTAAATGCATCTGGTTGTTGAAACCATATATGTAAATTTTACTCCTTCCAAAAATGCTAAAAAATTAACGTGTGAGAGCGTGTTATAGGCTATATGTAATGTTATAGCCGGATATGGCGACGCTACTGGAACAGCATCGCCGCAGACGAGAAGCTGAACATATTTATCAAGCAAACTATCGCAAATCAAAGTGAAAGTAAGTCACAGACGCGGGACCAAGCGCGGGAATTGAAGATCGGATTTAAATCCGTTTGGCAAAAACACGTTTATGTAGGCTATAGTGTATACACATAATGTATAGCGAAAACACTGATTAATCCCCTGTTTTACCGATTTTTGTCGCGTTTCGTAGGGATAGTGAGGGCGGGGGACGGATCGGGTCACTATGAATCTGGGGGGGTCATGTCCCCCCCGTCCCCAGTGCCATCTGCGCGCCTGGCTGAGGGCCACAAAGACCACCGTGCAAGCACTGGGCCGCAACATGTCTAGCCTGGTTGTCTTAGAGCGCCACTTGTGGCTTACTTTAACAGAGATCAGGGACGCTGACAAAACCGCCTTCCTCGACTCTCCAGTCTCTCCATCCGGTCTCTTCGGCCCTTCTGTAAATGGCTTCGCTGATCGCTTCACGGAGGCTCAGAAAGCTTCAAGTGCTATGAGGCACTTCCTGCCCAAGCGCTCTAGCTCGGTCCAACGGCGCCCCAAGAGCACGCCGTGACCGGAAAAGCCCGCGTCTCAGGTTCTCCAGCCCCTCCCCGCGGCTGACACCACTCGACGCCTGAAGCCTGCAAAACGATTCCCGTTTCCCAGGCGCCAGGGCCCTCGACCGAAGCTGACGCTCGACCATGAGCCCAAGAAGCCGTCCTAACCGGCAGGAAAAGGGGTCTATGTCCCGCCGCGGCCGGACCAGCCCCGAAGATCGCTCGAGTGCTTCTCACAGCTCCCTCTTCAGTTCAGGCGGCTGGAGCAGTTGTGTATGCAGACAATGGGCCCGTTACGTGTTACGCACCCCTGCACCCAAACGCTGTTTTAACAGCGACCCACACAGAGCACAAAACGAGCAAAATTTCTCCCCTGACTTCATATCAGTTCGAGCCCCCGCTTTCGCGCTGTGGTTCAAACCTCGGTCAGCAGCACATTACGTCATGTCCTCCGCACCGAAGTATTAAGTCTGCTAGCAAAAGGGGCTATCGAGAGGGTTTCCCCTTCTCTAAGCGAGTCAGGCTTTTACAGCCGTTACTTTCTCGTTCCGAAAAAAGACGGCGGCCTGAGGACCATTTTAGATCTCAGACATCTGAACAAGGCTCTCATGTCACGGCCGTTCAGGATGCTCACGACCAGACATATACTGGCGCAAATTCGCCCAGGCGACTGGTTTTTCTCAGTAGATCTGAAAGACGCTTACTTTCACATTCAAGTGAATCCCCACCACAGGCCATTCTTGAGATTCGCCTTCGAGGGACAGACATACCAGTACACGGTTCTACCGTTTGGACTGGCTCTGGCACCTTGTACATTCACAAAGTGCATGGATGCAGCTCTCTCCCCCCTGAGACAGCGGGGCATGCGCATCCTGAACTACCTCGACAACTGGCTCATATTGACTCAGTCAGAGGCGGAGTCACATACTCACAAAGCCTGGCTCCTCAGCCATCTAGAATGTCTAGGGCTCAGGGTGAATTTTTCAAAGAGTATTCTGTCACCCAGCCAACGTATCATGTTCCTGGGGACAGTATTCGACTCCGTTCTTATGAGAGCATGGCCCTCCCCGGCCCGTGCTCTATCGATTCAGCGGCTCGCCGCATCGTTCACGGAGGGCTCTCATGCACCCCTCAGAACGTTTCAGAGGATCCTTGGCCTTATGGCCTCAGCATCATCAGTACTCCAACTAGGCCTACTGCGCATGCGTCCTCTTCAGCTATGGCTAGCACCTCGGGTGCCACCCCGCGCCTGGCACTCAGGCCGATTGACTATCAAGGTGGATCAGCGCTGTGTTCAAGCCCTGGCCCCTTGGACGAACGCCAGCTGGTTTCAGCAGGGCGTGAGTATGGGGGTGGTCTCCAAGAGGAGGATGATTTCAACGACGCTTCCAACTTATGTTGGGGAGCCCTGTACGAGGGCAGGCCTGCCTCCGGCCTCTGGTCGAGCTCGGAGAAACGCCTACACATCAACTGCCTCGAAATGAGGGCAGTTTTTCTGGCCCTGAAAACCTTCCTCCCATACCTGGCTGGACACCACGTATTGGTCCGGACGGACAACATGTCAGTGGTATCTTACATAAATCGCCAGGGCGGCCTCAGGTCCCGCAACCTGCTTGCCATAGCCACCCAGCTACTGTTATGGGCTCACACCAATCTGCGCTCGCTCAGGGCAGCTCACGTGCCGGGCACGTTGAACACGGGAGCAGACATGCTCTCTCGGGGCAGGGTTCCCCCAGAGGAATGGTCTCTCCACCCTCAGACGATTCTCCTACTTTGGGAGGTCTTCGGGAAGGCAGAAGTAGATCTCTTCGCCTCAGAAGACAATCGTCACTGCCCAATCTTCTTTTCAAAGAGCAGGGATGCGTTGGCCCACGACTGGCCCAGCCTTCCCCTCTATGCTTTTCCTCCGGTCTCGATGCTCCCTCAGGTCATCGAACGGATCAGAGACACGAAATGCGCAGTGCTCCTGATAGCTCCTCTATGGCGAACCCAGTCTTGGTTTCCGGAGCTGATACGGCTGTCTGTGACAGACCCTTGGCCAATCCCAGTGAGGCGCGACCTTCTGGCTCAGGCCAGCAGGACTATATGGCATCCCCGTCCCGATTTGTGGGCCCTACACGCTTGGCCACTCAACGGGTACCCCAGGACCTCCCAGAGGGCGTCCTGAACACGATCAGGGAAGCTAGAGCTCCGTCTACCAGACGCCTCTACCACCATAAATGGTCAGTGTTTTCCAGCTGGTGTTTAGCTCGAAACCTCGACCCACACACTTGTGAAATTCCAAGAGTGCTATCTTTTCTCCAGGAGATGCTGGATGCGGGTCGATCCCCCTCCACTCTCAAGGTATACGTAGCAGCCATTGCTGCACAGCATGTTTTGGAAGCCGGAGCCTCCTTAGGAAAATGCGACCTTATAGTTCGCTTCCTTAAGGGCGCCAGAAGGCTTAACCCGCCTCGGCCGCCATCTGTCCCAGCATGGGACCTTTCTTTGGTTCTGCGGGCTCTTAAGGGACCTCCCTTTGAACCACTTCGGTCAGCCGACCTAAAACCTCTCTCCCTGAAAACCGCCCTGCTGTTGGCACTGGCGTCAGTCAAGAGAGTGAGTGACTTACAGGCGCTCTCTACTAGCGCTTCCTGTCTGGAATTTGGCCCCAATGACTCTAAGGTCATCCTTAGGCCAAGACATGGATATATTGCTAAGGTGCTCTCAACTCCGTTCAGAGCCCAGGTTATTTCTCTGTCAGCTCTTCCCACCTCAGAAGAGTTCAGTGATGTTCTCACACTCTGCCCTGTCAGAGCTTTGAGAATTTATTTAGAGCGTTCAGCCTCTTTCAGACAGTCTGAACAGCTTTTTGTTTGCTTCGGGGGCCGAACCAAAGGTCTTCCTGTCACGAGGCTCACGCTGTCCAGGTGGATAGTGGATGCCATTGCTCTGGCCTACACCTCACTGGGCCTTACATGTCCCATAGGTGTTAGAGCTCACTCCACGAGAGGCGTCGCCTCTTCGTGGGCCTGGTCAAGTGGTGTTCCTATCGAAGACATTTGTGCGGCGGCCGGATGGTCCGTCCCGTCCACATTTGTGAGATTTTACAACCTGGAAGTTCCTGCTCTGCAGGCACGAGTTCTCTCTATCTAAGCTCTGGCTCTGCGGACCCAGGCTGGTTTTGACATTCTTTCTGTCACACTTGTGCGACGACCGGCTAGTCTGTTTCGTCCACATTTGTGAAACGTTACAACCCAAAAGTCCCTGCTCCGTGGGTACGAATTCTCTCTAGCTAGGCCCTGGCTCTATGGATCCAGACTAGTTATGAAAATGTCTATGCAGGACGTTATGCGCTATATAACATATGCGGCGGCCGGCTGGTCCGTTCCGTCCACATCTTAGACCTCTATGGTACCTGCCTTATAGGCATGAGTAGTCTCTATCTAACGCTGGCTCTGTGGACCCAGACTAGTTTTTGATTCAGACACTGGTTGTCATCTCGTGTTGTGGGATTCTTAAGACTGGCCCTTGGCCCAGCTTTATCTGTTTGGATATCTAAGGGCCCGAAGATTCGGTCTCTTTATCCTAGGCTATTCTGTACTTCCTGGAGCTCTCGGTGAGTCAGATTGGCCAAAGACGACAAGCACGGCGTTTTAAATAGTGTTCCCACAGCGTTTTCAACGCAGTACGAGAGAACGTTCTCGTAAGGGAACGTACTTGGTTACTTACGTAACCTCGGTTCCCTTAGAGATAAGGGAACGAGTACTGCGTTGCCTTGCCGTGCTATTGTCTTTTATGGCAGGTGTCTTTTCGCTTCAGTCGATTTAAACCTGTCAAATGGCGGATTCTCTGTGTATTTATACTCTTCTGTCACGTGCAGTTTCGCACGCTTGACTCTGGCAGAGTGCCAAGCGCCCCGATTGGCTCGCGCTCCTCTGCTGTTCCGCCATTGGTTCGTGCAGTTGGTTTGCACAAGCCAATCAGCACGTTCACGCGAGCTTCTAGCTCTCGCATGTGCTGCAGCAATGCGTTTTAAAATAAAGGCTTCAATATTCTCGAGAAAAGGAGTTTTCCCACAGCGTTTTCAACGCAGTACTCGTTCCCTTATCTCTAAGGGGACCGAGGTTACGTAAGTAACCAAGTACGTTTTATATGTAGGTTTTTCACACAGAATTTCAATTGAAGTGTTCAATCCAGTTGTTTCAACTGTTTTTGTAGAGTTTTAGAATGTTTGAGCAGTGTGTGTATGATTGTCAACAATCTGGCATTATCTAAACATGAACTGTTGACAAAACGAATGGGAGTGAGCAGCAGACACAAAGCGCTTTAATTCACGCTCAACTTGTTTTTTTTTTGTAAGGTGAATTCAACTAGGCATTCTGTGTCTTTGAAGCAACAAATGCTAAATCATTTGTTACATGTTTTTTCTTTTATTTCGTGATTTGTGTGGACGACACGCAGCGACGTATAGCCTACAGTAATATTATTAGCCTGTATGATGTGTTTTTACCCTGAAATGTTTAATTTCGAGAGAGACTCGGCACGCGCAGTGAAAGAGACAAAATAAACTTACTAAAAAGAGATCCAGCGCAAGAGAGAGGCAAAGAAAAACGCCTGTTCTTAATTTGTTGTTTTGAAATATTTTCATTTTGTACTGTTTTAATTGTTTAATTTAGCTGCAATTTCTTTGACAATACAAATTTAAAATGTCGCAAAAATAAGATTCTGTACCTATTTCTAATTTTGCATTGCAAAGGGAAAAAAACTCTAATCTCGATGCAACCCTGTTTTAAATAAATAACTGTCCCGACACTATTTAAACCTTGAAATGTGCGATGGGGTTTCAAACTTAATTTTAATGTTCTTTTACATTTTCATTGGTTTTTATATTGAAAGCAATACTATTTAGTTTTTTTTTTTTTTTTTTTTGTGCAATGTATGGATCTGTTTTGAAGATTTATTAACAGCAGATATCTTCAATAATGTTCAATCATCACTCAGTTAATCACTTAATTATCACATTAACTCCAACACTGATTCAGTGTCACATTTAACACCCTATAGTGTGCACACTGCGCAGTGTTCATTTCATCTGGGCTAGCCAGAATCATTATTATTTTTTAGCTGCTTGAACAGTGTGTTCAGAAAACACTTTTTATTGCAGTAGAGGACATCAAAACTAGACAAGAATATCATCAGATGTTTCCTGTATTTAATGCTGACATTGGGAAGTACTCTTATTCACTGTTCACATCTGAAGTCTAATTGACTGATCAGAAGTGTGTTTTATCATTAATACTTTTAAATATCATACCACCATGTGATAATATGGAGTGACATCCAGCACTGACGTGATGATCAGATATGCAAAAAAATTGTGTAACTATGCTGTGATTAAGAAGTTAATAAATACAGTGTTATTTATACACTACATCAGGGCCGGAGTGGGGCCACTTTTCAGCCCGGGAGTTTCAGGCCCAAGACCGGCCCACTTTTTCCATGGTGGAATTCCAAATTAGCACTTTTTTAAAATTGGATAAATGAAGCAACAGTTCAGCTCGTACTATTGTGTAGTTAGTATTAATACCATGGGTTAACAAATAATGTAAAGGTTAAATAATAATTCACTTAGACTTTATAAGAAGCATAAGAAGCAATTGCAACTTTTTCACACAATTCTGACGTTATATTTCGCAATTCTGACTTTATATTTCGCAATTCTGACTTTATATTTCGCAATTCTGACATTATAACACGCAATTGCTACTTTATATCACACAATTCTGACTTTATATTTCGCAATTCTGACTTTATAACACGCAATTGCGACTTTATTTCACACAATTCTGACTTTATAATTTGCAATTCTGACTTTATAACACGTTTTATGATTTTATATCACACAATTCTGACTCTATATCTGGCAGTTCTGACTTTATAAGCAATTGTGACTTTATATCACACAATTCTGACTTTATATTTCGCAATTGTGACTTTATAACACGTTTTATGACTTTATATCACACAATTCTGACTCTATATCTTGCAGTTCTGACTTTATAAGCAATTGCGACTTTATTTCAGGCAGTTCTGATTTTATATCTTGCAATTCTGACTTTATAAGAAGCAATTGCGACTTTATATCACGCAATTCTGACTCTATATCTCACAATTATTTATAACACGCAATTGCAACTTTATTTCAGGCAATTCTGACTTTATATCTCACAATTCTGACTTTTTAACACGCAATTGCGACTTTATTTCAGGCAATTCTGACTTTATATCTCGCAATTCTGAGAAAAAAAGTCAGAATTGCGAGATGTAAACTCGAGATAAAAAGTCGCAATTATCTTTTCAAATGTTTTATTCTGTGGCGGAAACAAAGCTTCCATAGCCTACCTCCTGGCCTCTTCCTCCCATCCATCCTCCCTGACGCGTACCGTTACGGCCGGGGTGTCGTGCCGAAAAGTGATGGTCTGCCGAAAATTGATTGCATTATTTATTGCAATAAGTAGAGGCTTCAATCATTTTGTTATAAGTAGAATACTGTATTTTATGGGTTGTTTTCGACATTTGAAGGTATTTTAACAGGTAAAAAGGGCTGGATTGGTTGGTACACAGCAGGTAAAATAATGCAGAGTCATACGGATATTTGCAAAAGAGATCATGTCTTTATTTTATATATAGCTTAGCGGTATGTTAAGTCATGTTATTATAGGCTACAGTCCGTTTTCCAAATACAAACACGTATTCCATCGGCAACAACAGGCTTCTATTATTTCCTATAATGTAAATGTCATACCTGATTAAGCTATAAACTGCAAACGCTTATTTGGCCACAATTGTTATTATTATGTTAAAAGAAACGTTAAAGTATCACACAGACATACCTTTGCTATTACCACGGAGATAAACTGATGGTTATTTATTTGCACGTTATGTATGTTTAATCCAGCTGTAGACGTTAGGAGACTGGGCGCAATCAATTTTCGGCGGACCATCACTTTTCGGCACGACACCGGCCCAGCTATCAGTAGGCGCCGGCGGAGCCGCGGTAGCCTCCCTGAGAAAACGTTTTGAAAAGACGGGCTATGGGCAACCATTTCTATAGGAGGGGAGGGGAGAACTCCCTCACATGGTACAACCCATGCTGAGTTGCGCGCTGTGGTGGCAGAATGCGGAACGTGTGTATCCTAATGTAACTAATGTGACATTGAAATGTAAAAAAAAAAATAATAATTCCTCGACCGGCCCAAAAGTGAAGCGGCCCACCGGGAATACTCCCGATTCTCCCGATTACCCACTCCGGGCCTGTACTACATACATCAATAATCAGCATATGAAACGCAACAATGGTGACGCTTCATGCCAGCACACAAAACTCACTCATGACTCCCAGCATGCATTGCGGCACAGATAATTTATGCAGCTGAAACTTTTACTGTTTAAATTTATATATATATATATATATATATATATATATATATATATATTTTTTTTTTTTTTTTTTTTTTTTTTTCACCATTATTGAGGTTTGTATGATGAGTGCTGATGTCTAAGTGTGTCTCAATTTTTACTCAAAAGATGTTATAACATTTTTGGAAAATATCACACAGATCTCTTTATCATTTCAGTGTTAATGCATTACAATGGCTGTGTTCGAACCCATACACTCACAGGTACTTAATTTCAATAATACTTAATGAAGGCTAAATGAGTAGGTACTATATAACCTGAAAGCATGAAGTATGAATGTGATCCGGACATCATCCGCCATGTTAATGTTATCATGTGACTTACGGCATTATCACAAGTGCAACAACTTAAAAGATATGAGCGACAGGTTTAATTCATCTATCTGTAAATATCTTGTTATTGATGAAACTTGCTCATGTTATGGTCTTGTTGAAGAAACCGCTGCCCATGTATTTAGTAATTGTAGTAGGCTATAGTATTTTGGGTTGATTTAATTTCTTGTATTTTTAACTCTTCTAGTGTGACCCACAGTTTTATCCTTAAAGAGTTTTATTATGAAAACCCAAAATCATTTTCTCTTGAATATTTTTTTTTATTTCTTTATTTTATATGCAAAACTTTTCATCCACAAGCAAGTGGCTTAAATCTCCTTTGTTTTCCTTTTTTTTTTTTCTTGTTTAAAGGGGGGGGGGGGGGTGAAATGCTATAAATGCTAATGTTTTTTACACTGTTAAAGAGCTGGATTCCCATGCTAAACATGGACAAAGTTTCAAAAATTAAGTTGTACGTTTGAAGGAACGGAAAGTTTCGGAAAGTTTTTTTCGAGTATGGGTCTGTGTGACGTCAGCTGGAGCGGGGTTTCCTTATAAGGGTCCTAAGGGCACTTCTCTCGGGAGGGCGCGCGCGCACCCGTCGACCAGAGGGACGAGCAGAGAGCGAAAGCAGTACGCCCATAAAGCGCTGTGCTTGCGATGTCAAAGAAAGAAGTGTGTTTTTGGTTGCCAGGGCAGGACAATCTTGCACAGATTCCCAAAGAAACCAGCGTTAAGGGACCAGTGGATGGAGTTTGTTTTTCCAGAGCATCAACGGAGTTCCCTGTTCCCTGCATTTCGACGATGATTGTTTTATAAACAAGGCCCAGTTCGACGCCGGATATGCAGATCGTCTAATGCTTAATAATGGAGCAGTCCCAATGATAAAGGTTCGCGGTCGTGCGTTGGAAGCGCAGGCGGTGAGTAAAACTGCTTCAAATGTATGTGTGTTGTTAGCTATCGGCGCGTAAGCACAGCACGTAAACAGTGAACAGCGCTCGTGATTCTTCAGCTCCGCCCACACGGCACGCCTCCAGCCACTCGATTTTTTCCGGAAATACTCGGAACTGCCTATCTTTATTTTATAATTATAATAAAACTAAAGACTTTTTGGAGATATGAAGGATGCAGTACTACTCTATAGGCACTCAAGATTAACATGAGATTGACTGAAACTGAGTGTTTCACCCCCCCTTTAATTTAACTCTTGTTTCATCCCTCAGGCTTATAAATAACTAATAATAATAATAATGCATTATGGGCAATTCATAGATATTTAACCTTGTCAGTATGCTTTTTGTCTATCTCATACTATGATGTACACAAAACCATGATATTTATATATATGTATTTTTTATTTTTTTACCACCACCAGTGTGCAGCATCCACACACACAAACACACACACACCAGCTGGAGAGGATAGAGAGGAATAGAAGAAATCAGTTCATATTTAACAATCTCATAGCTTTATTTATGCAATTGTAAATGCAGTGTAAATATATTAATGCCAGATCTTATGCCGCCACTGTGTCACCTCTGCACTGCAAAGATGGATTTTGATTTGATGATTTAATTTGACTGATAACAGTGGCATTATGTAATTATTCTAATAGAATTTAATTTGAATGTTAGAATTTGGCATAAAAGGTGATGCATACATCTACAAATGTCCATATATATGTGAAAATGCCCCTGGAAATCAATTTAAGATGGCAAATATTACCCCTTAATAAAAAAATAAATGTTAATTTCTGTCACTGCTGTGAACTGTCCACTGCATAGAATATGAAAAATATGAATATCTAACAGGCCTAAACCAGCCATGGCACCAAGCACAAAAACACAATCAGTAAAAAATCTAATTATTATCAACAAAACTTTGAAAATATCGATCGAGAGTTCGAGACATATTTTGTCAATATTGCACACCCCCTAATCCTAATGCATGGTATTAATTTTGATTTCTTCGGGTCTTAAAAAAGTTTTTAAAAAGCCTTAAATTTGACTTTAAAAACAGAAACCCTGCATGTATGTATATATATATAGTGCACATTAGTATTTTAGATGCACATATGTTATATTGATATTAAAAAGATACTCTTCAGTTACAGAAATGATCATTGTATACTGTAAAATCCAACAGTGATTCTAACTATCATAAGGTACGATGCAGATTTTTGTGCTGTGTTTTTAAAATTTATCATGAGTTCTGAGCGTTCTCACATAACTCTGTCCTCATTCATTTGTATGTTCCTCATCTTGTTTGGGCTGTTTAATATTAGTATTTTGTTTAAAATACTCTACCCCAGCACCCCCTGATCAAATATTTTCAAGTGGCTATACATAAGATACTCTTCAGTTACATACATTTTCATATGTATATACTTATATAAACACACACAGACTATGTTTAATATCAATTAATGATCTTTAAAAAAAATTGTTGCTCCTTTTTGTTGGTCATAAACCCCCTGTGAAACTTTGTGTTCAAGTCAAGTCAAATTTTATTTCTATAGCACATTTAAAAACAACAGAGTTGCACCAAAGTGCTGTACAGAACTACAATGTGCAAATAAAAAGCATCAAAATAGACAAGGCAAAATACAATTATAAACACATTACACCCGATACAATCCATTTAATAGATCATATAAAATTAATCAAAAGCGACTTAATTAAAAGCCAGAGAGAATAAATAAGTTTTAAGAGCCGATTTAAAACCGTATAATGACGGAGCAGACCTCACAGTGAAGGGCAAACTGTTCCAGAGTTTAGGTGCCACTGCAGAGAAGGCCCGACCACCCTTGGTTTTACAGTGGAAGCGTGGGACAGTTAAAAGAAGCTGATTACAAGACCTAAGAGTTCTTTGGGGAGTGTACAGAGTCAGAAGGTCACATATGTATTTTGTGTTGATATAATCCATCTATATTTGGGACAA
Organism: Leucaspius delineatus; assembly: GCA_023718395.1. Taxonomy (NCBI): domain Eukaryota; kingdom Metazoa; phylum Chordata; class Actinopteri; order Cypriniformes; family Leuciscidae; genus Leucaspius; species Leucaspius delineatus. Next base: position 7,870,054 of record CM043355.1, read on the forward strand.
TATCTCGAAATTGACCATGAGTCACACAGAGACTTCAACATTCAGCATACAAAACACAATAATGGCAACAATTCAATTTTATTTAAAGTAAATAATGAAGTACACTCAGTTCTTTTTATATACTAGAACTCTTGTGTATGTGAACTATTCTAACTAAGCATTCATTTTATTGCAAGCATCCAAGGCAATCGGTTTGCAATCTTTTTTTTTTTTTACTAATGAGATTTTAAAGTGTACTTTGATATAAGAATATTATCTGATGAAAACAAGAAACAAAAAAAAAAGATTTGCCAGTAATAAAAGAACAACACAAATATATCCTTCACTCATCATTTCTGCAGATGAAGTTGAGTTTCTTGTCTTGAGGAAGGCTGATCCAGCGCTGATCTCCTCCAGACTGAACTGCTCCAGATCTCACTCCAGACTCACAGTCCTCGTCTCCTGTGCCGTTCCCTGGAGCCCAGTTCTGATAGCACACGGTCTCTCCGCTCACCCAGAACCAGAGGCCCACAGTGCAGGAGTGACGTAAACCCAACCACACCGCCTCAGTAGACGCACCTTTAACCACATTCATCACACGACGCTGCTTCTCATCTGAATGAACCGAGACCAGATCCGTATAATTCTGTCTGCAGTATCTCAGAGCTTCAGGCCACGTCAGAGTCTCGTTGACCATAATCAGTTTATCTGGACACAAAACAAACCACAAGCAAAAACTAGAGAGAGACTGATCAAAAACAACATGCAGAACAAACACTGTGGAGGAATCTGTCATGTCAGACATGTAGCATGAACTTTAAGATATCTGGAGGTGATGGATGGATTGTGTGTGTTTGTGAGGATCTGCTCACCTTCATGACACACAAAAGGAAATTGGTTGTTGCAAGAGGTGTCTATCCATTTTCCTTGAGCGTTGTGTTCGATTGCTGCACAACTTTCATATCCTCCAGCATTATTAGGTTCACGAGTATTCCAGTATCTGAATGAGGAGTTACTCTGATCTGACCACTGCCATGAGTCTTTGACTCTGAACAGACCGATCCAGACATCATTAGATCTGTGATTATCATTGATGAACTTCTGAATCTGTTGATTCTCATTCTGGTTCCTCACACTGACCAGATCAGTGTTATTCTGTCTGCAGTATCTCTGAGCGTCTGTCCAGTTCTTCGTCTGATTGACAAAGACGAGTCCTGTGTTCACTTTAAGAAAAACACATGGAAACAGATTCATGAATTAGTTTGTTTATAATTATTATTATGATTTATGGTTTGGATGTGAATAAAAACAGCGGTGGAAGCATCAGAAACATGTGCCATTCAAAGAATGTTTCCACAGTTTATTATATATTAAATATTCACAATTTCTTTAAAAAAAAATCTGATATATCATTAAGCCCTGTAGGCATTTTTGCACATTCTGCACATTTTGCACATTTTCACATTCTGAGTTGCTTTTTTCTGATTGATATACACAAAAGTAAAGACTCATAACTCCAAAACTATAGCAAGGAGAGGCAAAAGGTATTGGTATCGTTTGATATAACTCTTTTTAATTTTTTAGAAAATTAACATTTACATTATATTTGGACATTATCATGCTGAGAAACTATTTTATTATAATGTTACATATCTTTCTTATTTGATAAGTTATTTACAAGTTCCCCTACATGTGAGCTGCATCTGGACCAAATTTTGTGGTGATAGCATAAAGTAATCAAAAGTTACAGCATTTGGAACTAAGGTAGCCTTTTTGTTTAGTACGAAAATGCAAAAAGGTGTGCACTCTAAGAATACTTTATTTGATACAAACAGGAGAAAATAAATATACAAACGTTTCGTACTGATGTCCATTTTATTTATTGATATGATGCACCGTGAAAACTAGACATACAAGAAACAACAACAAAAAAACACACACACAACTTAACACACTAAACACGCCACTAAAAACACAAAACAAAATGTACCCTTTTACTGTGTTTGACTGGTAACCAGCAGTAGAATGGTCAGGAGCACTAACACGTGTAACTGAATTCACGTTTCGCCATTCAGTTGGCGCTAACACTTCCAGGTTAAGTAGATCAGAAAGAGTCACATGACTGACATTCATTTTAGAAAAACTGCGAATACAACAGTACTAAAATACAATAACAACAAAATTATGAAATTGGCACAGAAATACATTTAAATTATTAAATCTTAAAAAAAACATCAACCTCTGAAATCCCCAGTATGTCATTCATTACCCACAGCTGACCTACTAGCAATACCCATATGTGTGAAATATGGGCAGTAAACCCCCGTGCCAGGTTGCGCCGATAGACCATGATATTGTTTATCTAGAGATATTATCAAAAGCATCAGCCATATATATCAGGAGGATTTAGCATTTCCCAATTTATGTATTAAATGATTATTATTATTATTATTATTATTATTATTATTGTTGTTTTTATTATTATTATTAGGTTAGGCCTACTTCTAGTATTAAACTGATATTACCGAACAATTAATTTGCCCTCCAATAATTTCATTGCACAAGTTCACGTTCAAGTAGCACATTTAAAAACAACCACAGTTGACCAAAGTGCTTAACAATGACAAGATCCACACAAATAAACAAATAAACAAATACAGTAGAAATTGTCTCAGTTGCAAAACTCAACTCGAAATAAAAGCTAAGGAATACAGGTACAGTGTAGGTCTTAAGCAATGACTTTACATTTCAGCATTCCTAGCTGTTCTAATATGAACCGGTAAACTATTCCAGAGATTAGGACCAGCCACTGTGACGGCTCGGTCACCTTTATCTTTCAACCTGGATCTCAAAACATCGAGGAACATCTGACTGGACGACCTCTGTAGGAGCCATATTTAGAATTTTGTGCACTACCAAATTGATACTTGTTTAATTCACTTATTTTATATTTTTCTTTTATGTTTCATATTTGGACTAACCTGTTCACGTGAATAGACTTGCTCCTCCTCCTTGACACGTCATTACGGCGCGAATGTGCAGGTCTTAAATGTGTATTAGAATTGTTGGTAGAGTGTGGAGAGCAACAGTTTTCTTCAATCGCATGCTATGGTATCGATGCTCACAGCGATATTTTGTTTTTTGTTTTCTTGGAAAGTTTAATTGAATTTTTTTGGGATTTTTTGAAAGTATACCGGAGATTATGTTCAATAAACCGCGGCTTTTGTTATGACTGCATCTCCGTGCGTGCTTTGTGGACATGTGAATCGGGAGAGACTCCTCCGCTAACCTCAAAAGGGCTAAAGAAAGTTTTAACAAGATTAGCCTCTACAACCTCAGTGCTTTGACGGGAGAGATAAAAAGTGTTTTCACGTTGCAAAGATAATAAAATATTAGATAGATTAGCTTACTCCTCATTGAAAATGATTTAAAAACATTTAGTTTGATTATACAATGAATTACAGAACTATAATTACAATTATTAAGTCCATAATGTAAAGTCCGAACACTGCAATAGTCATCAATGAAAATTAAAGAGTAGCTTTTTTAAAAAAAAAAAAAAAAAAAAACTTGTTTAACACGAACAGTTTACAGTTTGTTTAACAGTAGGCTACTTCTGTTTTCAGTTTTTCACAATGTATATATGGGCCACAAGATAAATATTGAGAAAATAAATGTAGACAGTTTTATTATACTGCTATCAGCATGTTGAGTAGGATGTATCTCTCGTTGTCTCTGAGAGAATATGCGCCAAAACTCGTCAGTGTTTACTTTTATTTTCTGAGGTGGATAATTGACTGGGGTTTGAGATTTCTTCACCGGCACAACTCTCACAGAAAGGCACATTGCTTGTGTGATATCTACTGACTTGTCTTCATGGTTTAAAATGGAAAACGTACGTAATATTGCGCCGGTTTTCTTTTCTTTTTTTTTTTCTTTTTTTTTTCAATTAGAAAATGATGGACAACAGTTCACGTTTCCTGTGATGATAAAAATTAAGTAAATATTAAATAAATTAGTAAATAAAGTGAAAAGTGAAACAATTAAATGAATGATCAAGTAAATTAATAAAATATATGCCGGTGTATAGCCTATGTACTGGCAGGCTTGGAAGACGAGGGTAATATGGTTTAGCTATCCAGTTTGCAACACAAACTGGAGGTAAGCAACAGTTTGTTAAATTGCATTCAGTTTGATAGCCACAGAATTTAAAGATATCCCGGACGAAAATCACACAGTGTACACTGTAAAACTTTGACCTGTAAATGAATGGTAAAATACTGGCAACACTGTTGTCAGTTATTTACTGTTAATTGTTCAGTTCTTTACTGTAATCTATGGTATGTTACTGTAAAGATACCATGCTAGAGTTAACTCATTTCATTTGCAGAAACCGACTGCCTTAAATTGGCCAACAGACATTACATTTATAATTATTTATAATGCGCCAATATTGTGAGCATAATATTACTGTGAACTTATTTATTTGGAGTCCACTAAGAAATATTTTAAATAAAGAGATTTTCACTGAATCAGCAACTACACAGTCCTCGTCAGAACGTATAGGCTCACTATTGGCCAGCATCACACGCATCACACACATGACCACCGGTGATGAAGAGAGATAAATAGATAGCGGGTGCGGGGAGAGAGTATGTAGGGATGGGAAGTTAGGAGTGCCGTCGCTACTGTGCTGAATGCTGATGCTTTTGAACTGCAAGAGCCCGGCTGGACTTTGCCCTTTTGATACGACTTACGGTGGGATTTCCCCTTTTGTGACTGAGACTGTCAGACGTCAATGTGAGTGCTGAAGTGACGACACACTGTGACGACACCGCTCACATTTCCCTTCATGTAACGGTGTGGAACCCTTTTGTTGAACTTATTCTTGTACTAACAGATGCTGTATTACTGTTTTTCTTGATTGCTTAAACACTATTACCATGCTTTTGAACTAAAAAAGCTCCAAGGCCAAGGCTAAGGCCAAAGAGACAAGCAGTGCCACTCTAGTTGCCCATGTCTTTGTCCATGGTTTGATTATGAGGGAGGCTGGGCAACGAGTACAGCCAAACTCGAGTCGCTTCACCGTCGCCTCGATCATAAGAACCTTCCTGGAGAAGAACAGGTACAGTAGATGTGCTTCAGACTGCTCTCTACTGTAACTGTTGAGAGCTGTACACTGTGCTGTTACAACACATACATGAACTGTAGCTGTTGCCCTACATTACTGGAATAAAAAGAATTGCAATCGATTGCCTCACATACCGATAGAGTTTTCTGAATGCTTCCATTTTGTAAAAATTATGTGTTACAGTAATCAGTACTTCTATTTTTCTAGAACACAGAGACGATGAAATGGAGGAAGCCTGCCAAATATTTCAGTTGATGCAAGAGGATTTATTTATTTATTTTATTTTTTTGGTGTGTTGTACTGTACAGTACATTAGGGAATAAAAAAAATATGTGCCAATGTATCCATTGGTTGTGCCTTTTGTGTTTTGGGGTTTGTGAGGGGGGAACCACAAGCAACATAACTTACCATGTAAGACTAAATGTAACTAAGACTAAGACTGTATGTAAGACTTGTAGTGTGTGTGATTTTGAGGGCTTATGTGTGATGTCTGAGGGCAAAGTGTGTTTTTTCAGCAAGAGTGAATGGTTTTGAGTATAGAGCTTCATTTTGAACTGAAAATAGGATGTTTGCTGTGTGTTTACTGTTTTGAGAAAACGAGGCATAGTTTCAAGAAATGTGTTTAAGCAATCAAGAAAAACTGTAAGCATGGAGTATTAAATGGAAATGTATCTGAAACGTGTGTATTTCACAAATATTGCATTTATTTCACTTCAGCTGTGGTAAAGTATGCAAACACCATGTGAGCGGTATAGCTACGGGAAGCAGAAAGTGTCCGACTCACTCTCAGTTTTCAGCTCCTGCACGCAGCAACTCTCTCCGATCGGTTACTCGCCACAGCCGCAGCCGATGAACAACTAACGAGAGATAAATCTACTTCATCTTATGCTGATAACAACGGTATAAGTAACTAATGTGACAGAACGGCTACCTCTCCCTCATAACCAGCAATAATTTTCATTAATGACTGATTATTCCAGTTTTCAGATATATTATAGACTGAGTTATAGGCATATAATTAAAATTATTAACATTGTATAACTGTATAATCTAAATGTTTTCAAATAATTTTCGATGAGGAGTAAGCTAATCCATCTAGGATGTAGACTTTAGATTTTGGTTGAAAATGAAATTTTGGTAGATTTATAGGCCTATTAATAGGTTGCTTTTAAAAGGTGACCATAACTTCTAACTAAAACACAAACTATTATTTTTTTCATGTTGAAAAGTTATCTTTTAAAAAATTGTTGCTAACACTTATGTCCAACACCTTGTAAAACTTGTAATTGGGTTAGTTCTATTTTTGTTACACCATCTTGTAATTGACCATGCTTGAGTCACACACACACTTCAACATTCAACAGCAAAACAACAATGGTAGCTATAATAAGTCAAGAGTAAATGTGAAGTAAATTATCAAGTACTCTCAGTTCTTTTTTTAGTTTCTAGAACTCTTGTGCAACTGAACTATACTAACTAAGCATTTTTCAGTACAACATACTATTCCTATTTAACTTTACATAGTTTTTTAAAGGGGTGGTTGATTGCTATTTCACTTTTTTCATTTTAAATACTGTGTAATGTTGCTGTTGGTGCATGAACAGTATCTGCAAAGTTGCTGCGCTTAAAGTTCAACGTAAGCAGAGATATTGTCTTTTAAAAATCAGGAAGTTTAATGCCTACAAAAACGTCTCGAATGGGACTACAACGAGATACTTCCCGGGTTTTATACGTAACTAACCCATACATTTACATCAACCCTCCCTCCGGAACATGTTCTGCTGTCGAAGAGGAGGAGTTATAGTGGAGAGCTGTAGCTGTCAGGTCTTCTGTGTTCAGGCTTCCTACAGACGCTGTAGTTCGTCAACAATGGTTAAAATTTAAGTTTGGTTATGTTCCTGACAATTACAATCGTAGTTTAGCTCTCTGTGCTGCACATTTTACGGAAGACAGCTTCCAGAATCTACACGAGTTCAATGCCGGATTCAACAAGAAACTATTACTACAACATGAAGCAGTTACAGCTTTAAAACCAGAGGCCACAACCTGCAAGTAAGGTTTAATCATTTTAAATGTATTTGCCTGTATAATTTAAGACGTAATGTTTTAGTTTTATCAAGGATGTAAAAAAATGCCAGCGCTGGCTTTAGTATATGACAAACGCGTACAAACATTTTGGACCCGAATTTGTAATATGTACAAATTTTGTAAACGTATTTTCCATGTATACTTTATGACGTAATTTTTTGATTTGATCAAGAACACAAACCAATGCCAAAGCTGTTTATAGTAGCTAGTTAGTTCGATGCTATTTTGTGTGTATAAGACAAACGTGTACAAACTTCAAAAAATTATCGCAACAGCAAACTTCAGCTGCTGTTATCACATGTACACCTAAAGAAAACGACAAACTGAGTAAACTAAGCTTTGTGAATAGTTAAACGGTTGTTCATTCTATCAATAAAACAATATCTTTAAAAAACGGTATTACTCAGTCATGTATTCAGTTATATTAAATGTTTAATCAGGGGGAAAGCGTATCTCAAAAGCTAACAAACAGCAGTAGCATTTTCAAGTAACAGCGTATGGGAATTCTTTGAGAGAATAATAATAAAATAAAATAAATTACCATTCAGAAACGTTTAGTAAGAGCCGTGTTTGCGGAGGTTCTGCTTGACTCTCTTCATCACCGCGCTCTGGGTCTGATTCTGGCTCAAACTGATGAGGCAATATTGACACCATTACATTTGACCGGAGCACATGCAACTGTCGCCCGTAAAGGTAATGGGCGTGAAGATTCCGGACGCAGTTTAGCCAATTACAACACACCGGCCGAACTAACCAATCTGAGCTCATTGCCTCTTTCTGAGGGAGTGGTTTCATAGACTCAGGAAGTCAACCCATAGACAGTATATAAACTGGACACAGTGACCCCATAGGTTTCAACGGAGAGAAAGTGAAGCACATTAGAAGCCCTCATTTCCTGATTGCCAAGCGTACTGCGCAGACTCAAACTGAGCTTGACGACGTGGATGTGACGTGAGCAGCCTGCCTGACAGTTGTAAGTTTTCTAGTAGCGGTGCCAAACGAAATCTGAACCATTCCCTTCCGAATCTTGCAGAGATGGAAAGCGTGAGTAGAATCTGTCCATGAGCTAGGAGCAGGAGCAACGTCATGACTCTCTATGGCCTTCTCCCTTGACTTTATCGGACTTTATGCCTCCACGTCCCCCCTGATTGCATGCGAGCTTCTCTTCCTGTCTCTACGGTAATTTCCAGAGAGTCGCGTGGTTATGACGCAATCGTTAGCCTACTTTTACAAAAACTGCTTCTACGGGGGCATAACGTAAGATACAAGGTAATGGAGCCTTTTATACATTGTCGTGTTTCTTTAGAAATAAACCATGGACAAATGGAGTCTTTAAACGCCTCAGATGTAAAGTTATTCGCTGTCAAAGTGACGCCAAAATGAATGGGAGTCAATGGGATGCTAACAGCAGGTGAAGGCTTGTTAGCCAATGGCGGCTCCCGGGGGTACCTTCAAAGTAATATGAAACGCTTACCCACTGAGTCAACCGGTCGTTCAAATGACAGAGGAGGAAGCGGCTTACAATAAAGGTGAAATTTATGAAAAATAAGGCGTTTTTTAACAAACGAAACACGAAGACATGTTATATTGCAGCCCATAAACACAATCAAGCAAAGAAAAAAGGCAGTAAACCACCCCTTTAAGGCAATCGGTTTGCATGATTTGTTAAGTGTCTATTAGATTTTACAGTGCAGTATATGGTGTATCTTTTATAAATGAATGTTTGTTCTGATTGTTTGAGCTGCACTTACTGTTAGATGAACTGCAGATGAAAGTCCGGCTGTCACTACATTGAGAATCATGCCATTGTCCATTTCTCATCATAACACACTCATCTCTGCCGTCAGGTTGTCCAGATCCCCAGTTCAGATAGAGCGCAGGTTCACCTGAAGACCACTGCCATTTCCTCTGCAGCCCAATCCAGACATACTGAACACCTCCATCATTCACACTCTTGTTCAGCTCGTTCATGTCGTTCATGTTGTCAACGGTGGCCAGATCTGTGTAATTCTCTCTGCAGAATCTCTGAGCTTCAGTCCAGGTCTTCCACACGTTTATAAAGTGATACTGACGCTGAACACATTCAGATACGGAGCAGAGAGCTGTGAAAGAGAGCGTTTGATTTAATGCTTTTCATAACAGGGTCAAACCTGATGAAACTATAAACCATAAATAATACAACAAACACACTCACCAATGAGAAGAAGAATCAAATATAGAGTTTGGTCCATTTCTGAGGAAGAAACATTGAAAAACTCAGAAATCAAACATTTACAGATTCATTATGGAGTAAAATATGACAATTTCAGAAACATGAATGAAACACATAATCATTCAGACAATTTTAACATCAGAAAGTGTAATTGTGTTTGAAGAATGAACATGTTCTTACTTTAGAGGTCGTGTGTTTCTGTCCTGAGTCTGATGTTTCTGTCTGCAGATTTACACTACGTGATTATTATATCTGCTCTCATCCCTCATTCAGCTCATCACGTCACTTGTTTATTACTCTAAAACTAATTTTCATATTTGACTTCCTCCTTATTTGTGCATTGTCCACCTCTCTTTTTCTTTATTTGCATATTGACGTCAGTATCAGTAAATCTACAAGTTCTGTAGGATAAAGTCTTGGCAACAACATGGACAGCAAACTATATACATGTAAATGTCACGGTGTGACAAATGAGGGCGGAACTAAAGTTCGCCGCAATTGTGTCCCCTCCGATATAATAACAAGGAAACACTACCCCCCGTGTAAGTGTATACAGAGCCCGTCTACGGAGAGCCTTGGCACTCCCTATTCAGCCCCATTGTATTGATTTTGGTTGCAGTTCCATTAGAATTCCACTGGGGGTGATCGCGAGCGAGTGCAGACTGAATGGGAGTCAATGGGGCTATACGGCTAAATGTGTCTCTTTCACCCAAATGCCGTTGAGAAATCTCAGATTTTATTGTAGGTTTTGCAAGTTCAACATGGGTTATAGGTCGAAAGTTGAATGAACGAGTACTTATTTCTTTTCTATTTCTTACAGGTTGAGTTGTTGTTGCCCATAACACGCTAGCATTCTGCTAATGACGTCAGCATTCTGACGTCATTGACATTTTAAAAGACTTTTTAAACCAAATAAGTGACTCTAAAAAAATCGAACACCCAGCAATGTGTCATTTCTTTGCATCTCCTTTCGAATACAACATTCAAATTACTAGACAAAAAATTATATCCTGAGAAAAGTGGGTTTTGAGGGGTATTTCGCCATAGACCTCTATTCATTCTGCACTCGCTCGCGAGCGCCCCCGCATGGACAGAGACGTGTTACTGCAACCAATCCAGAACCCGGAAGTAAGCAGAGAGTGCCAATTCTCTTCCTATTAGACATTCTCTGGTGTATATCTGTTGCCCTGCCAACCGGGATGAGGAAATTGACACCAGGTGTGGGAAATTAATCTAGAGCCATGACGAAGCCATGTGGGCATTGAGAAGGATATAAAAAGCCAGTGAAGAGAGACTGTTGCGTGGTTCTCTCCTGTGAGAAGTCGTTCTATTTGAGTGTTGCAGAGAAGAATTGTGGCGTGCAAAGGGAAGTGCTGCTGGAGGGGACTCGAGGAGTGTGGAAGAGTTGTGAAAACACACCGTTTGCCTGGAAGGGAGAGAGATAAGTAATCGACCATCGTATCTCGTACCTGCATGTTTCAACACTGAATTTGAGGTGGATTGGAGTGCTTTGATTGTGCTATCTAAACGTCACTGAGTGAATTATACTGATTCATGTTCGATCTCTTACCCTCTTCCCCCGTGTTGGAACGGTGATGTGAACCCTATCTATGTCTGTGGAGGAAAACCCTGAAACATCTTTTTCCCAACATTGAAGCTCGTTGCTTGTGGCACGGAGACCCCTGGGTGAGTGCTGGCCTTATCTGCACTTATTTGAAGTGGATTGCAGTGCCTAAATTGACGTTTCCCCCTCACGTTGCATGTTTGGAGTGAAATTGCCGTGTGTGGAAGATTTATCCTCTATTGCCGTGCACTCCCCTCGTGCCATGCTGGTCTACTGTCAGTAACTGGAGCTTAATAATGTCGATCGGTTGCATCTGTTGAGGACTAGAAGGAACAGCATCTGTAAGTCAAACTAACCTCTCTGTTTTGAAGTAGTGGTTCTGACTGTCTTAGAAGAAGCTCCGCTCAGCCTGTTGACTTGGAGTCTGCTGCAGCCCTAAGCCCACCTGTACGGTGTGAAGTTATCTGCCCCCTGCAACACACGTGAGAATTGTATACTGCTGTTGAAGTTGATTCTGTTTGTCTTCGTAGAAGCTCCACTCAGCCTGTTGATTTTGAGTCTGCTGCAGCCCTAAGCCCACCTGCACGGTGTGAAGTTATCTGTCTCCCGCAACACATATGAGAACTGTATACTGCTGTTGAAGTTGAGTCTGTCTGTTCTAGAGAAGCTCCGCTCAGCCTGTGACTTGGAGTCTGCTGCAGCCCTAAGCCCACCTGTACGGTGTGAAGTTATCTGCCCCCTGCAACACGTGAGAATTGTATACTGCTGTTGAAGTTGATTCTGTTTGTCTTCGTAGAAGCTCCACTCAGCCTGTTGATTTTGAGTCTGCTGCAGCCCTAAGCCCACCTGCACGGTGTGAGGTTATCTGTCTCCCGCAACACATATGAGAACTGTACACTGCTGTTGAAGTTGAGTCTGTCTGTTCTAGAGAAGCTCCGCTCAGCCTGCGACTTTGAGTCTGCTATGGCCCCAAGTCCATCTGTAAGGTGTGAAGTTATCTGTTCCCGGCAACACACGTGAGAACTGTATACTGCTGTTGAATTTGATTCTGTCTGTTCTAGAGAAGCTCCACTCCGCCTGGGACTTGAATCTGCTATAGCCCCAGGCCCATCCGCATGGTGTGAAGTTATCTGTCCCCTGCAACACACGTAAGAACTGTATACTGTGGTGAAGTTAATTTTGTCTGTCTTAGAGCAGCTCTGCTCAGCTGCGACTTTGAGTCTGCTACAACCCAAAGTCCATCTGCATGGTGCGAAGTTAGCTGTCCCCTGCAACACACGTGAGTTGTATATTGCTGTTGAAGTTGATTCTGTCTGTCCAGGAGAAGCTCCGCTCGGCCTGCGCCTTCGAGTCTGCTATAGCCCCCGGCCCATCTGCATGGTGTGAAGTCACCTGTCCCCGGCAGCACACGTGAGGCCTATATACTGCTGTTGAAGCTGACTCTGTCTGTCCTAGAGAAGCTCCGGTTAGCCTGTTGACTCGAGTCTGCTGCAGCCCCAGAGCCCCAACTGTCTACTCACCTGCGGACACTCACATGTCCATCGTAGGCCTCTGTGAACCTTGCATCAGTGTGGGAAGAGGACCAGCCCTGACTGTATACTCACCTGTGGAAACTCACCTGCCTACCGCATCCCATTGTGAATCCTACAGCGGCGTGGGAAGAGGAAGGGCCCAGACTGTCTACTCACCTGTGGAAACTCACCTGTCTGTCGTCGGTCCCTGGGGACCCTGCATCAGTGTGGGAAGAGGAACAGCCCCGACCGCATACTCATCTGTGGAAATCCATCGACCCATCACAGGCCATTGCGAACCTTGTACCGGCGTGGGAGTGGGCCCCGGAGACTGCTGCATTGCCTCGATTCCGGGGAAGAGGAAAGGAAGATTTTAGCTTAGGTTATTCAAATTACTTTTAACTTTAATAAAAAGAACTGTTATTCCCTTGAATGCTGTTTCCGTCTCGTCTCTGACATGTTCCTCAGGGTGGTCCTGGTTCAGGGGTGGGCGCAGTCCGGCTTGGCCCATCCCGACCTGTGACAATTACTTACTTTTTCTCAATTGCTAAAACACTAAAACCCATTGGCTGAACAAAGTTCTCAGTTGCCTGAACTCCTTTAGCTAACTGTACAGTCTGTTGTCAATACCTTAAACCATTTCACATGGTAAAACACAATGTGCAGATATCACTTGGACTTTTCAGCAAAACTCTAAACACATTCTCATTCTCAAAACACATTCTGCACTCTAATGCACACGCCATCCATACTGGTAAACACAAGAGGCAACAATCAAATACAAATAGAGAACACACGTCATTGATTGAACACAACCACTCAAAATTGATTTAACATTTTTCAAATGATGTGACACTACCAATAGTCAGTTCAGAGAGAAAACAGGTGGTTGAAGGTGGGAAGGATAAAGTCTGAGAATGGATAGAAGAAACAATGTATGAGGATGAGTGCATATGTGAGGTGGGTGAAGAGGAGGACAAGAAAGGAGGAGGGACAATATTGCTTGTGATGTCGACGAAGTGCTCTGGCCTGGCTTGACCCAGCCCAAAGACAAGAAGCACTGATCACATGTTTACTCCTTTGATTTTTGTCCCTGTTAGTATTGTATACTGTAGTACAGTGCATTGTAGGCAGTATACTGTACAATGAACAAATTGTATGGCACTGAACATTGTGCTTTCCATTTGTTACAGTTTTTACCAACTGCTTACACACAAAATCTTTTCATGTCACACGATTTTTTAAACCTCTCACTCAAAGTGCAAAACTACATACCAAATCTCCAAAACCATAAGCTATTTCTCAGCCTTTGACTCAGTTTTCAATTGCATAAAACACTTTTTGCAAAACAATACACACAATTATCTACCTAAAACACAAAGATCTATCAGGAAGTGACTTGCTTTCCTTTTCCAAACACAACCAATCAAAATGTTACACTTATTCACCAGGTCACACAGACACTCTCTTCACATGTGCAAACACTACTTGCTTAACTGATCACTAATCAATCACTGCTTTACTGTAGTATAGGCCTAAATAGGTCAAAGGTCAGATGATCTGTTTTGAACAATGGATCCCCCCCCCCACACACACACACACACACACACAGTTGTGTTATTTACTGTATTCTAAAGAATATACTTTTGGTTTACAGTACATATGTTTATGGTTTTGTTGTATGCTACTGTAAACAACAATAATGTTAGACCTAATAAATATTTTCTGTTTCTACATTGCATTGGTGTTTACAGTTTACTTGTTACATCAGATTACTTTCACTGTAGAACAATGTATTGGAATGTAGATATAAGCCTATGAAAGACCAAAAAGCTTTAGATTTAGAACAACAGCTGGTATATCCAAAAATGTATTATTATGAAAGAAGTGTTTGCCATTTGATGCAAATGCTTCATTCTGACATGTGTTTATGGCATTTTGAATGCAGTGTTGCATTTTGAAGTAGATGTGAGGCATTTTGCATTTTGTGTGTGCAGTTTTGAGAATTGTGTGTAGAGTTTTGAAAAAAGGAGACTTAGTTTTGAAAACGTGTGTAAGCAATTGGTAAAAACTGTAACAGCACTGACTGCTCAATAGATTTTGCCTGGTTGCAGGTTCATATCAACAAAGAACAAGAATTACAGTATCACAGAGACAAAGGACAAGTTTGTGAGATGCAGGGTACAGTACTGTAAAAATAGGGTACTAGGAGGAGGAAGAACAAAATAAAATTGCAAAGAGCAAAGCAGAGTAGTGATTTCTGATCAATTTTGAGCTACTATGATAGAACATGTTTTCGTTCATCAAAAGACGATGGAAAAATATGAAATTTGTTTTGAGATTAAAAATGTACTTCTCCCTGAGAACGATACTTGGTTACTCACGTAACCTTGGTTCTCTCTAGAGAGGGAACGAGTATTGCGTAAGCTTGCTTACGCTGCGGGAAAAGTCTTCTTTTCTCGAGATACTGAAGCCAAAAATTATCCTTAATTTCATATTTTGTCAACGCAGTGCAGCTGCGGGCAGCTGAGCTAGAGCGGCATACTGCACACTCATTGGCTGCCACGCGGCAACTGCTTAAGCCTACCAGCGAGCCTGGCGTGACGTCACGCCCAATGAGGGCGCGCGCGACCTCGCGCGTCACAGCCCGCCAGAATGGGCGGCGTCAGAGCGTATATAAGGAAGGCTCGTAGGCTATATTCTCTGTTTTCTGTCGAATGAAGCGACACGAGCTATAGGCTTTAAGCACGGCAGGGAACGCAATACTCGTTCCCTCTCTAGAGAGAACCGAGGTTACGTGAGTAACCAAGTATCGTTCTCTTACGAGAGGTTCTCTCGTATTACGTAAGCTTGCTTACGCTGCGGGAACCCCTTGTCCACGCCGTGCGCGCCTAACGATCACATATGACACTTTATGAAAAGCATAGAGGTGAAATGACAGGTGGCCAGCGGTGCGGGCCAACACATGTTCATAAGCACACTTAGGGAACACAAGAACGGCACGGCCGGTCTATGCATACTGATACCCTGAGCGTGCAGCTCAACAGACAAGCTAACTGATAGTACAGCCTGCGTACATGAGCAGGACATGAACACGACTAGACTGACAGAAGTTTAGCCTGCAGGGCGGGAACTTCCAGGTTATAAAACCTAACAAATGTAGAGGGGGACGCCCAGCCCGCCGCCATACAAATGTCATGAATGGAAATCCAGCTGGACCATGCCCACGATGAGGCCATGCCTCTGGTGGAATGAGCCCGTATGCCCAACGGACATTGCAGGTCTTTTGACGCATATGCTGCTGCAATAGCATCCACTATCCATCTGGATAGCGTCTGTTTCGAGGCGGCAGAGCGCGTGACATAACACCTTAACGCCCTGACCGGGCAAAGGCGGTTAACACCCTCCTCACTGCCGGATGACGGCAGGGCCGATAGGGTAATGACTTGAGCCCTAAAGGGAGTACCTAACACTTTGGGGACATAACCGTGCTTCGGTTTGAGAATGGCTAACGAGTCGTTAGGTCCAAACTTGAGGCACGACGCGCTGACGGACAGCGCATGCAAATCACCCACTTGTTTGACTGAAGCCAGAGCTAGCAGAAAAACGGTTTTAAGCGTCAAGTATTTCAACTCCACAGAGTCCAAAGGCTCGAAGGGATGCACTTTTAGGGACTCTAGGACCAGAATAGACAGGTCCCAAATAGGGACTGACGGGGGCCGAGGAGGGTTCATCCTCCTGGCCCCGCGCAGAAAGCGGGTAATGAGTTCGTTCCTGCCCAGTGAGCGGCTGCGCGCCAAATCGGCGAACGCTGCTATGGCCGCGACGTAAACCTTGAGCGTGGAGGGGGACCTGCACGCATCCAACATCTCTTGGAGAAAGTTTAATACCTGTGGGACTCCACAGGACTGAGCATTAGAACCCTTTTCCACACACCATTTGCTAAACACCGACCATTTAGACACATAGAGCCGCCTCGTCGAGGGGGCTCTGGACTGCGTGATCGTGTTAATTACCCCTTCTGGCAGATCAACGAATATCCGTTGATTTCCCACGCATGCAGAGACCAGTGCTCTGGATGGGGATGCAGAATCGATCCTCGGGCTTGAGAGAGAAGATCTCTCCTCACTGGAATCGGCCATGGGGCTGTGTCTGCCAGTCTCATTAGCTCGGGGAACCACGGTTGGTTTTCCCAGCGCGGAGCACTGCGCAGTCCGCCTCCCTGATCCTCGCTAGCACTTGAGGCAGCATCGAGATCGGGGGGAACGCATACATCGGAACGCTGGGCCAGGTCTGGGCCAGCGCGTCCTCGTGTTTTGAGAAAAACCTCTGGCACTGAGCGTTCTCGCTCGCAGCGAAGAGGTCGATCTGCGCTTCGCCGAAACGACGCCAAAGCGTTTGGACCGTCTGGCGGTGTAGAGACCATTCCCCTGGGGGAACGTTGTCCCTGGACAGTCTGTCCGGGCCGTCGTTCAGACGACCGGGTACATGAGCTGCCCTTAGGGAGCGCAGCGGGCCCTGAGCCCAGGATAGGAGGCGCTCTGTGAGAGCGCGCAGGGTTCTGGATCTGATTCCGCCCTGGCGGTTCACGTAAGACACCACTGACATGTTGTCCGAGCGAACTAGCACATGGTGTCCCCGTAGAAGCAGTAGAAAGTGCTTCAGCGCTTTCTCGACCGCCAGCATCTCTAGACAGTTTATGTGAAGGCTTCTCTCCGTATTCGACCATGGGCCGCAAATCGGACTGCCCTCGTGAGTCGCTCCCCAATCCATGTTGGACGCGTCTGTCGAGACCACTTTGCGGTGTGCGATGACCCCCATCGTCACTCCCTGCTGATACCATTCGGCCGCCAGCCAGGGCTGCAGGGCTGAGACACAGCGCTGAGTCACTCTGACTGGTGCACGGCCCGAAATCCATGCTTTGCGGGGCACTTCTGACTTTAGCCAGCATTGAAGCGGGCGCATTCAAAGTAAACCCAGCTGCAGGACCGCTGCGGCTGACGCCATATGGCCCAAAAGCCTCTGAAAGGTTTTCAGGGGAAAAACTTTTCCCACCTGAATGGAAGCGGCGAGGTGTCGCACACAGCGTGCGCGCTGTGTTGACAATCTGGCCGTCATCGCCGCCGAATCTAGATCTATACCCAGAAAAGTGATAGACTGGCTGGGGGTTAGAGAGCTCTTGTCCCAGTTCACGGAAAGACCCAGGCTTTCCAAATGACCGAGAAGCGCTTTCTTGTGAGAAACTAGTTCCTCTGTTGAGTGCGCTATAATGAGCCAATCGTCCAGATAGTTCAGAATTTGCATTCCCTTTGATCTCAGGGGTGCGAGAGCAGCATCCATGCACTTCGTAAATGTACGGGGTGCCAGGGACAGACCGAACGGCAGGACGGTGTACTGATATACCTGACCGTCGAAGGCGAATCTCAAGAACGGCCTGTGACGGGGTATAATCTGAATCTGAAAATACGCGTCTTTCAGATCGAGAGAGATGAACCAGTCCCCCGGGCGAATCTGCGTGAGGATTTGACTGGTCGTGAGCATTTTGAACGGTCGTTTCACGAGCGCTTTGTTCAAATATCTCAGATGTAATATAGGTCTGAGCGCTCCGCCCTTCTTGGGTACGACGAAATAACGGCTGTATAAGCCTGCCTCGGTAACCGGAGGGGGAACTCGTTCTATCGCCCCTTTGTGCAGCAAATTCGCTATTTCTGCGTGAAGCAGATGAGCTGCATCCGCCTTCACTTGAGTCTCGACCCGGGCGCGAAAGCGCGGGGGGCGGCGAGCGAATTGAAGCGAATAGCCCTTTATCACTGTGTTTAGTACCCACTTCGACACTCCCGGAATAGCTTTCCATGCATTCGCACTCATAGCTAGGGGTCGAATCGCCTCCGGGTTCCGCCCGCCGCACAGCGCGGGACAGGGAGCCTGTGGCGGTATGTGCGCGAGACGCGCAGTGGCAGTGAGGGGAGACGGGGGCTCGCTGATAGCGGCAGCCGGCTGAGTGACGCTGTGATAGAGCGTTGTGTGTGACGGCTCGCGGCGCGGAAGCGGGGCGGGCTCGTGAGTGTGTACATGAGAGTGTGCGTGCTGTGTAGCGGGCACAGGGCTCTTTATTAACACACAGCCGGTGGCGGAGTGTTCTGGTCCCCGAATGTGTGAGACAGAGCGGGCACTGTGTAGGTGTGAGCACTGGGGCGTGGGCACGTGACCTACAACTAACACTCGAGCGACCGTAGCGCGATTTATGTGAGTGCACTCTGTGGGGTACACAGGGGAGATTGTGCTTGTGTGTAGCAATGAACACTGGGACGTGGGCATGTTTACTACACTCATAACACTGACGGCGTGAGCCGAATGACCAGATTTTACACTCTTTATTTGATTTATCTGGGCCGCCGTAAAAACGGCGTTTGTGGGCAGGCAAGAGAGTTGAGAAACTGGCTCGTTGGCTGCGGTGGACACTACTGCAGTAGCCTTTATCAAGGGGACTGGCAGAGGGATACAAGTTAGCTTTGACGGCGGTCCGGCCGCGGCGGGACTCAACCGTCTTTTCCTCTCGACGAGTGCTAGGAGGACTTCGCAGGCTCGGGTTTCAGCGAAACTCTAGGCCGGGGACCCCGCGAGGGTGGCGGCCTGTGCTGGCTGGTGGAGCGGGACCTTGCGCTGCTGCGAAGCTGGAGGTCGAGACGGGCGCTGCGTGGAGCTGCGTGCAGGAGGCTGAGTGTTAGAGCGGCCTGCAGCGGAGCTCGAGCGGCGGGGCAGAGAGAGGTTCATGGCCTGTGACGCCTTCTGTACTTCAGAGAAGCGGCCCACGAGGCCACTCACCGCAGGGCCGAAGAGACCGGTGGGTGAGAGCGGGGCGTTGAGAAACACGGACCGCTCTTGTTCCCCCATGTCGGCTAGCGTTAGCCATAGGTGGCGCTCTAAGACGGTCAGCGAAGCCATGGAACGTCCGATAGCTTGGGCCGCTGTCTTCGTCGTGCGAAGGGAGAGGTCCGTCGCACTGCGCAGGTCGGTCAAGGCAGACTTATCCAGTTCTCCCTCGTCGAGCTGGCGGAGGAGGTCGGCTTGGAGAACTTGAAGGACCGCCATTGTATGCAGGGCTGAGGCGGCTTGCCCAGCGGCCGAGAAAGCGCGGCGGGCAAACGCCGAAGTAGTCCTGCAGGCCTTAGACGGGAGGGCAGTCTTTGAGCGCCATCTCGCGGATGGGGGGCAAAGATGCGCTGCAACCGCCTGTTCGACCGGTGGGATCCAGTCATACCCTTTCTCCGTGGCTCCGTCCACGCGGGAGAGAGTTGATGAGGCCGGAGAGCGGAGTCTGGCTGAAACTGGAGCGTTCCACGATTTAGCAAGCTCCTCGTGAAGCTCCGGTAGAAAAGGCGCTGGTCTGGACGCTGGAGCTTGTCGACTGGCGGGCAGGAAGCATCCGTCGAGCCTGTTGGGCGGGGGCACCGCTGGCGGAGACCATTCGAGGCCCAGGTGCTCGACTGCCAGTGTGAGGAGGCGGAGAAGCTCGGCGTCCACACTGGCGTGAGTCCTGCTGGACGCTCTGGTAGAGGAGGTGGAGCGGACAGAACCGGACCATCTCTCGCTGTCCGATGCCATTAACGAGCACGTGTCCAGTAGCGCGTCGTCATCCGCTTCATCCCCTGAGGCGACGGCATCGAGGGCGAGAGCCGTCGGCTGCGCGTCGGGAAGCGGGGGCGGAGAAGGAGAGAGCGAGGCTCGCGGGAGAGGCTCCGGCGAGGCGCTGGCTCGAGTCTCAGGCTCCGGTGGTCGTTGAGAGCGGCGTTTCTTTTTTCGCAGCCCGACGACGGTTGGAGCAGGCTCTGTGAAAAGGGCGAGTCGAGCCCGCAGGGTCGACATCGGCAGCTCCTCACAGAAGGCGCAGCCGCCCGTGGAAAGCGCGACGGCTGCGTGGTCCCGGCCCAGGCAGAGAGCGCAGATAAGATGGCGGTCTCTGTCGCTGAGCGTAGAGCAGCATGAGCCGCACGTGGTGCGAGGCATTTGCAACAGCGCCTCTGCTCTTTTAGATAGTGCTGCGGAAGCAAAACACACACACAAAGAGCTTGCAATGAAAGGATATCGCCGGAGAGCTGAGCTGGCACGGCAGGCTGAAGGCGGCGAAGACTCGTCCGGCTTCCTCAGGCTGTCCTAAGCTGGCTCGTTAGCTGTTCCTTGCAGGACAACGGCGACGGCTTCCTCTCAGAGTTCAGCAATGCGAGTGCTTCGCTGAAAAGACAGAAATCAGAGAATATAGCCTACGAGCCTTCCTTATATACGCTCTGACGCCGCCCATTCTGGCGGGCTGTGACGCGCGAGGGCGCGACGTCACGCCAGGCTCGCTGGTAGGCTTAAGCAGTTGCCAATATGCCGCTCTAGCTCAGCTGCCCGCAGCTGCACTGCGTTGACAAAATATGAAATTAAGGATAATTTTTGGCTTCAGTATCTCGAGAAAAGAAGACTTTTCCCGCAGCGTAAGCAAGCTTACGCAGTACGAGAGAACCTCTCGTAAGAGAACTATGTTTTGAACGATGTGTTTTCTGTTTTTTTGGTGTATTGTTTACTGACTGCTTGAGAGTGTATATCATTTTGATCACTTTGTCTATGATTTGAGAGCAGTGTTTGATTTTGAACACAGGTAAAACTGTTTTGAGGCGAAAGTTTCATTTTGCATCAGGAGTCAGTGGTTTTGTAAATAGTGCTTGAAGATGAGGTTCTCTTACGAGAGTTCTCTCGTACTGCGTTTTATCAAAACGCTACGGGAAAAGTCTCTTTTCACGAAACACTGAAGCAAAAAATTATCCTTTAATTTTCATATATGTAAAACGCGTTGCGGCAGCAGCAGTCAGCTATGGCGAGACGGCTTGCTCGCTCATTGGCTGCTCTGCGGCAACTGCTTAAGCCTATCGAGCGAGGCCTGAGATGACGTCAGGCCAATGAGGGCGCTTCGCGCCCTCCTCGCCACTTCCCGCCGAAACGGGCGTGGCTTACCTCTATAAAAGGAGCTCGAGAAGGCTGATTCACTTGATTTTAATCTCTTCAGCGAAGCGCACGCATCGCTGGATCACGGAAGCAAGCGTCGTTCGAAGCAAGCACTTCAGCGGGACGAGCCCTCGAAGCCGCTGGCCAACGCCGCCTTCTACAGCCGTACCTGCTACGCTTTCCGACGCCTATATCCTTTATTGCTATATTGCTCTGTTTTCTGTGTGTGTGTGTGTTCGCTGCAACACTCACCCCTAAAAGAGCTGCGTCTTTTTCAAGACGCCTTCTCATGCAGCTCTCGCGCTCGCCCGAGCCAATTGCCTACGGTGACTCTGAGGACTCGCCAGGCATCCTTTCCGAGGCTGCCCTTCCTGGAAGCGGACGGCGGGATTAGTTTTTCTTTACGTTACAAGAAAAGCTACCCTGCCTCTGCACGCGTCATTCACCGGCGAAGGAGAAAAGAGTGTTCTTAGTCCCACCGTTGGTTGGTCTGACCTCTTTTCTCTCACATTTCTCAGTTCCCTGTTCGGCGACTGGAAATATTATTGCAGCAAGTGAGTCTGATACACGCTTGCCTGCCAGCAAACGCCGAAGAATACCTGTTGACGCCGTTTTCAAAGCCTGTATTCCCCTGTGGCTCAGTGGTGGAATTATAGGTTCTCCCGCGGGGAGACCGGGGTTCGGATCCCGGTCTGGCGGCATATATATTTATGCCGCCAATGCTTTGCTCTGTAAGTCCCCTGAAGGCGACTACAGAGATGCATTTTGCAGCCAGCGAGCGCGTAGTACCCGCTTGCCTGCAACCGAACACCGTTTCTACGGTTCCCGCGCGTCACTGGCGAAAGAGAATGGAGTGTTTTCAGCCCCGCTGAATCTGGGCGATTTCCACTCTTCTCACATTCTGGCATTTTGCAGGCGTTCTGAAAATGCAAATCACTCTGTCTGTTCCCCGAGAGGCAACTGCAGACGTGTTTTTTTGCTGCCCACGAGCACGTGGTACAGGCCTGCAAGCAAACGCCAGTGTGGATAATACCCGCGCTGACTTTGTCTATGTATCTTCACTGTGGTCCAGTGGTAGATTCTTAGACTTGCGCGCGGCCGAGGTTCGAACCCCAGGCTGGCCGGCAGAAAATATTTATGCCGCCGAATGCAAATCACTCTGTTTGTTCCCCGAGAGGCAACTGCAGACGTGTTTTTTGCTGGCCACGAGCACGTGGTATATATGCCTGCAAGCAAACGCCAGTGTGGATAATACTCGCGCTGACTTTGTCTATGTATCTTCACTGTGGTCCAGTGGTAGATTCTTAGACGTGCGCGCGGGCGATCGGAGGTTCGAACCCCAGGCCGGCCGGCAGAAAATATTTATGCCGCCGAATGCAAATCACTCTGTTTGTTCCCCGAGTGGCAACTGCAGACGTGTTTTTTGCTGCCCACAAGCACGTGGTACATGCCTGACAAGCAAACGCCAGTGCGGATAATACTCGCGCTGACTTTGTCAATGTATCTTCACTGTGGTCCAGTGGTAGATTCTTAGACTTGCGCGCGGGGGATCGGAGGTTCGAATCCCAGGCCGGCCGGCAGAAAATATTTATGCCGCCGAATGCAAATCACTCTGTTTGTTCCCCGAGAGGTAACTGCTGACGTGTTTTTGCTGCCCACGAGCACGGCCGATGATGCTATATGTGTAGAGAAGATGCCCACTGCTAGTGCCCATCCCTACACACTAGCACAGCCCTTCACACAGGGCCCGCGCTCATATATTCGACTCGGGTCGATCACGCACGCAACATAGTGAACGTGCCCACTGCCTAGTGCCCACAAACACTATGTTCTGCATGCCTTGTGGTTTCTGTAAAGACGAAACCTGTGTGCATTCACTCTGCTCAGACAGACAGTGCACTCATTGCAGTAACTGTGCCCGCTCTCCCGCGCCCACACTTACTCACGGTACTTCTGGTGTCCCGGCCACGGCCGATGGTGCCATAAATGTAGTGTCGATGCCCACTTCTCAGTGCCCATCCCTACACACAAGCACAGCCCTGCACTTAGGGCTCGCGCAAATAAAATCGACTCAGGTCGATTGCGCTCCCCACATAGTAAAAGTGCCCACTACTCAGTGCCCACGAACACTATGTCTATCAGATCACAGGCTCTCTGTAAAAACGAGACCTGTGAGCGCGCGCGCTGCTTACACAAGCAGCGCGCCCCGAGCAGTAAATGTGCCCGCTCACAGCCCACATCTACTCGCACACATGAGTCCCATGGGACTCGCGCAGCCCCCCCTCACTCAGCCAAACACTGTTGTAAGGTCAAGGGCGAGCGCTCCGCCCGCTGTATTAAGCGCGCCCCCCGCCTCAAATGCCGCAGGCATAACGCCTATGTTTGTGAGCCCCATAGCACCTCTGTCGCACGGCGAACAGAGCGCGCTCTGTATCCGGCCCTTAGCCAACCATGCAGATGCATGGGCAGCGCTTCCAGGGGTTTCGGACTGGGTCTTAGGCATTATAAAGAGAGGCTTCTCGCTACAGTTTTGTCGACGCCCTCCGCGCTTCACAGCGCGCGTCGAAAATTCGGTTCCGCTGAATGTAGCACACCTACTTCGCGCCGAAATATCAAAACTGATAAGCAAAGGGGCGATAGAGCTTGTTCCCCGAGTTCAAAGCGAACAGGGGATATACAGCAGATACTTTCTAGTCCCCAAAAAGGACGGCGGTATCAGACCCATTCTGGATCTCAGACGACTGAACAGAGTATTAGTGAAACGCCGTTTCAAAATGCTCGCAACCAGCAAAATTCTCGCGCATGTTCGCCGAGAAGACTGGTTCATGTCGATAGATCTGAAGGACGCGTATTTTCAAATACAGATAGCGTCACATCACAGGCGATTCTTGAGATTCGCCTTCGAGGGTCAGACATACCAGTATACAGTCCTGCCATTCGGCTTGTCCCTAGCACCCCGTACATTTACGAAATGCATGGACGCAGCGCTCGCTCCTCTCAGACTCAGAGGCATGCGAGTGCTGAACTATTTGGACGACTGGTTGATCCTAGCTCAATCACGATCACAGCTCGTGGAGCACAGAACCATTTTACTCGATCACCTCGAGAATCTTGGTATCACGGTCATTTGGGCGAAGAGTTCACTGAACCCCAGCCAAACGATTTTGTTTCTGGGCGTCGTTCTGGACTCACAGTCTATGACAGCGCGGCTGTCACCACAGCGCGTGTTGATCATTCAGCGCGCGGCGAGGTCTTTCCGCCGCGGCGCTGTCACCCCGCTCAGGAAGTTTCAAAAGATGCTGGGTCTCATGGCTTCAGCATCGTCAGTTCTCCGGCTGGGCTTGCTCCGCATGCGCCCGCTGCAGTTCTGGTTGAAAACGCGGGTACCGCGCAGAGCGTGGGCGACCGGTCGATTACGCCTCAAGGTCGATCAGAGCTGTGTTTCAGCCCTGGCGCCTTGGACGGCGGACGACTGGTACCAATCAGGTGTAAGCCTGGGGACTTCCTCGAAAGTGAGGATGGTGTCGACAGACGCATCCACCTCGGGATGGGGAGCTCTGCTCGAGGGCAGACCGTTCTTCGGCCTGTGGTCGGAACGAGAAAAGCTCCTACACATAAACTGCCTAGAAATGCTGGCAGTGCACAACGCGATGACGCGTTTTTTGTCCCCGCATCAAGGACGAACACGTCATAGTCCGTTCGGACAACATGGCTGTGGTGTCCTACATAAATCGCCAGGGCGGTCTGAAATCCATATCCCTGTACAGGCTGGCGAAACGCCTCCTACTATGGGTTCAGCACAACTTACGCTCGCTGAGAGCAGTGCATGTACCTGGGCTTCAGAATGTGGGCCCAGACAGACTGTCCAGGAACAATGTTCCCCCGGGCGAATGGTCTCTACACCCACAAACAGTCCGGCTGTTGTGGGAGAGATTCGGCAGAGCGGAGGTGGACCTTTTCGCGTCCCGCGAAAACGCGCTCTGCCCCGCGTTCTTTTCAAAGACCGACAGCGCGCTGTCCCGGAGGTGGCCGCGCTGCCCGTTATACGCTTTTCCCCCCGTCTCCCTCCTGCCACAGGTGCTGGAACGGGTCAGGGAAACGAAATGCCCAGTCCTGCTTGTAGCTCCGTTCTGGGAGAACCAGACATGGTTCCCAGTTCTGATGCAGTTGGCAGATATCGCTCCATGGCCACTGCCGTTGAGGAGAAATCTCCTCTCGCAGGCCGGGGGCTCGATTTGGCACCCACACCCGGAACTGTGGTCCCTTCATGTGTGGGTGCTCAACGGATACCCGTTGGTCTCACAGAGGGAGTCGTGAATACCATCACTTAGGCTAGAGCACCGTCGACACGGCGGCTTTATGCTTCGAAGTGGTCGGTTTTCTCCGGCTGGTGTACAGCTCGGAGCATTTCACCCCTCGAATGTGAGGTAACGGAGGTTCTCTCCTTCCTACAAGAGCTGTTGGATAAGGGCAGATCCCCTTCCACGCTCAAAGTGTATGTGGCGGCTATTTCAGCGTTCTTTGGTTCAACGCTGGGTCAGTCGCTGGGAAGGAATGATTTAGTCATCCGCTTCCTCAGGGGAGCTAGGAGACTGAATCCGCCCAGACCTCCTTCAGTTCCTTTGTGGGACCTTTCTACGGTCCTAGCGGCCATGAAAGGTGCCCCTTTCGAGCCTATCCAGTCTATTAGCCTCAAACATTTGTCTTTCAAAACAGTGTTTTTGATGGCTCTCGCTTCAGTGAAGCGCATAGGCGACCTGCACGCGCTCTCTGTGAGCCCGGCATGCTTGGAGTTTGGTCCTAATGACTCTAAAGTCATACTCAAACCTAAGCATGGCTATGTGCCGAAATCCCTCAACACGCCTTTTCGGGCTCAGGTTATATCCCTGGCTGCCCTGCCGGCATCGAGTGAGGAAGGGGACTCGAGTTTTCTTTGCCCTGTTAGGGCTTTAAGAGCTTATATGTCCCGCTCTGCTGTCTTCAGACAGACAGAGCAGCTCTTTGTCTCGTTCAGCGGACGTTCCAAAGGAATGGCTGTTTCGAAACAAAGTCTATCCAGATGGATAGTTGACGCCATAGCGCTAGCTTATACTGTCAAGGGCATTCCATGCCCGTTGGGAGTCAGAGCGCACTCTACGAGAAGCGTTGCTTCTTCGTGGGCTTGGTCCAGCGGGATTTCCCTACAGGATATATGTACGGCGGCAGGCTGGGCCTCTCCGTCTACATTTATCAGGTTTTATAACCTAGAGGTTCCCGCCTTACAGGCTAAGCTTTTGTCGGTGTAATCTGTTCAGCCGTCTAGTCAGACCACTGAAACCCATGCGCAATGCGCTACCGACTATCTTGGGCAGAACTGTGTAAGACCCACATTTCCCGCATTAGTTCAGGTTCCCTACCCTGTCTATGTGATGTTATACTTGCGTCTGTGGACATGTCTATTCTACGACGCTACAGTATAGGGAATTAAGGCTCCCACCCTTATTCCCTGACTCTGTGTGAGTCAATCTGGTGATTATGCACTGTGTGCCTGAAATAGCTTCCGGTGATCAGTGTTTTTATCCCAGCACGCACGGCGTTTTGCAAGGGGTTCCCGTAGCGTTTTGATAAAACGCAGTACGAGAGAACTCTCGTAAGAGAACGTACTCGGTTACTAACGTAACCTCGGTTCTCTCTAGAAGAGGGAACGAGTACTGCGTTCTCTGCCGTGCGTACGGTTCACTCTGGTTCGCTTCGGCGATCAAAATCAAGTGAATCAGCCTTCTCGAGCTCCTTTTATAGAGGTAAGCCACGCCCGTTTCGGCGGGAAGTGGCGAGGAGGGCGCGAAGCGCCCTCATTGGCCTGACGTCATCTCAGGCCTCGCTCGATAGGCTTAAGCAGTTGCCGCAGAGCAGCCAATGAGCGAGCAAGCCGTCTCGCCATAGCTGACTGCTGCTGCCGCAACGCGTTTTACATATATGAAAATTAAAGGATAATTTTTTGCTTCAGTGTTTCGTGAAAAGAGACTTTTCCCGTAGCGTTTTGATAAAACGCAGTACTCGTTCCCTCTTCTAGAGAGAACCGAGGTTACGTTAGTAACCGAGTACGTTTTGTGTTTAATGTTTTCAGAAAATGGAGCAAGGTTTCAGAAATTGTGTTTTAGCAATTGAGAAAAACTGTAATTCAAACCAAACTGACCCTTCGCTAAGCCCCGCCCTCGTTAGTTACTGTTTCTACTCCTGACAAGCTTTCGCCCCTGGCACGTCCATTACAGTATGCACTGGTGTCAGACATTCCCAAGGAGATAATTAGTATTTTTTTGGTGAACAGGTGAAATATCTGAGAGAGCAAGACAAAAGGGACTGAAGTATGCATTCGAGGGATACATCCACGACATTATATGCAAACATTTAGAGAATAATTTAATCAAAATTGAAGTTAAAGCCTAGGTCCCAGTGCAAGCAGTAGCCGCCTCATAAGCTGACCATTCAAATGGGAAACACACAACTTGAGGAACAGCTATGTTCATGCAAATATGAGAGTGTATAATGTCTGTGTGTCGTCTAAAACAAAAACAAGACAAAAAAAAAGGAGTCTAACGTAAACATAATGTTACCTCATTTGGCAGAAAGGGTGGTGGTGTTTTCCTTAATCCAGCTGTACTGCATCTTCACGTACAGTCTCTTCACGTTCTTCATGCCTTTTAAATCAAGCAAGTCTTAAATGGCCTTTCCTTTTCTTGACGATTCCTTTGGTAGCTTTTGTTTGAAGGCATTAAACGGCTCCAAAAACTTACTGCACTTTATCACAGCTGGTTAACGGATGCGCTCGGTACGAAATAAACCGCTTCATAAAAGTCAATAAACCAATTACAACAACGTCACTATAACACATATACAGTCAGGGAACCTCCACGAGTGTGAACTAAATCTTTCAATGTGTGATGATATGCATAAAATGATAAACGCGACAGCTCCGACATTCATTTGCCCAACACACCAGATGACAACTAAATAACGTTATGTAAACAGCTTATTTGACATTTAGCAAAATATAATTTTCGGTTTTTACCACAGAAGTGTCAGAATGGCTTCCAAACATCTGAAATCCGACTTTAAAAATAAATTTTGGCCGCGATCATCTGCGTGTGTAATGGCGCTTGCATCTCAAACTTTTCGCGCCGAATCGCCGATCAGGTTCTTGTTCCCACAAGGCAATGTGTCACGGTGTGACAAATGAGAAGGCGGAACTAAAGTTCGCCGCAATTGTGTCCCCTCCGGTACAATAACAAGGACGCATATGAAGGTAAAACAGTAGCAAAACTCGAGAGCTTGCTAATTTGAATGTGAGAACTTGTAAAATTAATATTTGTATTTGTAAGTTTAAATTTATACTTGCAGCTCTGATGTGAAAAGCTGCATCTATCGATTTGCACACACAGACAATACTCAGAACACCTGTGTTTTGAATTCGAAGTTGCAGATTAATAGTTACAAATGTGTAAAGTGTCATTTACATAAACAAAATGACAGGCACAATTGTGTACTACACATTTATCTTTGTGCTTTAGTTCAGTTTCGTTGTACAACCACAAGTCGGCACTCACAACCTCTCATATCTGGCAGTACAGCTTCAAATCCTAGCGCTTTGACTTTTGCTTCTCTTTTTGCATATGCCTGTAGCAAAACTCACTCGTGCACTTGTAAATGCAGACTTGAGAGAGCAGAATTATTAAAAGACCAAACAGGAAACACCATATAGCCTATACAGAAAAAAATTGAGCACAGAATATGAACGCAACGCGTTTAATTGTACGTTTTCCTCGAACCCAAGAAAACACTTGATGAGGCTTAATGGACCAACAGTTATAAAATAAAAATTAAAAACAATAAAAAAAACACATAATTTGTTACTTTATTAATAAAACACTAGGCAGCAAGTTTATTTGCACTGAACACACATTTGCTTATATATATATATATATATGAAGAGTTCAGATGCTCGTATATTTAAATTCAATAATTTCACTTAAATGGCAGTGAAGATTACCTATTAATTATCATTTAAGTGAAATTACTGAACTTAAATATACGAGCTTGATAAAAATGATCATTCTATAAGAAAATTTCAAATGGCATTTAGAGGCTTTTGCATCTGAACTCTTCATATTTATATATAAATATATATATATATATATATATATATATATATATGTGCCAATTCCATTGCAATATGAAAATGCACCTAAATTATCTGATAAGAATGTAAAATGTATACCTTAATATGCAATGTAAGTCGCTTTGGAAAAATGTAAATGTTTTAAATATTCACCCTAGCCTAACTGTTGGACACACAAAAACAAACAAAACATAAATAAATTATATATATATATACGTACGTGTGTGTGTGTGTGTGTGTGTGTGTGTGTGTGTGTGTGTGTGTGTGTGTGTGTGTGTGTGTGTGTGTGTGTGTGTCTTTTACAGTCTATGGTATACCATATATATATAGGGCATATATATATATGGCATACGTCATATGTTTTACGTCATATTCTGTGCTCATCTGCTTTTCTGTAGTATGCATTAGCATTGTGTCTACTGAGTTTGATAATTTCGTTTATTTATTTTAATATCAGTCTAATGCATTAAGCCATGTTAGTGTTTCAGTGCACGCGGGTTTCGTGACATCATCGAACTCCCATTTCATTGGCTAGGTGCCAACCAATAAAACGGCTCCTTTGACCCCCCTCCTCCCGCCCCCCTTTCCCTCTCACCGCCTCTCAGTTTCAAGTGCACAAGTTAGTTTTGCACCTGATACATCGCGAAAATAGTAGCAAAAGTCAAGGCGCGAAATTTGAAATTGCAGTGACAGATTTGAGAAGCTGCAAGTGCTTAATTGAGGAAGTACCGCGAATGTGAATGTAAGATTAAACGCAAAATATATATTACAAGTTTGTGTCTGTCGTTGTATTTCTGTGAATGGCATTTTACACATTTGTGTCTACTTGTCTGCAGCTTCAGATTCAGAATACAGGTTTGTGACTATTGTTTGCGAGTGCAAATTTCAACATTCAACTTCAGATTTTTATTTTACAGGTTTTCACATTGGAGCTGTGAGTGTAAATGTTCATGTACAAGTACGAATATTTATTGTACAAGTTCTCAAATTCACATTTACATGCTCTCGAGTTTTGCTACTGTTTTACCTTCATAGACGCACCACCCCCCGTGTAAATGTGTATCTGTTGCCTTGCCAACCGGGATGAGGAAATCGACATCAGATGTGGGGAATTAATCTAGAGCCATGACGAAGCCATGTGAGCATTGAGAAGGATATAAAAAGCCAGCGAAGAGAGACTGTGGTGTGGTTCTTCCCCGGGACGAGCAGAGGTGAGGCGCGCAGTACGTGAGCGGCCGTGGGAGAGAGGACGAGAGAGAGACAGATGAGAGAGACAGATGGGAGAGCCAGAGAAAACTTCGGCTGGATTGCGGGCGGAAGCCGTGGTGCTGAGAAACGCGAAGAGAGCGCTGAAGAGAATGCGGAAGCTGTGGATTATGTCCATTCCTCCCTCTGTCCGAAGGTGCTGAGAAACGCGAAGAGAACGCTGAAGAGAACACGGAAGCTGTGGATTATGTCCATTCCTCCCTCTGTCCGAAGGTGCTGAGAAACGCGAAGAGAGCGCTGAAGAGAACACGGAAGCTGTGGATTATGTCCATTCCTCTCTCTGTCCGAAGGTGCTGAGAAACGCGAAGAGAACGCGGAAGAGAACACGGAAGCTGTGGATTATGTCCATTCCTCCCTCTGTCCGAAGGTGCTGAGAAACGCGAAGAGAACGCTGAAGAGAACACGGAAGCTGTGGATTATGTCCATTCCTCCCTCTGTCCGAAGGTGCTGAGAAACGCGAAGAGAACGCTGAAGAGAACACGGAAGCTGTGGATTATGTTCATTCCTCTCTCTGTCCGAAGGTGCTGAGAAACGCGAAGAGAATGCGGAAGCTGTGGATTATGTCCATTCCTCCCTCTGTCCGAAGGTGCTGAGAAACGCGAAGAGAACGCTGAAGAGAATACGGAAGCTGTGGATTATGTCCATTCCTCTCTCTGTCCGAAGGTGCTGAGAAACGCGAAGAGAACGCTGAAGAGAACACGGAAGCTGTGGATTATGTCCATTCCTCTCTCTGTCCGAAGGTGCTGAGAAACGCGAAGAGAACGCTGAAGAGAACACGGAAGCTGTGGATTATGTCCATTCCTCCCTCTGTCCGAAGGTGCTGAGAAACGCGAAGAGAACGCTGAAGAGAACACGGAAGCTGTGGATTATGTCCATTCCTCCCTCTGTCCGAAGGTGCTGAGAAACGCGAAGAGAACGCTGAAGAGAACACGGAAGCTGTGGATTATGTCCATTCCTCCCTCTGTCCGAAGGTGCTGAGAAACGCGAAGAGAACGCTGAAGAGAATACGGAAGCTGTGGATTATGTCCATTCCTCTCTCTGTCCGAAGGTGCTGAGAAACGCGAAGAGAACGCTGAAGAGAACACGGAAGCTGTGGATTATGTCCATTCCTCCCTCTGTCCGAAGGTGCTGAGAAATGCGAAGAGAACGCTGAAGAGAACACGGAAGCTGTGGATTATGTCCATTCCTCTCTCTGTCCGAAGGTGCTGAGAAACGTGGTGCTGCCCTATCACGTGGCGTGCACGGAACGGGAAATGACGTAGCTACACGTACACGCTGAGCTATGCTCCCACAACTTATGTTGTATTATTTACTTAAATCAAACTATGCTAAATCAAACTATGCTTTAACTTGAACTTCAGTCACAACGGAAGAAACTTTACCATCCTGCTAAATCATGCCTCCAAAAGTTGGGAAGAGAGTTGACCAGGGAGTTACAAGTTCTGACGATGGAGAAGTGTTGACATTGGCGTCCATAGCCACCTTATTAGAGGAGAACCGAAAAGCCCTCACAGCTGACTTCAACGCTACTATGGTGAAACTTGAAAAAAAGCTTGATCGTATTCAAACTACAGTGACGGATCACGTTGTGAAGATCGGAGAGCTCGAATTGAATGCTAACCTGCAGGATGAACGCCTGCTAGCTCTGGAAACTACATGTACCAAGCTAACTGAGAGCAACACTAAACTTGTTGCTAAAGTTATTGATTTAGAATCTCGTAGTCGGCGCAAGAACATCAGAGTACTTGGTCTTCCGGAATCGATCGAGGGGTACAATCCCACTACTTTCTTTTCGAAGATGCTGGCTGAGATCTTCGGCGACAAGATTCTTGACTCTCCGCCGGAATGCGACAGAGCTCATCGGACCCTCGCTAGGAAACCACAGCCGGGTCAGCGTCCAAGACCGGTTATCATCCGCCTTCACAATTTCCAGGTAAAGGATAAAATAATTCGTGAAGCACGGTTAATGAGAGGAAAGTTGAAGTACCGGGATAACCTGATCTCCATATATGAGGATTACGCTCCGGAGGTTGTGGAACAACGACAACAATACCGAGAGGTAATGACTGAGCTATATAAACTAGAACTTAAACCAGCCCTGCTGTTCCCTGCCAGGCTCACCATTAAACTGAAAGAGGGAGGCAGGAAAGGATTTACATCAGTCGCGGAAGCTAAAGATTATATAGCATCTTTTCGTCAAACTAAAGCTATTCACTAATCATTGTGTACGATTGCACTTGACTGTTCCGGGGAGTGTGTGTGTACGCATATATCCTCGCAATACAGTCGTATGTTTCACCAGACTGTTAAGCAAAGTAATGACTACGGGCTTGATTTTGATTTTGACGTTCTAAGACCAGAGGTGACTCACTCTTCCCCTATCATGTGTTCTGGTATTTTAATTTATGCATTTCAAAAAGGGGAGAGAAATTTTTTTTTTTTTTTTTTCTTCTGAAGTATAGCGTTTAAAGTTATATTTTGAGATTATTACATTACTGTTGGCCTCAATTTATTTTTTCTTATAAGCTCTCAACAAATGTTGTGGGTAGAGAGCTATTTAAATAGGGAGCTGGTTTAGTCTACTATAGCAGTAGATCAACGTTATCTGTGAAAACATGTATGTGTATGTATGTATGGGTTTTGTGTGTATATGTTATTTTTATTTTTATATGATCCCAGCAAATTTTTTGGCCAACCAACTTAAATACGATACTATCTTTTCACATGGCCTTTGATGAATTGAATTATGAAGGAGAGGATGTAAACCATTGCATTGATATAGAAAATAATTTAAATTGCAGATATTACACTCCTGAACAATTAAAAAGCTTAAATAATACAAATAGTTGCTCATTTCTGCACCTTAACATTAGAAGCTTGGGTAAACACTATGAAGAATTAGCTACTTTACTTTCTAACTCTGACTGTAGCTTTGATGTTATTGGTTGCAGTGAAACCTGGCTCAATGATAGGACCTTTACTGATATTCTTAACCTAGATGGATATAAGCTCATTATCAAAAACAGGCTTGGGCGTACTGGTGGTGGTGTTTGTTTATATGTTCACTCCAGATATCATATTAATGTTTGTGATGATATTGTCTTAGATGACAATCATTCTGATTCACTTTTTGTTGAGATAATTCTCACTAATGCAAAAAAAATTATAGTAGGAGTGATTTATCGCCCTCCTGACTCTGACCTTGACGCTTTTGAGGGTAAACTGGAGGACATTTTATTCTCCATAAACAAGAAAAATAAAGATTGTGTCATACTTGGGGACTTCAATATTGATGTCTCCAAAGATGACGTTGTAAAAAGAGACTTTGTTAATACCTTGCATTCATTTTCTTTTTTTTGTACCATAAATCAATTTACCAGAGTAACGTCCTCCACTAGGACAGTTATTGACAATATCATCACAAATATTCGAAATACTAAACTAGAATCTG
The DNA here is from genome assembly GCA_023718395.1 of Leucaspius delineatus. Taxonomy (NCBI): domain Eukaryota; kingdom Metazoa; phylum Chordata; class Actinopteri; order Cypriniformes; family Leuciscidae; genus Leucaspius; species Leucaspius delineatus. The sequence continues at coordinate 7,904,396 of CM043355.1, forward strand.
GAGTAGTGTTATCTGACATTACTGATCATTTTCCGATTGTATTGTTTTTAGATTTTGCAAACAAGAATGAATTACCATGGCGAAAAACAAAAATTAAAGTACTAAATGAGAGAACTCTGAAACTACTGAATGAAAACTTACAGGCTAAAACATGGAAAGCAGTCTATGACTGCAAAGATCCTGATACTGCTTATGATAACTTGATAAATGAAATTACAAATTCTATTTGTTGTACTATCCCTGAAAAGAACGCCGGACATCGCGCAACTGGTCTCAATCCCTGGCTCACAAAGGGTATTTTAAAATCTATCACCCATAAAAATAAGCTTTATAAACGTTTCTTAAAATGCCCAAGTGCTTTGAACAAGGATATATATACTAGTTATAGGAATAAACTTACTAATATAATAAGGAAAAGTAAAAGTAACCATTATACATGCCTCATAAAAGCATCACAAGGTGACTCTAAGAGGTCTTGGAAAGTGCTGAATGAAGTCCTTACAAGAGCAAAAACAATGCTGTGCTTCCAAATGCTGTGGGCATACACTCAAACTTGGGTAATAAATATATGTATGACATTGAATTAGCTAATAATTTTAATAATTACTTTAACTCTATTGGGGAAAAACTTTCTAACAAAATAGTTCAACCTCAGGGTATCACTTTTGACCATTACTTGCGGGGTTCTTATGCAAATTCTTTTTTTATGATACCAACCAATTGCGATGAAGTCTATAAAATAATTACAAATTTACGAAGCTCGTACACTGCGGGTGAGGATGAAATTTGTAGTAAAATTCTGAAAGCCATAGCACTTAATATCATGGAGCCAATGACTTATTGTATTAATCTCTCTCTGCTTTCTGGAATTGTACCAAAAAGGACGAAAATTGCCAGAATTATACCCGTGTTTAAATCTGGGGATAAAAATGATATGTGCAATTATCGTCCGATATCAATCCTGCCCACAATCTCCAAGGTTTTAGAGAGAGTGGTGTACAATAGGCTATATGGCTATCTTGAAAAATTTAATATTATTGCTTCTTCACAATATGGTTTTAGGAAAGAAAGAACCACATGCATGGCGGTACTTGATCTGATTGAAAAGATTAATGATGCCATTGATAAAGGTGACAGCGGTTTTGGTATTTTTTTAGATTTATCTAAGGCGTTTGATACTATTGATTTTGACATCCTATTGAATAAATTACACCATTATGGAGTTAGAGGATTAGGCCTTAGTTGGTTCACAAGTTATTTATTTGGTAGACAGCAGTGTGTAAGTATCAATGAACAAATTTCAATAAGCAAACCCATTAAATGTGGAGTCCCTCAGGGATCCATTTTGGGCCCTCTTCTTTTTTTAATTTATATAAATGATTTTGAAAATTCCACAATGGCATTACACAAAGTTTTATTTGCTGACGACACAAACTTATTTATGTCACATAAGAATCCAGATGAAATAGAAGAAACAATAAATAGAGAGCTAAGAAATGTTGCTATCTGGTTTCGGTGTAATAAATTATCTCTTAATATAAATAAGACAAACTACATTGTGTTTCATTCTAAAAAAAATCAATTGGCAAATAAGCATGTATGTCTTAAAATAAATGAACAAATTATTGAAAGAGTAAACACCACAAAATTTCTTGGAGTCTTTATTGATGAATGTCTACAATTTAAATATCATATTGATCAGTTAATAAAAAAATTATCAAAATACGTTGGGTTATTTTTCAAAGTAAGAAATTTTCTTCCACAGTCATCACTTGTCATTTTATATAAAACCTTGTTTGAGTCTCATTTAAATTATTGTAATGTCATATGGTGTAATACTTTTACTAGCTATCTGAATAAAATACAGTCTTTACAGAAAAAAATTATACGGGTATTAACGTGGTCTGAGCTAAATACCCCCTCACGTCCATTGTTTCATCGTCTTGGTTTATTAAGACTTACCGAATATAATGTTTTTCAAAATGCCTGTATGATATTCCAGGTTGTTCATAAGTTAAATTGCCGATTGTGTGAACTTGTTCCAATCAGTCGACCCCAGCATATATATCACACAAGGGAAAAACATTTAATTACTGGTAAATTAAGACGATTGAAATGTACGAGCCTGAGTGTAGTCTGTAGAGGTCCGCAGATTTGGAATGAGCTTGAGGAAAATTTAAAATTGTTGCATTCTGTCTCCGTTTTCAAGAAAAAACTTAAGGGAAAATTGCTTTTATCATACACTTTTTGATCACTTTGTAAGTGTCATACTTGTGCTGGGATTGTCTGTTTGTTTGTAGTGTTTGTGTCTTGCTGTATTTGTATATTTGTTTGTTTTGTTCGTATATTATGTTGTATGTTGTTATTGGGCCCCCTCCTAAAGGCTTTAATAGCTTCTTCGGGGTTTCCCCTTTTTCCACACAAAATATACTATTGTATTTTGTATTTGCCTTTAAAATTATGACGTGTGTGTGAAATAAATTTGAAAATGAAATGAAATGAAATGAAATGAAACGCGAAGAGATACATGAAGAGATAACCTGAACTGAAGAGACTTTTAACATTGTTTTTATTATTTAATAAAGAGTATATTTATTTTGAATACTGTGTCCGCCATTTCCTTCGTGTCCACGGCCGGCTCCTCAGGGGCGGCACGCAAGCGAAGGGGTGGGCGGCCCGCTGGCGCTCCACCCCGACCTGTGACAAATGCGTAATTCAAAATACGGGTAAAAGACCCGTAAAAGACAAATACGGAAAATTCCTTCAAATTAATATGGTACATTGTACTGTATTTTTATGGAATTTTTTTACAGTGCAGCAGGGTAAATGAAATTTGAAAATAATCTAATAATTATAAATCAAACATCTTATCCATTAATCTTGTGCAATAAGCACAAGACATTAGCCTGACCACTTTGCAATGATAACATTTTCCCGCTTACATTTTTAGAGAGTCAGGCTACTGCTCACACGTCGTGGAGCAAACGTAGGTGTTTTTGTTAATCCTGTCGACATTTAGTTGTGAATGGGGCACCCCACACTGCTTGATCCACACCCGGCATTTCTCCCCTTGGATTTTAGGTTTCGGGAAGGGAAAAAATTCCACCTCCCCGTCCAAACCTTTAGGATACTGGGTATCATATTTGCACAATCCTTGCACACAACGCTTCGGCATGTTTCCCTCGCTCGAAAGCTTGCCAGACCTCCCGCACCTAGTTACGGTTGCTAAGCCACGATTGGCATGTGGTGGTTTTTGGGCGTGGCTTAGCGAGGGGTCAATTCTCAGTAAGATCTTCTGTAGATGTCTGACAGAAATAAAGTCAGTCTGGTTAGTAATAAGTGAAGCTGGTAATGCTGTTATTGGAGTTGTTTAATCCTCCTCTGCTGAGATCTTCACAGATTTAATGTCTTCTTTTATCTTCAGTTGATTTCATCTAAAGCTGTGCCTGGAAGACATTTGTAGTTTTGTGTTTCGCTTTTATCTCTGTCCTTTAGTGAGTTTGCTTGTTAACAGCAGATATCTTCAATAATGTTCAATCATCACTCAATAAATCACTTAATTATTTAATTAACTCCAATACTGATTCAGTGTCAAATTTAACACCCTATAGTGTGCACACTGAGCTGAGGACAAAACTGGCTGGGAAGCTCTCAGATTTCATCAAAAAATATATATCTTCATTTGTGTTCTGAAGATGAACGAAAGTCTTACGGGTTTGGAACGACATGAGGGTGAATAATTAATGACATAACTTTCATCTTTGGCTGAACTATACCTTTAAGGATGACTAACTTTCTGGCTTTAAAAAAATTGGCTTAAAGGGGTCATATAATGCCATTTTTGTACAAGCTAATATGATTCTTTAGGGTCTAAATAAAAGTTTGTAATATACTTTAATTAAAAATTCTCATTAGTATTGTAAGAAAACACTAATTTTACCTGGTCAAAAACAGCTCTGTTTTCAGCACGCTGTTTAAGTGCATGTGTCTTTAAATGATAATGAGCTTTGCTTACCCCGCCCCTCTGTTCTGTGCGTACACCATAACACAATAACCATAACGCGTTGTTCATTATAAACATGGGATAATGAATTATATTGAGAACGTCGTACATAGAAAACATGCTGTAATGTACCCTGAGTGTAAACCGCATTCATCGTGCTAGCGATTTGCAAAGATTAATATAAATATTAATATAAAGGTTAATAAAACGTTACACTCACTTCTTCTTCTGGAGGTGCAGCAGGAACACAAATAGTTGGTACCGATCCTTTTTTCAGGAGCAGCTTCTTAGCAAAACCAGCTTTATAACGTTACTGACCCTCATTTGTAAAGCAGTCTGGTGTGTGAAATGATTTGCGTAAACATGAAAGCATTGACGTTGATCGTGGGGAATATTCCCTTCGCAAACAAACTCAGCCACAGCGTCTTCAGCGGTTCGGATTTAGGAACATCAACATGACTGCTGTGTTCATTATTACACCCAAGAACAGAACACCACAATCACTTAGATGCCATTCTGCTCATAGACAGCGCTCCAGCGTATCAACAATGACGCGCGGACTATGATGACAGACAGCTCCCTCACGAGCGAGGGCGGGTCTGTGTTGAAACGCTGCTGTCAATCACCAATTGTGGGAGGGGTGCCGAACGGCTTGATTTCAGAGACGGGAAAACATATAAGAAGATTAAAAAAAAACACTGGATGGATTTTTATCATTTTATGATGGTTGTGTACAGGCACTGCCAACACACATTTCAGTACAATCAACTTGTAAAAGTGCATGTACCACTATATGACCCCTTTCAGGTTGGATGTTATAGAGCAAATAGTGCTCAGTGTTAATACAGTAAATGTCCACACTACTGTTGAAATAACACTGCAGTGTTGGAGTTAATGAGATTAAGTGATGATTGACCATTAGTGATGAAGCACTGAAGGAAAGAGCAACAGATATTTGAAGTCACCTTTGTGGTGATCAGTGTTTCCTCTGGACTTCTGATGTTAGTTTTATTTTTTGGCTGCTTTAACAGTGTGATCAGAGAACAGTTTTATTGCAGTAGAGGATGTCAATACATGTCACGGAATATCATCAGATGTTTCCGGTATTTAATGCTGACATTGGGAAGTGCTCTTATTCACTGTTCACATCGGAAGTCTAATTGACTGATCAGAAGTGTGTTTTATCATTAACACATTTAAATTAAGAAGTTAATAAATACAGTGTTATTTATACACTCACAGACATCAATAATCAGCATATGAAATGCAACAATGCATGACACTTCATGCCAGCATACAGAACTCACTCATGACTCCCAGAATGCATTGCGGCACAGATAATTTATGTTTCATGTGTTCATTGTTTTGCTGTAAATATTTCCTTTACACAAAATTTGCTGACTTTACATGTTAGAGTACATGTGGCATATCCCAAATTCATGTTGTGATGTACTATATATCTTTTATTAGTAAACATTTTGTGTGTGTGTGTTTGGGTTTTTTATAAATGTAAAATAATTCTTCTTCTAAGTCAGTTCAGTTGAGCTGGTGCTCCTTTGAATTAGTTTCAAAATCAAATACAGTTCACAAGATATTTTATTCTCAACTTCCACCTTTTACTTTAAGAATAAACTATATTTAATTTCATTGAGACAAACGTTTCGGTTACTCACGTAACCTCTGTTCTCTCTAGAAGAGGGAACGAGTATTGCGTAGTTGCTTACGCTACGGGAAAGCCTTTCTTTCTCGAGATACTGAAGCCAAAAATTATCCTTAATTTTTATAATCTTGTCAACGCAGTGCGGCAGCCTGCAGACCTAGGGCAAGCTTACTAGCGTGCCCATTGGCTGCCCTGCGGCAACTGCAGCAGCCTACCGCTGAGCCCTTGGCGTGACGTCACGACCAATGAGCGCGCTTGGCGCGCTTAATGCGTCACAGCCCGCGAAAAGGGGTGTGGCTTAGCGTATATAAACAGGGCTCGGAGGCTGCTTCTCTGGTTTCTGTCGCATGAAGCGAAATGAGCTCGTGGTGCGAGCACGGCGGGCTACGCAATACTCGTTCCCTCTTCTAGAGAGAACAGAGGTTACGTGAGTAACCGAAACGTTCTCTTACGAGAGGTTCTCTCGTATTGCGTAGTTTCTTACGCTACGGGAACGCCCTTGTCAACGCCGTGCGCGCCCAGCATCCACTGAATGAGTCCCAGGGAGAGCCCGGGGAACGTGATAGCAGAGAGCCGGGCGGCCCGAAGAGGGCTAGCGCCGTACATAAGCACACACTAGGGGGTTAGGAGCGGCACGGCCGGTCCGAACTGACAATTCCCTGCATAGTGCAGCTCAACCAGTAGAGCTAAATCACACAACGTAGCCCGCGCACAGATAGTGGGCTGGCATACGCGAGACTTAGACTGATAACACTTTAGCCTGCAAGGCGGGAACATCCAGGTTGTAAAACCTAACAAATGTGGAGGGGGAGGCCCAGCCTGCCGCTGCACAAATGTCATGAATGGGAATCCCGCTGGACCACGCCCACGACGAGGCCATGCCTCTGGTGGAGTGAGCTTGAATGCCCAATGGGCACTGCAGGTCTTTAGACGCATAAGCAGCAGCAATAGCGTCCACTATCCATCTGGACAGGCTGTGTTTCGAGGCGGCGAGACCCTTGGTGCGCCCGCCAAACGAAACAAAGAGCTGTTCCACCACTCGTTTGACTGAAGACAGTGCTATCAGAAAAACGGTTTTGAGCGTGAGGTATTTCATATCCACAGTTTCCAAGGGTTCGAAGGGATGCGCTTTCAGGGCCTCCAAGACCAGTGAAAGATCCCACATAGGAACCGAGGGGGGTCGCGGGGGGTTCATCCTCCTGGCTCCTCTAAGGAAGCGGATGACGAACTCGTTCCTTCCTAATGCGCGGCCCAGCTCTGAACAGAGAGCGCTGAAATGGCCGTGACATAGACTTTGAGCGTGGAGGGGGACCTGCCCGCGTCCAGTAACTCTTGAAGGAACACAGTACTCGCGATACCCCACATGTCTGTGGATCGAGCCCCTTAGCAGTGCACCATCTGTTAAACACTGACCATTTCGACATGTAGAGCCGCCTCGCAGAGGGGGCTCTAGATTGTATGATCGTGTTCATGACCCCGTCTGGCAGATCAGCGTGTAATCGTTGAGGCTCCACGCATGCAGAGACAGCGCTCTGGATGGGGATGCCATATCGAGCCGCGGGCTTGAGAGAAAAGGTCTCTCTTCACCGGTATCGGCCAGGGGGCTGAGTCTGCCAGCTGTATTAGATCCGGGAACCAAGCTTGGTTCTCCCAGTATGGGGCTAAGAGGAGCACTGTGTGGCGCGCTTCCCTGATTCTCTTGATGACCTGAGGCAGCAGAGAGACCGGGGGAAAAGCATACAGCGGGCCGCTGGGCCGGGTCTGGGCCAGCGTGTCCTCGTTCTTCGAGAAGAACTCTGGGCAATGAGCGTTGTCTTTTGACGCAAAAAGGTCGACTTTCGCTTTGCCGAAACGGCGCCACAGTGACTGGACTGTTTGGGGGTGTTGAGACCACTCCCCAGGGGGAACGCTGTCCCTGGACAGTCTGTCGGGGCCCTCGTTCAGGTGGCCAGGCACATGCGCGGCTCTCTCAGCGAGCGCAGAGAGTACTGAGCCCACACGAGGAGGCGTTCCGCCAGGGTGCAGAGCGTCTGATCTGGCACCGCCCTGGCGATTCACATAGGCCACTACCAATGTATTGTCCGTGCGGACTAGAACATGGTGACCGTGGAGGAATGGGAGGAAGTGTTTGAGAGCTTTCTCGACCGCGAGCATCTCTAGACAGTTTATGTGTAGGAGATTCTCCTGGTCTGACCAGCGGCCATAGACCGGTCTGCCTTCGAAGAGCGCTCCCCAATCTAGGTTGGAAGCGTCTGTCGAGACAACTTTCCGGTGTGAAATCACTCCCATAGTCACTCCTGTGTGATACCATTCGGCTGCCAGCCAGGGCTGCAGGGCTGAAAAGCAGCTCTGATTCACTCTGACTCGCAAGCCGCCGGCCGCCCAGGCTCGGTGGGGCACGCGCGCTTTCAGCCAGAGTTGAAGCGGGCGCATGCGCAGTAAGCCCAGCTGGAGCGCTGCTGCAGCTGAGGCAATATGCCCCAGGATACGCTGGAATGTCCTCAGCGGAACCCGGCTGCCTATTTGGAGGGATGCGGCGAGGAGGCGGATGCGGCGCGCGCGCTGCTCCGACAGTCTGGCCGTCATAGCCACCGAGTCCAGTTCTATTCCAAGAAGGAAATTGACTGACGGGGCGATAGCGAGCTCTTGGTCCAGTGACCGAGAGACCCAGCTCCTCCAGATGGCTGAGAAGCGCTGTTCCGTGAGACACAAGTTCCGTCTCTGACAGCGCTAGAATAAGCCAATCGTCCAGATAATTCAGTATTCGCATTCCCTGTTTTCTCAGGGGAGCGAGAGCCGTGTCCATGCATTTCGTAATGTACGGGGTGCCAAAGACAGGCCGAAGGGCAGGATTGTGTACTGATATACTCGACCGTTGAAGGCGAATCTCAAGAATGGCCTGTGACGGGGAGTTATCTGGATCTGAAAATATGCGTCTTTTAGATCGAGAGAGATAAACCAGTCTCCTGGGCAAATCTGCGCGAGGATTTTCTGGTTGTGATCATTTTGAACGGCCGTCTCATGAGGGCTTTGTTCAGATGTCTCAGATCTAAAATAGGTCTTAACGCTCCGTCCTTCTTGGGTACGAGGAAGTAGCGGCTGTAAAGGCTCGACTCGCTTAGAGAAGGATGAACCTGTTCTATAGCCCTTTTGCGCAGTAGCTTCGCTATTTCGGCTTGAAGCAGGTGCGCAGCTTCTGAACTCACTTTCGTCTCCGTCTGTGCTAGAAAGCGCGGAGGGCGACGAGCGAATTGAAGCGAATAGCCGTGTTTTATAGTACTCAGCACCCATTCTGACGCGCCCTGAATAGCTTCCCATGCTTCCGCATGCATAGCTAGGGGTCGAATGGTCTCTGGGTTCAGATCGCCGCGCTGCGCGGGATTGGGGAACCTGTATCAGAGAGGATGGAGCGGCGTGCGCGCCGCTGGTGCTCGAACACGGGGGCTGGTAAACAGTATTGGCCGGCTGTACAGCGTTCGGTAGCTCGGTCCCAGAGGATGGAGCGCGATTTGCTGACAAACACCCCTGGCGCGAAAGCGGCGTGGGGATTGTAATGTCTAAAAGTGAGTGCGCGTGCACCTGAGCGGGCGCAGAGTTTACACTTATGACACGGCCAGAGTTTGGGAGCTTAGAGGGTGTGCGACCCGAGGTAACTGAATGGCAGAGCGAGCAGCGGGTAGGTGTGAGCACAAAGTTGTGGGCACATTTACTACACTTAGTACTCGAGCGGCTTGTGTCCGCTTTATGAGAGAGCGCTCTATGCGCGTTACCATGGGGACCATGTTTGTGTGAAGCAGTGAGCACATGGGAGTGGGCACATTTTCTACACTTATAACACCCTCGGCTTGAGCCGCTGTTGCCCGGGGTAACCGAGTGGCAGAGCGAGTTACAGGTAGATGTGAGCACAGAGTTGTGGGCACATTTACTACACTTATTACTCGAGCGGCGTGTGACCGCTTTATGAGAGAGCGCTCTGAACGCGTTACCATGGGGACCGCGTTTGTGTGTAGCAGTGAGCACATGGGAGTGGGCACATTTTCTACACTTGTAACACCATCGGCGTTATAGAGCAAATGCTTTGATGGCTCATATGTTTAGACGCTCATAAATACTCAAGCACCATCCTGTGAGATGCAGGTTTGCTTTCTGTATGTAAGAAAGCTGGCCGCGAGCTTGGAGAAGACAGCAGAAAAAATATTTTCTGCCGCCAGAGCCGGATTTGAACACGGTTCTCCAGTAAAATTCTGCCACTGAGCCACAGGGGCACACATGAGCTTCCAGTTGGTGCGAGCATATGACCGAGCGTCGTGTTTCGGCGTTTGTTTGCAGGCGCGCGTGTATTAAAACAGGCCCGTTTACTGCAGCATTAGTATTTCCAGCCGCCTAACTTAGAGGGGACTGAGAAATATGTATCCCTTGAGATGCGGGTTTGCTTTCTGTATGTAAGAAAGCTGGCCGCGAGCTCGGAGAAGCAAGCAGAAAAAAGTTTTTCTGCTGCCAGAGCCGGATTCGAACACGGGTCTCTGGTGCGGAAGCCTAATGTTCTGCCACTGAGCCACAGGGGCACACATGAGCTTCCGGTCAGTGCAAGCATATGACCGAGCGTCGTGTTTCGTTTCGGCGTTTGTTTGCAGGCGCGCGTGTATTAAAACGGGCCCGTTTACTGCAGTATTAGTATTTCCAGCCGCCTGAACTTAGAGGGGACTGAGAAATCTGTATCCCGTGAGATGCGGGTTTGCTTTCTGTATGTAAGAAAGCTGGCCGCGAGCTCGAGAGAAGCAAGCAGAAAAAAGTTTTTCTGCTGCCAGAGCCGGATTCGAACACGGGTCTCTGGTGCGGAAGTCTAATGTTCTGCCACTGAGCCACAGGGGCACACATGAGCTTCCAGTCAGTGCGAGCATATGACCGAGCGTTTGTTTGCAGGCGCGCGTGTATTACAACAGGCTCGTTTACTGCAATAATAGTATTTCCAGCCGCCTGAACTTAGAGGGGACTGAGAAATATGCGAGGATTGGAGGGAGTCCGGCCTAAGCGGGACGTAAACACTCTCTCTTCCTCCTTTCGCCGGTGCTCGTGACGTCCGCTCTGATATCCCTTGAGAACGGCGCAGTTGCGCGGCTCGAACAAAGGGAGAGAGAGCGGGAAGATGTCATTATGTGCTGTGACATCGTTTGTTTGCAGGCGTGCGTGTATAACAGGCTCGTTTACTGCAATATAGATATTTCTAGTCGCCTGAGCTAGGAGGGGACTGAGAAATGTGTGAGAAACGGAGGTGGCCGGAGAGTGACGCGCGCGACCGAGACGCGGGGTAGCTTTCTTATAACGTAAAGGAAGCCAGCCCGTGACCGTCTACTTCTGACATCCCTTGTGAGCGGCGCCTTGCGCGGCTCGAACAGAGGGGGAGAGGGCGTGCGTCATCCGGGGGGGGTAGCTTCCTTGTAACGTAAAGGAAGCTATAGCCCGTGACCGTCCGTTCTGACATCCCTTGTGAGCGGCGCCGTTTGCGCGGCTTGACAGAGGGGAGTAACCAGCTGGTCTGCTTCATCCCCTGAGGCGACGGCAGTGCGGGCAGAGGCCGGCCGCTGCGCGTCGGTGAAGGGCGGGGGAGAAGGAGAGAGCGAGGCTCGCGGGAGGGGCTCCGGCGAGCGCTCAGCTATAACCACCGGCTCGGAAGGCCTTTGAGAGCGGCGTTTTTTCTTACGCGGCCTGGAAGAGGCAGCCGGAGAAGGTGGAGGATCGTGAAACATGGCGAGTCGAGCCCGCAGGGTCGACATCGGCAAGTCCTCACACTGTTCGCAGCCGCCCGTGAAGGGCGCGGGCTGCGTGGTCGAAACCCAGGCAGAGAGCGCAGATCACGTGGCGGTCTCCGTCGCTGAGCGCGGCTCTGCACGAGCCACAGGATGAACGAGGCATTTGCAACAACGCCTCGCGCTCTTTTAGATGCAAAGTGTGTCGCGGGGCGAACACACAAACACATACAACACAGAGCAGTAAAAGGATATATTCGCCGGATAGCGAAGCAGGCAGGGAAAGCTGAAGGCGGCGAAGGCGGCCGGCGTCCTCAGGCTGAGATCCTCGGCGTGCTGGTCGCTTGATTCGACGGCGGCTTCCTCAGAGAGCAGCGATGCGTAGAGCTTCGCTGAAAAGACAGAAATCAGAGAAGCAGCCTCCGAGCCCTGTTTATATACGCTAAGCCACACCCCTTTTCGCGGGCTGTGACGCATTAAGCGCGCCAAGCGCGCTCATTGGTCGTGACGTCACGCCAAGGGCTCAGCGGTAGGCTGCTGCAGTTGCCGCAGGGCAGCCAATGGGCACGCTAGTAAGCTTGCCCTAGGTCTGCAGGCTGCCGCACTGCGTTGACAAGATTATAAAAATTAAGGATAATTTTTGGCTTCAGTATCTCGAGAAAGAAAGGCTTTCCCGTAGCGTAAGCAACTACGCAATACGAGAGAACCTCTCGTAAGAGAACATTGACGCTCACAATAACTTCTTAAACAAGTAATTTTTTATTATGACTAGTGCAAAACACAGGAGTGATTAGAAGAAAGTTGCCAAACCACCAAAACACCAAGATCCCATGAAATCAACTGATGTGAGCTTTGTTTTTTATTTTATTTTTAATTTTTTAAAAAAAGCCATCTTCTACTTTCTAGTTGACTGCAAGTACATTGGATTGAACAGATTGTGTCAAAAATTCTGAGTTGTGTTTCTGGAAGTGACTGCATTTAAAATGTAAATAAAGCCACATATTAAAATTTATTTTGATTTCATGGGGTCTTTAAACACACACACACACACACACACACACACACATATATATATATATTGTTGTGTGAAACATGCAATTTGTTCTTTTATGCCTCATAATATATAGGCTTCTAATAGGGTATTAAGTATAATTGTAACTTTGTGTAAGAAAAGTGTTGTATAAGAAAAACACTTTATAAGGTTTTTATAAGAAACCTTATATGGAAACAATGTAAAAGGTTTTTATAAGAAACCTCATTATATGAAAACACTGTAAAAGGTTTTTTATAAGAAACCTTATTAAGAAAAACACTGTAAAGAGTTTTTATAAGAAACCCTTGAATCTGATTCATTAGAAAAGACACTGAGACTTGTGTTTATAAAGATGTTTATTAAGAAATTGTCATTAAGAAAAGACACCACAACTGTTGTTTGTAAAGTAATTTATTGAGAAAATGGTTTAATAAAAAGACACACTGCAATTGGTGATGTAAAGTCATTTATTGAGAAGATGGTTTACAAAGAAAAACAGACCACACTGAATGTTGTAAGCATGTATTAAGCATATGGCAGAGTAGAGAGAAATTGAAAATGTATTAGAAAGAGCTTTACCAAAGAAAGAAGAAAAATGCAATCATTACCGTCTAGGTGCTGCGGACGAGACACAGAAGATATAGCGATGAAGAAAAGGTCCAGAAGAAGGAGGACGGGGAGAGACAAAGGCTTTATAACCAAGTCCTAGGGGGTTTCCAGGAGAGGATGACCAATGAACAAGTTTTAGGGAGTTTCCGGGAGGAGATTTCTGAAGATGTCCAAAAGTTGATGGACTTTAAAAGAGCTGGAATGACATGTCCAGTCAGACGCTGATCCACCAAGGACGGCCTCTCCGATGTTAGATGCCTTGCCATTGTGCCTCATGAAGATGAAAGCTTGTATATTATTTGGTTTTGATTTACTTTTATTTTTATTTTATATATTAGTACCGTTTATGTAAACTAGTTAACCTATATTTAATAAAAAATACATATAATTGAAATTAAGAAGCTCGCCTGCCTTAAGTCTCTGTTTGAATATTGAGCTGAACTAAACCACGGAGCAGTCTTTCGACTGAATTGTAAGTATGGAAATTTATATACTTATTGTTTAGAACGAATTCGACTGACTTTACCTAACCTCAGAATAAACAAAATAAGGTAGAAGGTGTCTATATTTAAGACCCAAACAAGGGGTTAAATTAAGCACCATAAAACAATATATATATATGGTGCACAAACATTTTTTTTTAAATCTTATTAAAAAGACTCATACGATAATCTTCAGTTACAGAAATTATCATTGTAAATTGATATAAGCACTGATAAAAACAGTAAAAGAAGTGTTTGCCAGTTTAAAAAAAAAGAGCCTGTTATGAAAGAACACAAACATATCCTTCACTCCTAAGATCTGCTGCAGATGAAGTTGAGTTTCTTGTCTTGAGGAAGGCTGATCCAGCGCTGATCTCCTCCAGACTGAACTGCTCCAGATCTCACTCCAGACTCACAGTCCTCGTCTCCTGTGCCGTTCCCTGGAGCCCAGTTCTGATAGCACACGGTCTCTCCGCTCACCCAGAACCAGAGGCCCACAGTGCAGGAGTGACGTAAACCCAACCACACCGCCTCAGTAGACGCACCTTTAACCACATTCATCACACGACGCTGCTTCTCATCTGAATGAACCGAGACCAGATCCGTATAATTCTGTCTGCAGTATCTCAGAGCTTCAGGCCACGTCAGAGTCTCGTTGATCAGAATCAGTTTATCTGGACACAAAACAAACCACAAGCAAAAACTAGAGAGAGACTGATCAAAAACAACATGCAGAACAAACACTGTGGAGGAATCTGTCATGTCAGACATGTAGCGTGAACTTTAAGATATCTGGAGGTGATGGATGGATTGTGTGTGTTTGTGAGGATCTGCTCACCTTCATGACACACAAAAGGAAATTGGCTGTTGCAAGAGACGTCATTCCATTGACCCTGAGCGTTCGGATAGATCTCTGTACAGTTTTCATTTCCTCCAACATTATCAGGTTGAGTAGGAGCCCAGTATCTGAATGAGGAGTTACTCTGATCTGACCACTGCCATGAGTCTCTGAACAGACCGATCCAGACATCATTAGATATGTGACTATCATTGATGAACCTCTGAATCTGTTGACTCTCATTCTGGTTCCTCACACTGACCAGATCAGTGTTATTCTGTCTGCAGTAACTCTGAGCGTCTCTCCAGTTCTTCATCTGATTGACAAAGACGAGTCCTGTGTTCACTTTAAGAAAAACAAATAGAAACAGATTCAAGAATCAGTTTGTTCATCATTCTTATGTCAGTTTATGGTTTTTAATGTGAATAAGAGCAGCGAAGCATCAGAAACACGTGTAATTCAAAGACTGTTTCTACAGCTGATGATATAATAAGTAACATTTCTGAATATTGTGATGATTTTCAAACTCTTTATTTCTCCATTATGATTCCTTACATGATTCTCTGATATATATTCATTACAATTTATGCTGGCCAAAACAATGGTTTGATATGTAATTTACAGTATAAATTTTGCTGAAAAAACTAAACTAAAATTAAATAATTAGATTTAATTCATTAAAAATTATTCTCTATGCTCTCTAATGGCAGGTTCTCAAAGTTACCAACAACAAAAGATCAACATGCATTAATTAAAATCTTTTTTCCAGTCCAATATTGGTTTGTCTCTAGAAATTTACTTCAAGGTGTGCCTATATTTATGACCACATTAAAAATTAGAAGAAATTAGTATTGGATTAAAATTTTGTACAGTATATGGTGTATCCTTTTTATAAGAATGTTTATATGAATGTTTATTGTGATTGTATGGAGCTGCACTTACTGTTAGATGAACTGCAGATGAAAGTCAGGTTGTTACTACATGAATAATCATGCCATTGTCCATTTCTCATGAAAGCACACCTCTCATCTCCTCTGTCAGGTTGTGTAGGAGCCCAGTTCAGATAGAGCGCAGGTTCACCTGAAGACCACTGCCATTTATCAACACTCGTCCTCTGCAGCCCAATCCAGATATTCTGACCAACTCTATCATTCACACTCTTCTTCAGCTCGTTCATGTCGTTCATGTTGTCAATGGTGGCCAGATCTGTGTAATTCTCTCTGCAGATTCTCTGAGCTTCAGTCCAGGTCTTCCACACGTTTATAAAGTGATACTGACGCTGAACACATTCAGATACAGAGCAGAGAGCTGTGAAAGAGAGCGTTTGATTTAATGCTTTTCATAACAGGGTCAAACCTGATGAAACTATAAACCATAAATAATACAACAAACACACTCACCAATGAGAAGAAGAATCAAGTATAGAGTTTGGTCCATTTCTGAGGAAGAAACACAGTGAAAAACTAAAATAATCTCATATTCATCTTATATTAAAATATAATCATATCAGCATAACTTGATTCACAATCATTCAGACAATATTAACATCTGAAAGTCTAATTGCCTAACTAATTGCGAAAGTCTAATTGTCTAATATAGTCTAACTCCTGTTCTTACTTTAGAGGTCGTGTGTTTCTGTCCTGAGTCTGATGTTTCTGTCTGCAGATTTAAACTACGTGATTATTATATCTGCTCTCATTCCTCATTCATCACATCACATCATTTGTTTATTTCTCTGAAAACCCCTGTTTCATATTTTACTTCCTCCTTATTTGTGTATTTCCAACTCTTTCCCCTTATTTGCATCTTGACGCCTGTGTCAGTGTGTATCTGTCACGGTAGGGATGATGCAACCTGGTCTCACAGGATTCCGTGAAATGTCCACGGGCCCTTAACTCAAAATCCGTGGAGCCATCACGGAATCGCCCCAAATTCCGTGATGCGGCCACGGATATAACTCCAACGCAAGTCAATGACACTGACCTTCCGTGGTTGTATGAAAGTTGTTGAGGTGCGGATCTTAAACTAGGTGACAACCGCTACAGATTGTTCAGGCAGAACAATAAATCACTTGGTCCATGTCCACAATAAAGTTTTTTACTGTTGTCTTTGCTTCATACATCAGTATGAGTGTGGTTCTATAAATGAACAATAATAACAATAATGAATATACAGTATACAATGAGGCAGAAACAGTACTGAACAAAATAAAAGTAATGCAATAGCATAAAGATAAGGACATATTATAGAGTCCAGCAGCTGTGCATTTACCTCAGGTTTATACACATATTAACTTTAAATAAACTATCACCTAATATTACATCACATAATATTCAAAAGGTAACATTCGAAGTCTAATTCAGCGTGTTTTATGCTGAACTGAATGTGCGATCGAGCTCGTGTGCATTGACTACCTCAAAGGAATAAACAAACTTTTTAGAATTGCAATATAACATAGCAGTAACTAAATCTACCAAAATATACGTGAAAGAGAATTTAACTACTTACTTTTAAGATGTACGCACACAGTATGAGCAAAAATCTGCAAGAAATCGGACCAAATCAGCACGGAGATCACTACAAACTGCCGCGACATTTAGCAACATTACATGTCTCGGCATGAACACATTTTGATTGACATTCAGTTCTCCCGATCTAAACCAATAAAATTACAGGAATGATAGTCAGGTGATTCAGAAATAATATAAAGTGCAACAAATTAAATGTCCAGCAGAGGGCACCAGCGTCATTAAAGCTTAGCCTTTTGTACAGCCGCCCCCAAATTTGTTTAACAAATTTGTAAATAAAGAAAAGGCTCATTAATCTTTGTTGGTGTCATCAGGTAGGGCAGGCAGTTTGATCAGACGAGCCACAGGTCTTGTGTAACTTTTGTCTTTGACATTCACTACAGCTGTGCGGACTCGTCCATCTTGTCCTGGAATTACTTTGGCTACAGTACCTATTTGCCATAGGGCTCTGGGTGCTTGATGGTCCACAATCATCACAACTTCACCAGTTTGAAGGTTTTCTGATTCTGTTTGCCATTTTTGTCGTCGTTGCAAGTCTGGGAGGTAATGCCGTATGAAACATTTCCAGAAGTTTTCAGTTAGAATCTGGCTGTGACGCCATCTCCTACGACTGAGCATTTCTGATTCCGGATAGACAACTTGTGGTAATGCAGAATTTGGACGTCCCATGAGGAGGGAATTAGGTGTCACTGGGTCTATATCTGCTATGTCTGAGGAAACATATCCCAATGGTCTGGAGTTTAATATTCCCTCTATTTCCACAAGTACCATGTTCAGTACTTCTTCTGGAACAGATTGAGAACCAAGAGAGGTACGTAGTGCTGTCTTGATAGACCTAACCTCTCTCTCCCACGATCCACCAAAATGCGGTGCATTTGGTGGGTTTAGACGGAAATGAATCTGTTGAGAAGCCAGATTCACTTTCAAGGTTGGGTGAAGTGCATTGAAGGCATTCTGAAGTTCTGTAATACCTCCTTTGAAATTTGTGCCATTATCAGAGAGCACTTCATATGGTTTCCCTCTGCGAGCTATGAACCTTCTTAACGACATAAGAAAGGAGTCCGTGTCAATGCTCGATAGAAGTTCAATATGAACAGCTTTGGTAGTAAGGCACTTGTACAGTATTCCCCAACGTTTTTCACATCTGCGTCCAAGCTTAACCTGGAAGGGGCCAAAACAGTCAATGCCTGTCGAATAGAAAGCTGGACGAAACAGTCTAAGGTTAGACTGGGGGAGATCCGCCATCATGGGAATTTCTGGTTTCCCTCGCCATTTCTTACATTCAAAGCAACTGCGCTGGTGTCTTTTTACTGCCTCTCTGCCTCTTATGATCCAATATTTCCGTCTCAGTTCTGCGAACACACGCTCAGGTCCCGGATGTAACTGGAGGTTGTCGTAATGTTGAATCAGAAGCTTTACAAGAGGGTGAGCAGGTTCTAAGACAATGGGGTGGAGAGTATTTGCGTCCAAGTGCTTACATCTGCGGAGGCGTCCACCTACTCTGACTAATTTGGCTTTGTGATCATACTCTGGGGCTAGAGTTAGAAGACGACTAGAGCGAGATACAGGTTTACCTAACTGGAGTTGGGCTGTTTCTTCTGGGAAGCTTTCAACTTGAGCACGTCTCAGAAGTTCCTGTTCAGCTTGTGTATAGTCGTCAGCAGAGAGTTCACTTTCGTCTGCCGCCCCATGAAGGTAAATAGCAGTAGCCTTAATCAGATCTTGAAGTGAATTGTATTGAGAGATATCTGGAATATCAGTTTGGCTGGAGGATAGCGCTCCACAGAAAGTAGAACTGCGGTGTTCTTGGATATCATCGACTGCAGCATCAAGTGGCTGTTTGGGCCAAATACTAACTGGTTCAGTTAAGAACTGTGGACCTTGATTCCAGCGGCTTTGTGTTGTGAGTTTAGAGAGAGTGAGTCCTCTGGTAATGTCGTCTGCTGGGTTCAACTCTGAATTGACATAACGCCAGGCTTTTGGGTCTGTAAGGTCTTGTATCTCAGCCACACGCGTTCCGACAAACACCTTATAGTTGCATGAGTCTGATTGAAGCCAAGTCAATACAGTTGTGGAGTCAGTCCAGTATAGTTCTTGATCAATCTTGATGTTCAGTTCTTTTCTCAAAGTAGCAGCCAGCTGAGCACCAGTGAGGGCAGCACAGAGTTCAAGCCGCGGTATAGACTGTTGTCGTTTGGGTGCTACTCTCGATCTCGCAGCAACAAATGAAATCTGTGTTTCACCATGTTTATCACATGTACTGATATATGCAACCGATCCATATGCACGTTCTGATGCATCACAGAATATATGCATGGTTCGTTTGCAAACTGATAGTTCAGTAGTTACTTTGGTGTAACATCTTGGGAATGTGACATGTGGTAGTTGTGTCAGCTCACTCTGCCAAGTCAACCAAGCCTGAAGTAGATCTTTGGGAAGATCTGGGTCATCCCATTCACGTTTCTTGTCCCATAAACGCTGGATAATTATTTTGGCTCTTGTTGTGAAAGGAATTAGGAAGCCTAGTGGGTCATATTGGCTTGCAAGGGTTTTGTAGATGTTCCTCAATGTTGGTACAGAATTTTCCTGTTGTTTGTATCTGTAACCAAGAACATCTGAAGAGCACTGCCAGCGTAGGCCCAGAGTCATCTCTTGTGGGTCTGCTCCACTTTGAGTGAACCAAAGGTGACTGTTTGCAGATTTCAGCTCATCCGGGAAATGAGCAATGACTGATGGAGTGTTAGTGGCCCACTGCCTCAATTCAAAGCCACCTTCTGATAGAAGTTTCTGCATCTTAGTTACAAGAGTCTGAGCTTCATCAACCGATGGGAAACTTTGCAGCCAATTGTCTACATAAAAGTTGTGCTCTACTGAGGAATGTACATCTTCTTCTGGAGTGCTGTGGTCATAAACGTGTTTCTGCAAAGCGAAGGTTGCACAACAGGGGCTACAAACTGTCCCAAAAGGCAATACCTGCCACTCATAAACAGTAGGGGCTCTTTGCTGATCCAAGTTTCTCCAAAGGAAACGGAGAAATGGTTTGTCCTCCGGCAGCAGACACACCTGGTGGAACATTCCTTTTATATCGCTGCTAACAGCGACAGCATTTTCTCTGAAGCGCAGAAGTACTCCTAAGAGGGTTGGTCCAAGTGTAGGACCAGGCAGGAGATGGTCATTTAAGCTTGTTCCTTTGTGCTTAAATGAGCAGTTGAAGACAATTCTGTGTTTTTCATTGTGTTGAACAATGTGGTGTGGTATGTACCATGCGCGATGGCTTCTATCTGTCTCCTCTGGTGTCAGTTTTGAGATATAGCCTGTATTCTCAAGTTTCTGCACTTCTTTAATGTACACTGACGCAAGATCTGTGTTCTGCAGAAGGCGTTTTTCTGTGCTTCTTAAATGAGCTGTTACTGTTTCTTTAGTTGATTGCAAAGGTGGAAGATTTATTTTCCAGAGGAGGGGTGTTGCATACCTTTGAATGTCTCCGACTGTCACCCTGACTGTTTTCTCCTCAAGAATTTGCACTACTTCTGTGTCTTGCCTTGATCTCGTGATCAATTTCTCACTCCTATACGGAAGTGTGTCCAGTTGCCACAATTTCTGTACATTGTTGAACAGTTCGGCTTCTGGTGACAAAGTGGAGGTTAATAGACACTGCTGTGGTGAGAGCTGACTGGAAAGGAATTTTGAGGGGCCCTGCAGAGTCCACCCAAGTCTGGTTTTCACAGCGGCAGGACCACCAGGAGGTCCGAGACGTACTGGCTCTGTGGCTGTGATTAGATGCGGGTAATCTGAGCCAATGAGTAAGAGTGGTTGAGCCTGCTGTAATGGGGGAATAGGCAGACCTTGTAGATGTCTGTATTTCTTTTGCAGCAACTTAACAGGGTAAGTGTGTTTTGCGAGGCTCAGTTCTTTGGCTGTGAAAGCTCTTTCAATGGTGAAGGGTTTGTTTGGCTGAAATACAGAAGCTACTGAGAATGAAACAGCCGCCCCATGAACGATCCGTATGTCTTGTCTCACAGTACGGAGGGCTATATCTTCTGGAAGTCCTTGAAGATCAAGTTGCTGTGCTGCTTCATACAGTAACATTGTCCTCTCTGAGCCGTCATCCAGTATGGCGTATGTGTCAAGTTCCTTCTCACCATTTCTCAAGATCACTCGGCTGACCTTCAAAAGAACTTTACTGCTTGCAGTTGGTCTGTCCAGATACAAAGTCTCTACTTCTGAGTTCACAAGACAACTGTTTTCTGCTGAAGCTTGTGTTTCATGCTTAACTTTGGCATTGAAGTCATGCAGTATTTCTAAATGTCTCTTTTCACATTTTTTGCATTTGGCTTTAAGATTACATTGTGAGATCTGGTGATCACGGCCACACTTAAAGCACTTCTGATTTGACTTCAGCCAGGACTCCATTTGATCTTGATTCAGCAGTTTGAAATTAGCGCACTGGTTGAAGTAATGCTGCACAGTGTTGCAAAAGGGGCAGTACTTTGTGGGTTTCTCCTTCTTGACTGCTGTAGCACTTGCCGGTTTACTCTGTTCACCACCATGCAAGACAGTAGCAAATCGTTGAACTGGTTTGAAGTTCCTTTGCTGATCTCTCTGTGGCTGAGAGTAGGCTCTGCTTACATTACTAGCATACTGTGTCTCATCCTCTTGTATTCTGAGCTCATATTCAAGCCAGTCGCTGAGTTCTATCAGTGTTGGAACTGGGATTTGAATGGGGTTAACAAACCTTCTGAAGTTTGCTTTAAGATCATGAGGCAGTTTGGCAAGAAGACGTGAAACATGTGACCCACATTTGAGTTCTGTCCATCCTTTAGCTCCAAGTTGGTCCAGCATTCCAACTAATGCACGCACTTTGAGGGCAAACATTCTAAAAGATTTAATGTCACCACTCCTGATTTTTGGGCCATCCATCAATTCTGCAATTCTTTGTAGTGCGAGTTGATGTGGTTGACCATAAAGTGCAGTTAGAGACTTCATGGTGTTGGTGTATGGGTACCTGCTGTTGACATACGAGTCTGCAATGAGCAAAGCATTCTCCTGTTTCAGATGATCAACAAGTATTTGGTACTTGAAACGTTCTGTAGCCTCAACAGGTAGCAAATTCTCCAGTGCAATTTTGAGTCGTGCAAACTCTCTGGGATCCTCACTGCAAAAATTAGGAATAGTGGGAATGGGACCTCTGTAGGTGGGCTCTACATGAGGATATGGAGGAGAAGGAGGACGCACTGGGTGGTATGGCTGATATGTTTCAGGCTGAGCATAATCTGCATACTGTCGTGGGGTCAAGAATCTTGATTTGTCTGCAGGAGTAGGAGCTGATCGACCATAGCAGTCTGAGTGTCTCTCATAGCGTGCGTGGTGAGCTAATGTATCCCTCGGATTAAGTCTCTCATCTTGGTAGACTGGACTTGTAGCTGAATTACCATGATGAGGTTGTTGATAACCGTGTGGTTCAGTGGAAGGGAAATAGCTGACGGGTCTTCTGTTCAGACTATGATCTTTATAAGTCCCATAAGTAGCTGCTGTCTCTTGGCTGTAGTCCTGAGGCATAAACTGAACAGCTGAGGGAGATTGGCTGTGCTCTCTTTGGTCAGTGGACAGATAGTTATAGCCTCTGTGGTCTGTGTTGTAATAACCACGTGGTCTGTATACATGCCTAATACCAAGTTGAGGATATGTAGCATCTTCTTGATGAGCTAATTTGTGCTGGGCTTGAGTTGGTTCATAAGGAGAGAAAGGATGACTTGAAGTTAGCCGATTTGCAGAGCCTGGTAGCCTCAGTTCTCCTAGGTTGTCAGTGAGATAATCAATCTCTTTGTGACTGACTGAATGAGAATGCAGATGGTCTCCTCGTGAATCTACAGGCAGTGCCCTCATGGGCTGAGGAAGATCGTCTTGATCTCTAGGCAGAACTGGCCTGCCCTCAGTGGCTGCTGTATATGGACTTGAGGAACGAACTCTCTGTTCTGCATCAATTATTCGCCTTGGAGAAGTCAGAGTACGGGGCCTTGGTTGTGGCGGTGACTGCGGCAAATCTTGATATGTCTCCACAAATGAGCTCCTTTCACTTGATCCAGTGCTCATACTTTTCGTTGGTTCTGGTCCTCTTTCAGTACATGGGAACTCTTTAAAGGCAGGCCATTTTCCTGGTTCAGGTCCAGCTGCACCATTTTTAGGCTGTTCATCAGAATGAAGTAGCTGACATGGCATTGTGTAGTCAACATAGAAGTCATCTAAGTATCTTGGTGGGATGACTTGTCAACGTGGTCGAACTGCTGGTAGATCTGAGGTAGCCTGTCTTTCTGTTCTGGACATGGTGATACTGTAGTAGCAGTCAGATCCGGCTCGAAGGACCAAATTTTGTATGAAAGTTGTTGAGGTGCGGATCTTAAACTAGGTGACAACCGCTACAGATTGTTCAGGCAGAACAATAAATCACTTGGTCCATGTCCACAATAAAGTTTTTTACTGTTGTCTTTGCTTCATACATCAGTATGAGTGTGGTTCTATAAATGAACAATAATAACAATAATGAATATACAGTATACAATGAGGCAGAAACAGTACTGAACAAAATAAAAGTAATGCAATAGCATAAAGATAAGGACATATTATAGAGTCCAGCAGCTGTGCATTTACCTCAGGTTTATACACATATTAACTTTAAATAAACTATCACCTAATATTACATCACATAATATTCAAAAGGTAACATTCGAAGTCTAATTCAGCGTGTTTTATGCTGAACTGAATGTGCGATCGAGCTCGTGTGCATTGACTACCTCAAAGGAATAAACAAACTTTTTAGAATTGCAATATAACGTAGCAGTAACTAAATCTACCAAAATATACGTGAAAGAGAATTTAACTACTTACTTTTAAGATGTACGCACACAGTATGAGCAAAAATCTGCAAGAAATCGGACCAAATCAGCACGGAGATCACTACAAACTGCCGCGACATTTAGCAACATTACATGTCTCGGCATGAACACATTTTGATTGACATTCAGTTCTCCCGATCTAAACCAATAAAATTACAGGAATGATAGTCAGGTGATTCAGAAATAATATAAAGTGCAACAAATTAAATGTCCAGCAGAGGGCACCAGCGTCATTAAAGCTTAGCCTTTTGTACAGTGGTCCACACACGGATACCCGTTTCAATGACGGAATACAGAACTCACTCAACAGACGTGCTTTCTCATTTGGAAACGCCACATTTGAAGTATTTGTTTCTTTTCCGACATCAAATGCCATAATGACGTTAACCTGTCTGTTATTGTAGCTATTGCATTGTCCTGTCATCATAAAATTTCAGTTAGCCTAACCAAAGTCCCGTGATGGCACCACGGACCTCAACACCCGGACCTCACTCATGGACGATGTAATTTTTCTGGCTTGTTTAGGAACTTATAAGCTTTGGGTCAACTGTGTTGCAATGGCATGTAATTAACTTGACATTTTGTCTCGTCCTGTCATCATAAAATCCTGCTTGATGGCGTTTTACACCTTGCTCGCTTGGTCAGATCTAAAATCTGTGATAGGAGCACGGAGTGAGTCTGTGGTGAGACCACGGATAAATCCAACGCGCAAGTCAATGACACTCATCTTCCGTGGTCCACACACGGATATTTGGTTCAATGACAAAGAACAGATCTCACTCAATAGACGTGCTTTCTCATTTGGAAACACAACATTTTAAGTAGGCTATTTATTTTCCAACACCAAATACCATAAAGACGTTAACCTCTGTGTTATTGTAGCTATTGCATTGTCCTGCCATCATAAAAATTCAGTTTGATTCTGTTAGCCAAACTGAAGTCCCGTGATGGCACCACGGACCTCAACAACCTGACCTGATCACTGGATGTTGTAATGTTGCTCACTTGTTTAAACACTTAAAAGCCTTATTTCGACTGTGTTGCAATGGCATGTAATTTAGTTGACATTTTGTCTTGTCTTGTCATCATAAAATCCAGTTTGATGGCGTTTTACACCTATTGCTTGCTTGGCTATAGTCAGATCTAAAATCTGTGATTGGAGCACGGAGTGAGTCTGTGGTGAGACCACGGATAACTCCAACGCAAGTCGTCTTACGTCAGTTCGTGATATGGTCACGTAATTTAATCTTTTGATTCGTGCCACGTTTATTTATTCGTTTTATTTATTTACGTTTATATTTTCATACAATACCAGCACGTTTTTTAAACTAATGTATTGTCAATGGGAAGCGTCTTTCGTGATCACAGCACTTTCTGCCTGTCGGCTGCAGCTGTTTAATCATTCACGAGATCTTATCTTATCATGGTTTATGTATTTTTTAATGTTATTATTTCGGTCTTATTGCCAGGGAAGCTGGATTGCTTTGCTGTTTATTGATATTTTTAAAATTATATTTTATCAGTAGGAAATCGCGCTGAAGAAGTCTCGTTCCGAATACATCGCGATATTTGGCATTAGGTCACGTGTGTCAGATGTTGGTAAGTAGTAAATACCTAAATACGTTGTCTTAATACTGTGTATACTGTCTTTTCTGTTGGTCGATATTAATCTGCCATTATATCTGCCATCTCCACGGAGACTTTGCGTTTCATTGCTTTCTAATTCAAAATAGGGTGATTAAACACTGCCTCCTGTCACGTGACGTGCTATAGGCCTAGATATTCATATCAGATTAAAAATAGTAGGCCTACAATTAGTTCCAAAGCTGTATTTGTAGTAGAAGCACAGTAAAAACAACACTTACCATGCTTTTACCACAGTAACATTAGTTCTCTTACGAGAGTTCTCTCGTACTGCGTTCGTAGAACGCTGCGGGAAAAGTCTCTTTTCACGAAATACTGAAGCAAAATTATCCTTAATTTTCATATTTGTAAAACGCATTGCAGCAGTGCACAGCCATGGCGAGACGGCTCGCTCACTCATTGGCTGTTCTGCGGCAACTGCATGAGCCTATCGAGCGAGGGCTGATGCAATATCAGACCAATGAGAGCGCTTCGCGCGCTCCTCGTCACATCCCGCCGAAACGGGTGTGGCCATCCCCTATAAAAGGAGCTCGAATAGGCTGATTCAACTGATTTTCATCTCTTCAGCGAAGCTCACGCATCGCTGGATCACGGAGAAGCAAGCGTCGTCGAGGCAAGCTTTTCAGCGGGACGAGCCCTCGAAGCCGCTGGCCTCGCCGCCTTCTACTGCCGTACCTGCTGCGCTTCCGGCGCTTCATATCCTTTATCTGCTCTGTTTTGTGTATGTGTGTGTGCAGTGTTCCCGAACACTCACCCCTAAAAGAGCCGCGTCTTTTTCAAGATGCCATCCTGTGGCTCGTGCCGAGCCCCGCTCATCGATGGAGACCGCCATGTTATTTGCGTCTTCTGTCTGGGCGAAGAACACGCAGCGCTCGCGCTCGCTGACGGCGGCTGCCCTCACTGCGAGCTTTTGCCGATGGCGACTCTGCGGACTCGCCTGGCACAGTTCTCCGAGCCTGCGCCCCCCGCCGCGTTGCCGCGCCGTAAGAAGCGCCGCTCGCAGCGGGCCCCGGAACCCACCTCTTCCCGACAAAGCTCGCCGGCTCGCCCGCCAGCTTCACCGGCTTCCCCCGAAGCACTTCCTGATGCTCAGCACCCGCAGTCTGCCGCCGCTTCATCTGAGGAAGTTGTTTCTGAAGTCGAGTCGGTCGAAAAGGATTCCTGCTCTCTGCTAGCTTCAGGCAGTGAAGACTGGGCGAGCTCTGCGGATCTCACGCCTCCTGCCCGAAAGCCGTCGGCTAGAGCTAGCATCGAGAGGGAGCTCATGCGAGTACTCGCGTTGGCCGCGGCGAGCCTCGGCCTCGAGTGGTCTGCACCGGAACTCCCCTCGCGCACCCGGCTTGATGGTAGCTTCCTCCCTGGTGAGCGTTCTTCTCCTGTGTCTAAGCCCGCTCCGTTTCTTCCTGAGCTTCATGAAGAAGTGGCGAAGGCCTGGAACGCTCCCTTTTCTGCACGAACACGTTCGTCTGTATCCCCAGCATTTTCCTCCCTGGATAATGCTCAGGATCGAGGCTACCTCACTCTGCCGCCGGTGGAACAGGCGATAGCAGCCCACCTTTGCCCGCCCTCTGCTGGACGGCGGACTAAGCCAGTGCTGCCGTCGAAAGCCTGCCGCATGACGTCGTCGCTGCTCGCGCGGATCTTCTCCGCCGCTGGGCAGGCGGCATCGGCCCTGCACACCATGGCCACGCTTCAGGTGTTCCAAGGCGATCTCCTCCGCAAACTGGACG
Source organism: Leucaspius delineatus (assembly GCA_023718395.1). Taxonomy (NCBI): domain Eukaryota; kingdom Metazoa; phylum Chordata; class Actinopteri; order Cypriniformes; family Leuciscidae; genus Leucaspius; species Leucaspius delineatus. Next base: position 7,931,563 of record CM043355.1, read on the forward strand.
AGATAGGACCTGAAGCTATCTGCATCACGGACCTGAGAAGCGCGTCGGATCTTTCCCTCCGCGCTACCAAGGCTGCAGCACAAGCCATGGGACGCTGTATGGCTTCCGCTACCGTAGCCGAGAGGCATTTGTGGCTGACGCTCACGGAGATGGCTGATGCAGAGCGCAACGCGTTCCTCGACGCCCCGCTATCCTCCGCTGGCCTCTTTGGATCTTCTCTCTCCGAGTTCGTGGAGAGATTTTCCGAAGCCCAGAAAGCGTCACAGGCATTCAAGCACTTCCTACCGAAGCGCTCCAGTTCCGCAGCGGGCCGTGAGAAACAGGCCCCTCGGAGCTCACAGCCTCAGCCTCCGGCCGCCCCCTCTCAGCGACAGCAGCGCAGCTCACGCCCTCGCTCTCGCTCTACCAGCCGCCGCCCCACTCACCGCGGGCCGCGACCAAGGGTTGTGTTGAAGCCGGAAGCCCCAAAGAAGTCCTAGACTAGGAAAGCGCAGGTGTGTAAGCCCCGTTGCGACCGGGCCCTCACCAAAGCGCACCGCTGTCTCAGTCCCAGGAATTGCGACTGCTTCAGCGTTCTCAGCAGAGCACAAGCCCGCACAGCTGCCCGCTTGCCTGCACACAAAAGCCGTTTTTACGGCTACCCAGATAAATCCCGAAAAGAGTGTATTTTCTGGTGTCCCGGCCAAGGCCGATGGTGCTATAAATGTAGTGTTGATGCCCACTTCCCTGTGCCCATCCCTACACACAAGCACAGCCCTGCACACAGGGCCCGTACTCATAGGATCGACGCAGTTCGATCGCGCCACAAACATAGTCAAAGTGCCCACTTCCCAGTGCCCACAAACGCTATGTCTGGCAAGCCACAGGCTCCCTGTAAAAACGGGACCTGTGAGCACCCGCTCTGTTCAAGCAGACAGCGCGGCCAAAGCAGTAAATGTGCCCGGTCCCCGCCCACGTTCACTTGTAGGCTGCATGAGTCCCATGAGACCTTCTCAGACCTCCCTTGTTCAGATAAACACTGTAGCGGGGTCGAGGATGAGCGTGTTGCCCGCTGTATTATGCGCGCTCCCCGCCTCAAATGTCACAGGCGTAACGCCTATGCTAGCGCGCCCCGAAGCGCCGCCGTCGCACAGCGAACAGAGCGCGCTTCGCATCCAACCCCTAGCCGGCCATGCAGACGCATGGGCCGCGCTTCCAGGGGTTTCGGACTGGGTGCTAGACATTATAAAGAGAGGCTTCTCGCTACAGTTTTGTCGGCGCCCTCCACGCTTCACAGCGCGCGTCGAAACTACGGTGAATTCAGAAGTAGCACACCTGCTTCGCGCCGAAATATCAAAACTGTTGAGCAAAGGGGCGATACAACATGTATCCCAAGCTCAAAGCGAAGGGGGGCTATACAGCAGATACTTCCTAGTCCCCAAAAAGGACGGTGGTATCAGACCCATACTAGATCTAAGACGACTAAACAGAGCTTTAGTGAAACGCAGTTTCAAAATGCTCACAACCAGCAAAATCCTCGCGCACATTCGCCGAGAAGACTGGTTTATGTCGATAGATCTAAAGGACGCATATTTCCAAATACAGATAGCGTCACGCCACAGGCGATTCTTGAGATTCGCCTTCGAGGGTCGGGCATACCAGTATACAGTCCTGCCATTCGGCTTGTCCCTGGCACCCCGTACATTTACGAAGTGCATGGACGCAGCGCTCCCCCCCCTCAGACTCAGGGGCATGCGAGTGCTGAACTATTTGGACGACTGGCTGATCATAGCTCAATCACGATCTCAGCTCGTGGAGCACAGAACCATGTTACTCGATCACCTCGAGAATCTTGGTATCACGATCAATTGGACGAAGAGCTCCTTGAACCCCAGCCAAACTATTTCGTTTCTGGGCATCGTTCTGGACCCTCGTTCTATGACGGCGCGGCTGTCGCAACAGCGCGCGCTGCGCATACAGCACGCAGCGAGGTCCTTCCGCTGCGGTGCGATTATCCCGCTCAAACGTTTTCAGAGGATGCTGGGCCTCATGGCCTCAGCATCATCAGTTCTCCAGCTGGGCCTGCTTCGCATGCGCCCTCTGCAGTTCTGGTTGAAAGCGCGAGTGCCACGCGGAGCGTGGGCACTCAGCCGATTGCGCCTCAAAGTCGATCAAGACTGCGCAGCAGCCCTGAGACCATGGGCGGCGGGCGATTGGTACCGTTCAGGTGTAAGCCTGGGGACTTCCTCGAGAGTGAAAGTGGTGTCTACGGACGCATCCACCTCGGGATGGGGAGCGCTGCTCGAGGGCAGGCCGTTCTTTGGCCTCTGGTCAGAACGAGAAAAGCTCCATCATATCAACTGCCTGGAAATGCTAGCAGTTCACAACGCGCTGACGCGCTTTTGTCCCCACATCAAGGACCAACACGTCGTAGTCCGCTCGGACAACACGGCCGTGGTGTCCTACATAAATCGCCAAGGCGGCCTCGGTTCCAGTTCCCTTTACAGGCTGGCCGAGCGCCTCCTAATATGGGCTCAGCGCAACCTGAGCTCGCTGAGAGCGGTGCATGTGCCCGGGACACTCAACCTGGGTCCAGACAGGCTGTCCAGGAACAATGTTCCCACGGGCGAATGGTCTCTACACCCACAAACAGTCCGGCTGTTGTGGCGGAGATTCGGCAGAGCGGAGGTGGACCTTTTCGCGTCCCCAGAAAACGCTCATTGCCCCGTGTTCTTTTCAAAGAACAACAGCGCGCGGTCCCACAAGTGGCCGCACTGCCCGCTATACGCGTTTCCCCCAGTCTCCCTCCTACCTCAGGTGCTGGAGCGAGTCAGGGAAGTGAAATGCCCAGTACTGCTTATAGCACCGTTCTGGGACAACCAAGCCTGGTTTCCAGTCCTGATGCAGTTAGCAGACTCCGCTCCATGGCCAGTGCCATTGAGGAGAGATCTCCTCTCGCAGGCCAGGGGCTCGATTTGGCACCCACACCCAGAGCTGTGGTCCCTTCATGCGTGGACGTTCAACGGTTACCCGTTAGCCTCACGGATGGAGTGCTGAACACCATCACTCAGGCTAGAGCGCCTTCCACCAGGCGGCTTTATGCCTCGAAGTGGTCGGTTTTCTCCAGCTGGTGTACAGCTCGGGGCCTGTCACCCCTCGATTGTGAGGTGACGGAGGTTCTCTCCTTCCTACAAGAGCTGTTGGATAAGGGCAGATCCCCTTCCACGCTCAAAGTCTATGTGGCGGCTATCGCAGCGTGCTCGACAGCAACGCCAGGCCAGTCACTGGGTAGGAACGATTTAGTCATCCGCTTCCTCAGGGGAGCTAGGAGGCTGAATCCCCCCAGACCTCCCTCAGTCCCGGTGTGGGACCTTTCTACGGTCTTGGCAGCCATGAAAGGCCCCCCCTTTGAGCCTATCCAATCTGTTAGCCTCAAACATCTGTCTTTCAAAACGGTGTTTTTGATGGCCCTCGCTTCGGTGAAGCGCATAGGCGATCTGCACGCGCTCTCTGTGAGTCCAACGTGCTTGGAGTTTGGGCCCAATGACTCCAAAGTCATACTCAAACCTAAGCACGGCTACGTGCCGAAATCCCTCAACACTCCGTTTAGGGCTCAGGGTATTTCCCTGTCTGCCCTGCCGGGGTCAAACGAGGAAGGGGACTCGAGCTGTCTTTGCCCCGTTAGGGCGTTAAGAGCTTATGTGTCCCGCTCCGCTGCCTTCAGACAGACGGAGCAGTTCTTTGTCTCGTTCAGTGGACGTTCCAAGGGAACGGCTGTTTCGAAACAGAGCCTGTCCAGATGGGTGGTTGACGCCATAACAATGGCTTATACTACCAAGGGCCTTCAGTGCCCGTTGGGCATTAGAGCGCATTCCACGAGAGGCGTTGCCTCATCGTGGGCCTGGTCTAGCGGGTTTTCCTTACAGGAAATATGTACGGCGGCGGGCTGGGCCTCGCCGTCTACATTCATAAGGTTCTACAACCTAGAAGTTCCCGCCTTGCAGGCCAGGTTGTTTTCGGTTTAGCCGTATCAGCTGTCTACCACGACACTGATTTCGCAGGCGCACAACGCCACCGAATACTTCACCGCACTTGCAAGCCAAGTGTTTTCGGCGTATTCGAGTCAGCTGTCTAACACGGCACTGATATCGCAGACGCACAGCGCCGCCGAAGTTCTCTGGGCAGAATTGTGTAAGACCCATGTTTTCCCACATTAGCCAGGCTCCCTCCTGCCTATGTGATGTTATATCGCGTCTAGAACGCACCTATTTGGGCGAAAGTGTGTAAGTCCCACATTTCCCACATTAGCCAGGCTCTCCCTGCCTATGTGACGTTGTATCGCGCTTAAGGGCGCATCCATTGGGCGAAATTACGTAAGACCCACATCTCCCACATCAGCCAGGTTTTTCCCCTGCCTATGTGGCGCTGTTTCGCGCCTAAGGGCGCATATATCTGGGCAAAAATTTGCGTAAGACCCACATTTCCCACATTAGCCAGGCCTCCCCCTGCCTATGTGATGTTATATCGCGTCTTAGGACGCAGCTATCTGAGGGTGGTTGTCCCCCCCCCCCCTCCAGACTCTCCGAAGTCTACCGGGTGATTATGCACTGTATACCTGGACTAGCTTCCAGTGGTCGGTGTTTTCTCATCCCAGCACGCACGGCGTCTTACAAGTGGTTCCCGCAGCGTTCTACGAACGCAGTACGAGAGAACTCTCGTAAGAGAACGTACTCGGTTACTAACGTAACCTCGGTTCTCTCTAGAAGAGGGAACGAGTACTGCGTTCCCTGCCGTGCGCGCGGTTCGCTCTGGTTCGCTTCGGCGATGAAAACCAGTTGAATCAGCCTACTCGAGCTCCTTTTATAGGGGATGGCCACACCCGTTTCGGCGGGATGTGACGAGGAGCGCGCGAAGCGCTCTCATTGGTCTGATATTGCATCAGCCCTCGCTCGATAGGCTCATGCAGTTGCCGCAGAACAGCCAATGAGTGAGCGAGCCGTCTCGCCATGGCTGTGCACTGCTGCAATGCGTTTTACAAATATGAAAATTAAGGATAATTTTGCTTCAGTATTTCGTGAAAAGAGACTTTTCCCGCAGCGTTCTACGAACGCAGTACTCGTTCCCTCTTCTAGAGAGAACCGAGGTTACGTTAGTAACCGAGTACGTTTTACTGTGATAAGTGTAGTAAAAAGACAGTAATCACAAAACTTGCCATGCTTTTACCACACTATTGGTAGATTTAATGTGATACTTATTGTAAATGCACAGCAATCACAACACTTACCATGCTTTACCACAGTAACCCTAGTTTTACTGTGATAGGTGTGGTAAAAGGACAGTAACCACAAAACTTACCACGCTTTAAACCTCAGCAACCTTAGTTTTACTGTGATTGGTGTAGCAAAGGACAGTAATCACAAAACTGACCATGCTTTTACCTCAGTATTGATAGTTTTAAAGTGATATTTGTTGTAAATGCATATTAACCACAACACTTGCCACGCTTTACAATGTAACATCCAACATTTGTAAGGTAAATCAGTACTTTTTCCTTTAAATAATCCTATATATTATACATAATGATATTTTCTTTTCTCTTTTTTCAGCTGAAAAGACCAAAAGGGCCTTTCGGACTCAGTCAGCCTATTATTGTTTGAGGAGAAGTAAACGGAGGAGACGGACAGCTGCAAAGGCAAATATTCACAATGCTGTGTATGTGTTGGTTTTAACCCTAAATCCAACATTTTATCAAGCATTTGTTGTTTCTTAAAACTTTTCTCACAAAACCCATAGCCCAATCAGTACAAACATAGTCTGAAAGTCTTAATAATTCACAAGGTTTAATAAGTTGTCAAATTCGTATGATACTCGTACATATTTGTATACTCGTACACAATCCTGCAGCTTTCACTCCTAGTGCTGTCATTGGCTACTTCCTCAATTCCTGTACATATTCATCACGATATTTCAGTTGCGCCACTTCTTGGAAAGTTGTCGGATGTCACACACACTGTCAGAAAGTTTATATTAATTGCAAATTGGTCCCCGTCTGTTAATGTTCCAGTGATACATGATGTCTCTCCACACCCCATAACCTACCTCTGTTTGAAAGAGTGTAAAAGCTTATCTGACTTGTCACATGACATCAGATACTCGATTATTTTGTCATAATCAGATCAGTTACACTGCTAATAACTGTCCCGTTTGCATGTAAATCTTTTTCATATGATTATTGCTTGCTATTAAAGACATACTTTTATTCATAGAAATGCCCACATATCAGTGAACTTATAACATAAAAACGTTTTTAAAATTTAATTATGCAACACTCTTTACAGAAAACATATCCCACAGTTATGGATAAACTCGCAATGTCATCAAGTGCTGTGCTGGGAACATTGGGCAACAAGTGTCCTCCAACGTATTCGATCCGTGGCCAAGTTCTTCACATCTTCCCATGGGACACTGACATTCTTCAGGTCTTCGTGAAACATCTGTCTCCGTGTCTTCCTTGGTCTTCCCTGTCTCCTGCATCCTCCTGGTGGTGTCCACTTCATCACTGTGTTTGGGTGGTGTTGTTTGGGCATGTGTAGGATGTGTCCAGCGAGGTGCACCCTTTGCTCTGTCTCAGTTTCTGAAAGTCTTCATGTGGAGTCCCACTCCTCCTCGTGATCTCTTTGATTATGCTGAACCAATATTGAAAATAGTCATTTATCTTTTTCCATATTGTTAAAGCATTTTGTTTTCTCTTTCAGCTTCATAAACTGTACTTGATTTCTGCCTAATGCCTTTATAAAAAAGGGTCAGTGCTCATCAGGTGTTTTGCTAAAGGACATAATCATTGCATAGTTACATTTAGTGACCAATAATCACAAGGATATAGAATGAAAGTTGAGAATGTAAAATGTTGTGCTTATGTTTTGCCTATTTGTTCTTTAAAGCGAAGAAACAAATGTATTTTCACATAACAAAGTTGAATCTCATCTCTTGGTTTGTAAAAATATAACTTCATCATAGCAATTTTTTAACGTTAATGTATGTGTCACTATAATAGATTGCCCCTGTATCTGGATATTTTTAATTAACTGATTTTTATTCTGTTGTGCAGTAGTTTTGGCGCTACATTTGTCTTAAAACAGTTTGACTTTAAATATTGGAATATTGCTTTCAAAATTGTGTCCATTCATTGTGCTTTTGTTACATTTATATAAATATAATTGATATACCTTTAATATACTATACATACACTGTAAATGTTAGAAGCACTTTAGTACATGTAATTATCTTTCATTAAAATACTGCAAAACTACCCTGCTGTAGGCCATTGCTTAGAAAAAAGTTTATCTTTCAAATGTATTTATGCATCAGTCTAATCAAATGAGCAAATTTGTGTCATTGATCATGTGACCTCGTTTTTGGATGGTAACCACACAAAGTCTTTTGTTTTTAAATACAAGTTTTATATTAATAATTTAATTAGAAGGAATACATGTTTAACAGCCTAAATATAAAATATTTAAGGTATCTATCCCTGCAGCCGGAACCAGAAGAGAGCTGTCATCATTTACCATAAATGGGCATGTAAGTGTGACGCATCTGTTCAGCTGGGTTGTTATTGGCTGTGACTTTGTCGCAGAGCTCGCTGTGATTGGACTATCGTTTAACCCATATAAAACGGCGCTTCATGTTACAAAGTATGGTTTGGTGTTATTATTACGTTAGTTATACATTAAGCTAACTATAAAGTGTCTCTATGTTGTGAGAAATTACGCCTTTACCGAGATCCTAACCCTAACCCTAAGCATGTCTGCACATTTCAATGAACTACAGCTCCATGCTTCCTGTTTCATTGATAGAATGACAGAGATATCTGGGTAATGTAGTTTAAAACGTTTAGTAATAAAACAATAAATGTTAAATAAATAATATATTTAATGGACAACTGGATATCTAAATTTGTTTATTGTGCAAACCTTTATGACATATATGAGGGACAGACTGAAATTTTATATTTTACTGTGAGCACTTTAAAAATAACCTTTATGCCAGCTTTCCATATATGTCTGAAAGCTGTGGCCAATATTATTTATTAAACATAGCATAAGTAGTTGTCCAGCTGATTTTCTCTTTGATACATTAACCGAACTTTGAGTTACAGTCATTTGAAATGTGCATTTGTTTGCTCTTCTGGGGGCCGTTGCTTGGCCCCTGGGGGTGGAAGGGCAGTATAATCTACACAGATCTACACACACTATTACTATTACACACACAAGGATAATGCACCATTCAGTAAAACAACAAAAAAACAGTGCCAACATTTCCTTTTCACCCCCTCTGATTGCTGCTTATATGCCTGACATCAGTGATATATGCTTTCATTCGAAAAGCAGTAGTAGATGTACTAGAATGATCAACATGGATCATCTTCAATTAAGTGTTAAGTATTTATAGCAAGATAGCCCACTGCAGCCTCTTCATGCAGGTGCATTCACTTCATTCACATAGCTTTCTTTTATTTCACTGCTAACTGGCATACATGCAAGTATGTATGTGCAACATTTGTTGCATTGTTGTCCCAAATATCATTAACCAGATCTACATTTTTTATGTCCCAAGTAAAAGAATCATGGTCATTCATTATATGTAGTTATTTATAAGTTATTAATTATATGTAGTTATTTTTAAATGAACCCATGTATGGTGTTCAAGTCTGTTGGACCCGTTTTCATTTTTTATCAAAAGAAAAATTATACGATTAATTATTTTTTCAACCTCAGACTCATTGGCCTTGGCTCATTTTCTGTGAAGAACATATATCAGAACACATTTTCAATGACCTCACTCTGTACACCCCCCCTACACATTTATATTACACAAAGGATGTTCGGGTCCACTGGACCCGGGACTAATAAAAGTGTGGAAATTTTTAGGTCCGGTTTACCTATACTCTGTCCTCCTCCTGTCAGGGCTTGCTGTTATTGTGTGTGTGTGTGTGTGTGTATGTGTGAGAGAGATTTGAAGTGTGAGAGAGTGTGAGTGCAAAAGTGAGTTTTGTTTCTACCCCTGCCGTTCCCGCACAAGGCTGCAATTCTCAAATGTGATCTCACAAAGCTAAAGAGGAAATATTAACCATAAAGGCTGTTTATATTGCTTGTAATTGGGATGAAGTAAACATCTGTTGAGTATTTTAACATAAATTGTTTGATTATGTTGAATTAAAAACCCAAAAATGCAGCGGGTCCACCAGACTCACAAACACTGGCTGAGTAACAAAAATATGAACACCACACAAGGGTTAATTAAACTAAAGAAATAAGAAATTAAAATTTCTCAAATAAAAATGTATATTTACTGTACCAAACACCACTTTCAACACACAATAGTCACCATACTTTATTAAACACTTTATTGGAGGACAAAGCATAAAGTTGATAAAGTAGCATAAAGAAAAATGAGATTCAAGATAAATAAAAATGTGTCTTCAAAATTATGTTAACATCATATGAATCCATTCACAGCTGCTGAAGCCACAAAACGAGTGCCAGATAATCATATTCAGTCACCTACAGAAAACAGATTTGATATTGTGTTGGAAAATAATGATTCATTATCACAGCTAAACTGGTTTCTTGCTCTTCCCTGCACGTCTCTATAGTTTTCTTCTTCCTCGTCTAAACAGTTTGTTCAGTTGAAGAACAGAAGAACAGAAGATGCGATCACTGATGTGGTGTAGCTTTTTCTCAACCAGAGGAAGAAGTCTCAACATCCCACTGTCAGGCGTTCTCCAGTCCTGGTCTGAAAGTAAAACAAAAAACAGAAACCATTCAAATTAAGTTGTTTAATGGACAGTTGGGTCAGCTTATGTTCTGCGTTATTTAAAGCAGTGATGGTTTACTCTGGCCCTCAGCGTCCACTGTCCTGCACATTTAGCTCCAAGCTCAAACCCTCCTGCCTATTGTCTAGAAGTAAACCTGAAGACTTTGGTTAAAATTTTCAGATGTGCTTGATTAGGGTTGGAGGTTGACTCTCAACCTCAAAAAGGAGAACGCAAAAGGGCCAGAGTTGCCGGTTCCTTACATAAATTTACAAAGCAGCAGTCAGTACATGATATATTATACACATTGAAGTATTATATATATATATATATAAAATATTGCAGCACATAATATAAGTTAAGTACTGAACAAAAACAGTTTTACCCATATCAACAGCAACCTATTTTAAAAGATCTTTTAGAAAGGCATGGTCTCTTTTGAGCCTTTGCCAGTGATGCTTGATTTCTTTCCAGACAACATACTCTTCTGTCAATTGTTTCAAGAGCTTCACTTGGTCAAAAACCAAGTGATAACCTGTACAATGTAAAATTATCAACATCAAATTATGTACTACATATTACAGCATGGTTTCAATACAAGACATACCAATGGACTCGCTCACTTTTCTGTCTTCTTTGGGCACCAGATGTTCCTTCCTCACCCAAAACAAAGGACTTATTCGATTAGCTTGCGTTGATATAAGGACTGGTCTTCCTTCTCGGCTGTAAAACAAGAAAGTTTCGACTTACTCTATGTGCAATTACTATTGTTCTTGAAACACAAATTAAGACAGTTATAAATAAGTAATTTACCATATGATTCAGGAGAGAACATTTGATGAGTAAATACTGATTGCAATATTCTAGAAACTTCACCTGGGAAGGGCTGATCACGGCAAGATTCGCTGCGACTCACTAGTAGCTCTTGTAATGGTTGGCTCCTAAAAGAGCTGTTGAGTTTGATATTGGTAGAGCTTTAAAAAAAAGGACTAGTAATCCTGCAAAACAGAAAGGAAGGTAATTTTAATACATTACTTGCAAATAGTCAGTTTATAACTGTGGGATATGTTTTCTGTAAAGAGTGTTGCATAATTAAATGTTAAAAGCGTTTTTATGTTAAAAGTTCACTGATATGTGGGCATTTCTATGAATAAAAGTATGTCTTTAATAGCAAGCAATAATCATATGAAAATGATTTACATGCAAACGGGACAGTTATTAGCAGTGTAACTGATCTGATTATGACAAAATAATCGAGTATCTGATGTCATGTGACAAGTCAGATAAGCTTTTACACTCTAGCAAACGGAGGTAGGTTATGAGGTGTGGAGAAACATCATGTATTACTGGAACATTAACAGACGGGGACCAATTTGCAATTAATATAAACTTTCTGACAGTGTGTGTGACATCCGACAACTTTCCAAGAAGTGGCGCAACTGAAATATCGTGATAAATATGTACAGGAATTGAGGAAGTAGCCAATGACAGCACTAGGAGTGAAAGCTGCAGGATTGTGTACGAGTATACAAATATGTATGAGTATCATACGAATTTGACAACTTCTTAAAACTTGTGAATTATTAAGACTTTCAGACTATGTTTGTACTGATTGGGCTATGGGTTTTGTGAGAAAAGTTAAGAAACAACAAATGCTTGATAAAATGTTTGATTTAGGGTTAAAACCAACACATACACAGCATTGTGAATATTTGCCTTTGCAGCTGTCCGTCTCCTCCGTTTACTTCTCCTCAAACAATAATAGGCTGACTGAGTCCGAAAGGCCCTTTTGGTCTTTTCAGCTGAAAAAAGAGAAAAGAAAATATCATTATGTATAATATATAGGATTATTTAAAGGAAAAAGTACTGATTTACCTTACAAATGTTGGATGTTACATTGTAAAGCGTGGCAAGTGTTGTGGTTAATATGCATTTACAACAAATATCACTTTAAAACTATCAATACTGAGGTAAAAGCATGGTCAGTTTTGTGATTACTGTCCTTTGCTACACCAATCACAGTAAAACTAAGGTTGCTGAGGTTTAAAGCGTGGTAAGTTTTGTGGTTACTGTCCTTTTACCACACCTATCACAGTAAAACTAGGGTTACTGTGGTAAAGCATGGTAAGTGTTGTGATTGCTGTGCATTTACAATAAGTATCACATTAAATCTACCAATAGTGTGGTAAAAGCATGGCAAGTTTTGTGATTACTGTCTTTTTACTACACTTATCACAGTAAAACTAATGTTACTGTGGTAAAAGCATGGTAAGTGTTGTTTTTACTGTGCTTCTACTACAAATACAGCTTTGGAACTAATTGTAGGCCTACTATTTTTAATCTGATATGAATATCTAGGCCTATAGCACGTCACGTGACAGGAGGCAGTGTTTAATCACCCTATTTTGAATTAGAAAGCAATGAAACGCAAAGTCTCCGTGGAGATGGCAGATATAATGGCAGATTAATATCGACCAACAGAAAAGACAGTATACACAGTATTAAGACAACGTATTTAGGTATTTACTACTTACCAACATCTGACACACGTGACCTAATGCCAAATATCGCGATGTATTCGGAACGAGACTTCTTCAGCGCGATTTCCTACTGATAAAATATAATTTTAAAAATATCAATAAACAGCAAAGCAATCCAGCTTCCCTGGCAATAAGACCGAAATAATAACATTAAAAAATACATAAACCATGATAAGATAAGATCTCGTGAATGATTAAACAGCTGCAGCCGACAGGCAGAAAGTGCTGTGATCACGAAAGACGCTTCCCATTGACAATACATTAGTTTAAAAAACGTGCTGGTATTGTATGAAAATATAAACGTAAATAAATAAAACGAATAAATAAACGTGGCACGAATCAAAAGATTAAATTACGTGACCATATCACGAACTGACGTAAGACGACTTGCGTTGGAGTTATCCGTGGTCTCACCACAGACTCACTCCGTGCTCCAATCACAGATTTTAGATCTGACTATAGCCAAGCAAGCAATAGGTGTAAAACGCCATCAAACTGGATTTTATGATGACAAGACAAGACAAAATGTCAACTAAATTACATGCCATTGCAACACAGTCGAAATAAGGCTTTTAAGTGTTTAAACAAGTGAGCAACATTACAACATCCAGTGATCAGGTCAGGTTGTTGAGGTCCGTGGTGCCATCACGGGACTTCAGTTTGGCTAACAGAATCAAACTGAATTTTTATGATGGCAGGACAATGCAATAGCTACAATAACACAGAGGTTAACGTCTTTATGGTATTTGGTGTTGGAAAATAAATAGCCTACTTAAAATGTTGTGTTTCCAAATGAGAAAGCACGTCTATTGAGTGAGATCTGTTCTTTGTCATTGAACCAAATATCCGTGTGTGGACCACGGAAGATGAGTGTCATTGACTTGCGCGTTGGAGTTATCCGTGGTCTCACCACAGACTCACTCCGTGCTCCTATCACAGATTTTAGATCTGACTATAGCCAAGCGAGCAAGGTGTAAAACGCCATCAAGCAGGATTTTATGATGACAGGACGAGACAAAATGTCAAGTTAATTACATTCCATTGCAACACAGTTGACCCAAAGCTTATAAGTTCCTAAACAAGCCAGAAAAATTACATCGTCCATGAGTGAGGTCCGGGTGTTGAGGTCCGTGGTGCCATCACGGGACTTTGGTTAGGCTAACTGAAATTTTATGATGACAGGACAATGCAATAGCTACAATAACAGACAGGTTAACGTCATTATGGCATTTGATGTCGGAAAAGAAACAGTGACATAACTGGAAAATACAAAAACCAAAAACAGAATCAGAACTTACTAGGGATTTACAGGGAACAGGAAACATCAGACAACAAACCGACACGGACTGCAAACAAGAGGGGACTTATAAAGGGAACTAATCAGGAGGAAACAGGTGAAAGAACTCAAACAATAATCAGATAACAAGGGGGAGGGATCAGACAATGACACGAGCACACGGCAGTGTTGCCAACTATTTTCAAAGGAAAGTAGCTAACGCCTCCCCTAAAAGTAGCTAAATGTCGCTAGATGACGTAATACGTCAATTAGCATATTTATGACGTCATCGAGGCGTACTTGCGTTCTGCCTGCCTAATGTTTTTTCTCATTAAAATCATGCTCACATACTGTATTTTAATATAATATAATATAATATAATATAATATAATATAATATAATATAGGCTATAGCCGAATGTCCAATAAAGCTGTTCTCATTTACTTTTTTTTTTTTTTTTGTCAGACAATAGAACAAGTAGCTATTGAATGACTGTTTTTTTTATATGTGTAAAATTATCTGAATTGAGAGAGTTCGGGAACTGGGTGAACTAAAGCACTGTGATAGTGAGTAATACAAGTAATAAGCACAAGAAAAGAAAGGAAAATAAAATGGTCAAACTAAATTCTTTAACTATAAAACAAAAGATAAGTGATAAGTCCGTCCGTGGAAACAACACTGCTCATTCACGTCTGTTAGCTGCCGTTCTGCAGCTGCAGCCCTCAGCCATTCACAGAACAGGGAAGACGCAGAGAGAGGTGTGTGGCGGCAAGGAGAAAGCAAATCTCGTGCTCGCAGGACTCATGCTGGCAACATTTGGAGGTTACTGAGGTTTGTTCAAAAAGTAGCTAGATTAGTCGCTAGTCGCTTTTTTGAAAAATTGTCGCTGACGGGGTCTGAAAAGTCGCTAAAAATAGCGACAAAGGCGCTAAGTTGGCAACACTGGCACACGGCCCAAAATAACAAAACACCCATGTCCAGCACAAGACAGGACAGGCATGTGACAGTATCAGTCTATGTTAATATGGACCTTGATCAGGGGTGCGTTTCCCGAAAGCATCGTTGGCCAACTATGGTCGCAAGTTCCGTCGTTACCAATAGAGTTCAATGGACATTGCGATGAACTTGCGACCATAGTTGGCCAACGATGCTTTCGGGAAACGCACCCCAGATCATTATATACATATTAACATTCCTAATTAACATTTTAACTTTAATAACTAAACAGTTTCTCTAATGTTATTGCTGGACTGTATAACTCGTGTATCATCCCTGTTCAACTTGACGTGTGTTTGTGTTTCTCTGTTTTTGGTCACTTTTTCTCTGTTTGTGTGTGAACTGAACAACCCACTAATGATCTGATTGATGAGGGTTGAGTTCATTATGCGTTTTTAGAATTCATCTATTTGTGATTTTTTTTATTTTTGTTTTGTTTCATACTCCTGCTGTTTACTGTCTGTTTTTGTTTTGTTTATAACTCATGAACACATCTGCATGTAAACACATCCTCATCACTCATTTGCTTATGTCCAGACCACATTTAGACATTCAGGATGGATGATATTTACATCTCTGACGTGGAAAAGAAGGATAAACACCATTGACCTTTAAAGAGATGCAATCAAATAATTTTTGAGTGATTCAAAACTTGGTCTTTTTTAGATATGCCATCTAAAAAAAAAAAAAAAAAGTACTTCATTCAATCTGGTGGCCGTCATTCAAGTGGTCGAGTGGATGAGTCAAAATCTTAGGAGGGATAAAAATAAAAAGCAGGGTTAAAAAAACATATTTTCTAAAACATGTTTAATTTATGGTGTGAATAAACATCTATCTATAAGATATTGAATAAAAGTTGGTTCCCTTTTGAAACATTTACTCGTATTGCGTTGCTAGACACTAGACACTGATTCGCGAGCATAGTCGATACGTCGGTGAAGAGCAACGTGGTTCACGTCCTCCACGCCAAACTAATGAGCTTACTTTCACTTAAGACCGCATTACTGCTAGCATTAGCATCGGCTAAGCGAGTGGGAGACCTGCAAGCTCTCTGTCAGCGCTTCCTGCCTCGAGTTTGGGCTAACGACTCAAAGGTTGTCCTCAAGCCGAGGCATGGCTACGTGCCCAAAGTGCTCTCTACTCCGTTCAGAGCACAAGTGATTACGCTGTCCGTTCTTCCCGATTCAGAAGACGAGTGTCAACCTCACTTACTCTGCCCTGTTCAGGCCTTAAGAGTATACATTCAGCGCTCTGCCGAAGCAGAGACAATCCCGTTGGGTAGTGGATGCTATCGCGTTGGCTTACGCTTCGGTGGACCTTCAATGTCCCCCCGGAGTCAGAGCTCACTCTACCAGAGGCGTGTCTATTGGTGACTTCTGTGCGGCGGCCGGCTGGTCCTTGCCGTCCACCTTCGACAGATTTTACAATCTGGAGGTCCCTGCACTGCAGCACAAATCCTCTCTGTCTAGCTGGAGTTGACCTCGAGGCGACCTCAACCCACTATTACCCTTCCAGAGGCTCCGATCTCAGTCCGAGCCCTTCATTGTAGGCATATCTTGCTCTTCGCCCTAATCATAGGGACCCTCAATGGAGCGTTCCAGGCTAGGGCCACAGAACATGTCGTTCTGCTCATAAGCACGGTGTGATTGGATTGGTTCCCCATAGTGTCAAGCGACGCAATACGAGTAAACATTTCGAAAGGGAACGTCTCGGTTACTTTCTGAGATAACGGGAATGAGTATTGCATGGACGGCTGTGCTATATCGCTTCACGTCTGGCGTTCATTGCTTCATTCAAATTAAACTTGATTCCTATGGCGAAATGAACTGCTTTTATAGGCAGACGCCCAGCCGCGATTGACTCGCTCAGACTCGCTGTTTCGCCATGGGTTCGTGCAGTTCCCCCTGAGCAGCCGATGAGCGCGCTCAGATCACCGCTCTGTTCTGGCTGTGCAGTGGCACTGCGCTTTTGAATTACAGGCTTAAAAATTCGTAGAAAAGGAGTTTTCCCCATAGAGTCTAGCGATGCCATACAAGTTCCCGATATCTAAGGGAACCGAGGTTACACAAGTAACCGACGTTATCTCCTTATATTGAACATATACTGTAACATCATATCATCTTAAATAAATACTAAGTACATTAATAAAACCCATAACTGATATTTAATTCTGGAAGCTTGTAGACAGTAAAGTCATATTAATGTATTTCTTTGGAAGATCACATAAGCTGCAAGACAGCAGGAACATATGAAAATAAAAGTTTTTGTTTTTTTTCTGATAAATATCTGATGCCTTAACATCTTTAAACAAACTTTCACAAATATGTCAACTCAAAAGCCCTGAAGAGTTACAATCTCATTTACATATGACAATGAAACTTTGTTTGAATATTATAGAAAATAAAATTAAAACATTACTTTTTGTGAAAATTCTTATTTTGTTGTTTCATACTCCTGCCGTTTACTGTTTTTTATTTTGTCTATAACACATGAACACATTTGCATGTAAACATCCTCATCACTCATTTGTTTATGTCCCCGTTTAGATGTTCAGGCTGGACAATATTTACATTTCTGACGTGAAACAGGAGAAACAGTAAGTGTTATTGTTTTAGTCATATTTCGTTAAATTTAATTCAGGCTTATTCATTTGCAGAGATGGGTATAAATATATTGTTACGTCCCAGGTCTAGGGTCCAGGAGTATAACATAAATAAAGTCTTTACACCTGACTGCTAATTTTATTTATTAAAACGTTGTTAAAATGGTCACTGTCAGCACACGACATCAAAAAGGAAGCATATTGACTTCAGGGTTGGGTCAAGGCCAAAATAACAAACAAAAACTGAATCTTTTCCCCAAAGATTATTACAATTACCCTCTCAAAGAAAAAGTCTAAACTAAACACAGGCACTGAACTGACACACTTACTAACCAAAAACAACAAACATAAAAAACAAGAGAAAATGAATGTTCACAACAAAGAAAATGGCACCCAACCCCTACAGCTTCTGTGTTTAAGTGATTTTTACAGTATTATGGTAAATGGTAAATGGACTGCATTTATATAGCGCTTTCACAGACCTATGACCACCAAAGCGCTTTACATAGCCTCACATTCACCCATTCACACACCGACGGCGTTGTCAGCCATGCAAGACGCCATCCAGCTCGTCGGGAGCAGCTGGGGTTAGGTGTCTTGCTCATGGACACCTCAACACTTGGTCAGGTGGAACCGGGGATTGACCCACCAACCTTTCGGTTTGTAGACAATCTACATATTAATAGTAACAAAACTACTATTTTCACAACAACTAGTTTAACAACAAAACTTTCCTCACATCCTAAAAGAGCATCAGCGATAAGATTTTCTGCACCCTTCTTGTGGCGTATGTCAATGTTTAAACCCTGGACCACCAAAGACCTCGCCTGACAAGCCAGACACACATCGAGATGTTGGGTCTGGGAACACACCATTGGCAGGACTCAATCCGAGGGCCGGGATAAACGGTTGTCTTTCAGATTCCCTCTGCGCACAATAGGATAGCGCTACAGCCAACCAGAGCGTTTTCCCACCAGGAGCTAGTTGATAGATAAAAAGTTTGCCGTATCCGGTCGGCAAAACTCCGAACACATCTTCCTTTTTTAAGAATTACTTCAGTGCCGTTCTTTGTTCTTTTCTCAAAGAAAAGCTTAACTCCAAGTCCTCCAGAGTCGCGGCCAAAGCCGATTCGAAAGACCCATCTTCTTTGTTTTCAAGTAATAGGGAATTCACGCAGAACCAACACAATTCTGCCATCATTATGTTAAGCCTGCCCGCCGACTCTATACACGATGTGATTGGCCTGACTAGAGTTTGGTTTTTCCAGCTCGCAAGCCAACGGAGAGTTGCTAGACGACACTGGCTGCAAATTACATTTGCTGTCTCTAGGGTGCCTCTAGATTTCTAGGCTTTTAATGTTGTTTACGTGTCTATGTGGTGTTTTTAATACACTTTAAGACAAACCATGTGTAAATTCATAAGTCGACACCATTTCTGAGTATTTTCTTCTTAAAACTGCAGTGAACCAAAGACAGTCTCAAAAACACGCTTTGAAATCTCTGGGGCACGTTCAAGTTCAAAACGGTGCGCAACGTTTTGCTACGGTTTCCGGGTTGAACTAGCCTGGCAAGCCAGACCTACATCAAGATGTTAGGTCTGGAAACTCACCATAGACGCTGTTTAATCCGAGGGGCGGGATAAACGGCTGTCTTTCAAATTCCCTCTGCACGCAATAGGACAGCGCTTAAACCAACCAGAGCGTTTTCCCAACAGCGGAGCTTAGTTGATAGATTCAACTTTTGCCATATCTGGCCGGCAAAACTACGAACACATCTTCCTTTTTTTAAGAATGACTTAAGTGCCGTTCTTTGCTCTTTTCTCAAAGAAAAACTTAACTCCAAGTCCTCCAGAGTCGCGGCCAAAGCCGATTCGAAAGACCGTTGTTCTCCATCAGCAGCCGCCATTCTTTGTTTTCAAGTGGCAGCCGTACTGTAAATTAAAGGAGAACTCTGGTCAATTTTAACATTGAGCTCATTTTTTTGTACATTTGGAGTGCTGTCAATACAGAGAACAACGACAAAAATCGGTGTTGCCTACACCGTGTTATCCTCTTTTTAAAATTTGCACCCTGTTGACTTCAATGGGGCAAGTACTAAACCTGCTTTTAGCCTCTTAACATCCTTGATGTGTCATTACAAGTGCACAGAAAATGTGAGTGATTCCTTCAGAGTGAACACGAGTGAATCTGACTGCAGTAGATGTGAAAGATATGTATAAAAATGATGTTATTTAAGCCAGCGCAAATACCTGTATTTACATCCTGTTTTTCGGTCGAAGGCCACAGTAATCGATTGTCGAGTTCACGCGCATAGGTTTAGTACCTATGATCACGCGCGTGAACTCGACAATCGACTACTGTGGACTTCGACCGAAAACAGGATGTAAATACAGGTATGTGCGCTGGCTGAAATAACATAATTTTTATTCATAAAGATTTCGTAGATTTATCCACGGCCAAATCCTTGGGGAAACGCCTGGAGAGGCAATCAAAGTTGGGGTGCCCAGACGGCCTGGGTAAAAATAATGATTTTTTTTTTTTTTTTTTTTTTTTGAGATGTCTAACTAGGGGTTTTTAGGGGTGCCGAATCTATCCCAGCCATTAGTTTTGAGTAAAAATGACTTTACAAAAAAAAAAAAAAATGACCACATAAAATGGTTTTATTGAACAATTACAAAACAAAACTTACTACATCGGCTTAAGGCGAGACACTACAGGTGAATAGAGTCAAATGTTTAACTAGCAGATATCACCATGAAACTTTCCCAGTTGATTACCTATATTAAGATGAGAAAAAAATGTATTACAAGTTTTCTGTAATTTAATGTTTAAATATGCAAATTAAGCAATATCTAATTAAATATGCACTAATTTGCATATATACAAATAAAAAAAACGAAATCTGAGTATTGGATAAAGCCAGGTTAAAATTGTTTTTTCATTGTGTTCACATATTAGATGGGAAAAAATTACTGAGGGATTTATGGATATCTACTTTTGTTATCCTGTAAATCCAAAAATACTGTCAATAGCCTTAAAAAATGATTTTCGCCATGTTTTTTGGAATAAAATGTTATATAAATCAGGCTAGGAATAATATATTTACAAATCCCTCTGTTTGTGTCTTCATAATATAACTAGGCACAAGACTGGAAAGTTTGGTGTACATAGGTGCTACTGAAGTGAAGATTTCGGACTTGGAGTATGAGAGAAAAGTCATTTTGAGAAAACGGGATTTAAAGATTTATCATCAGCCAATGAGATTGCGCATTCAGCCCTTTTACTTTCACGATTGGTTGCTGATAAAAAGGAAATGACCATATTTGGATCCGACAGCATTGTACAGGAGAGAGAGAGCTTCCTAACGGTGTGTGTGATGACAGGGTGACGGCAGAGATCGCGGAGCTGCGTATTGATTAAGAACGCCAACTTTTGTTGAATTTGTGAGAAATCTACAGAAGCAAACAGACAAAGTGTAGAAAAATAAAGACCTAAATGTGTATTTCGGACTTTTTTTCACGACAAGTCTGAAAGAAGACATGTTATTGAAGACAAATATCCAAAAATCTCAAAATTGACCAGTAAAAAAAACACGATGTTTTTGCCTGCTGTGTCTCGCCTTAAAATTTAACAAACCTCATCCAACTCCCCTACATCTCACTCACGCCTGTTATCATCTGGCTGGTTGATGTTCTGGCAAGAGTTACCATGACAGTTCCCACAAACAGAAATACGCTTGACGCCTTGCTTTTTACAAACTTCAGAAGGTAGTGCAGTGCAATGGGATCTGTTGTAGGGACTGGTGCATAACCTTGTTCTCCTTGTTTCCATCCATACTCAAGGACATCCAGTGATGGACTTTGTAGCAGTAGCCGATCTCTGGTCTGGAGATCTGCCTGCAGAGAGTGCTGTGCTGCAGCTCCTGTAGTCGGAGGCAGTTTCTCAGGCTTGATGCTCCCGGCTGCGACCCGCTTGCTGATGATATCAAATCTTAAGTCTTTCAAATCTTCAGGTGGATTTCCGCAGAATGTGAGCTTGAACAGTTTGCAGCCAGCTTTGATGATGTCACTTTTCTTGGCTCTGGTGTCATTGAACACATCCATGGCCCCCTCTGCTTTGTCAGTCTTGCAGAGCTTGGTGAGCAAAGTTGGTTTGCTAAACCCAGAAATTGCTGATCCGGTATCGCAGCCAGAGAAGCTGTGTAGGAAGATCAGGTATTTACGGTATCTCTCCGGGAGGGCCTTCCGGATCTTTGTGACATCGTAAGATGTGTCTTTAAGGTAGTTTGTGACGTCAGAAACACCAGTGATTTCAAACCGTGTTTTTGAAACTGTCTTTAGTTCACTGCAGATCTTTTTTGACCTCACTCAGACCGGCCCCACGGTCTTCCCTTGAATGACACCATCCTTCCACCCATCCTCGAGAGGCAGAGGTGGACAAAGTACACAACTTCCTTACTTGAGTGAAAGTACAGACTGGTCAAATATTACTCCGTTACAAGTAAAAGTTCTAAAGACCAATTTTTACTGACTGTGAAAGGTAATATCTCAAAAGGTAATATAAAAAAAATATATATAAAAAAACATTATTTTTACCCAGGCCGTCTGGGCACCCCAACTTTGATTGCCTCTCCAGGCTTTTCCCCGAGGATTTGGCCGTAAATTGGGAGGTGTTACTAGACACCTATAGGAACACATGGTAAAAAAAACTATTGGTAAGAAAAAATTTTGCAGATTGGAAAAAAAAATCCTAACTTTCCCTAACTAAATACTGCCCATCCCTGTTCATCTGAAAGTTACTGCAACGACAGGAAAGTTACTCTATAACTGTGTCCCAATTCAGAGCTGAATCCTTCAAATTCACGAAGGTCGAAGTGAATGTTGTTAAACTAAACGCTCTAAAATACGGAGGATTTCCTGTTCCCGCCCACCGCTCCTGTCGCCTAGCAACTGTGACAGATGCCATCAGGACACAGCAGAGACGTCTCTGACAGACTTTTAAATACAAAGATGGAGACAGAAATGTTTCTATTTTTTTCCAGAAGGCAGCGCTGAGACAAGACCATAGTTAAAAGAAGTCTGGTTAAACTGTGTAATGTTAATTTTGATCTAATTAGCAACAATTAGTTAACTTAGATTATTTCACGTTATTTAACTGTGAACATTTCGTTTCATATTTGAAATAAGCAGTGGTGGAACGTCAGACATCTAATTTTGGTTGAAAATGAAAATCGAGATGACGTCTAAGCCCAACATTTGTTTGATGTCAAGCTCCAATGTTGAAGATGATTATATGTGAATATACACTACCGTTCAAAAGTCTGGGGTCAGTAAGATTTTTAATGTTTTTAAAAGAAGTCTCTTCTGCCCAGCAAGGCTGCATTTATTTGATTAAACATACAAACAAAAACAGAAATATTGTGAAATATTATTCCAATTTATTATTCCTGTGGGAACCTTTTCTGCTATCTAGCAAAGAAGGCGATATGACCAAAATCTTAATTTTACTTCACAGTAACAATATCATGGTTTCACAATTCTCAATATCAGTTTTAATTTCACAGCATAAACTGAATTTCAAACTCTTTTGAGGTTTTTTTTTTTCGCAGGTAGTCCAATGCTTTTTAAGTAATTTTATGTTTATTTTATGTAAAGTTTATTTGTTTCTATAAGTTTATTAAAATTAGAAAGTGTATTCAAAATTTTAAAATTAGAATTAATTTAGGTTCATTTGACACTATTTACCCCTTTTTTGTTATTATTTTTTATGTACAATAAAAGTAAAAGCTGAAGATTTGTGTAGAGTATCATTCATCAGTGCTTCTTTTTCCACTCCAACGTTCCAGTAATTCCTGCCCACTAAAAGCTGCACGGATAAATTTGCTATTACCCCACAAATCTATGTAAACGATTTAGAAAAAGTTCCATCGATTCACACTTTATACGGTATCATTGCTATGACATCTAGTGTCACATCACCCAGCCCTAACATGCACTAATGCTTTAAACACATTTGACAAGCTAGTTGATCAAAATCAACAACCGGTCAAGACTGATTGGCTATCGCTATTTTCCCACTTGTCTGTGCTCTTTTATTCTTTCATGTTAATAATGCACTATTTTAACTTTAATCAACAAGTAGAATTGATCATGACATTCTCACCTTATATATATATATAAAAAAAATATTAAAACAAATCGCTGATCCAATGCTGAGCTAGTGAATGTCTGAACTAGTTGATGCACAAAATCAATACCCTGATAAAGAGGTTGACTGGCAAAAAGTATTTTATGTATTTTGAAAATACAAAAATACTCATCTTAAATGTATTTAAATACAAATTACATTTGATTTTTTTCCAAAGGCTTTAAAATACAAAATAGTATTTTGTATTTCAAATACGTATTTTAAATACATAGGCTATCTGAAATACTACCCTGCTGAAAAAAACAATAGAAACCATTACAGAATTGCTAATGGTTTCCACTACAAAACCATTACAAACCATCAGCCGTTAACCATTAAAACCATTACCAAGTGGAGTCCATTACGTAGTGTGTTTTGGGCCATATTCCATTAGGATTTATTGGTTTTAAGGGTTTCCATTACAAATTTGTATTGGTCATGATTTGTATTTTAATGGTTTCCATTACAGTTTTTGTATTGGTTCTGATGGTTTCATTACAAATTTGTATTGGTCTTGAATTGCACATATTTAATGGTTTCCATTACAGTTTTTGTATTGGTTCTGATGGTTTCATTACAAATTTGTATTGGTCTTGAATTGCACATATTTAATGGTTTCCATTACAGTTTTTGTATTGGTTCTGATGGTTTCATTAAAAATTTGTATTGGTCTTGAATTGCACATATTTAATGGTTTCCATTACAGTTTTTGTATTGGTTCTGATGGTTTCATTACAAATTTGTATTGGTCTTGAATTGCACATATTTAATGGTTTCCATTACAGTTGTGTATTGGTTAAGATTTGTAGGTTTGATGCTTTTAGCTGTTAATAATTAGGACATTAACTATAGTTTTTAATAAATTAATTTGAATTATAACTACTATTATACACAATTGATATAAACTTCACACCAACTTTTCAATAGCTTACAGCTCAGGTTTTGTTTTGCAAAAAGAACATGCACCCGAAATACAAACTATATACAGTATTAAGACCTGCTTTTTTACTCAACCCAGCTGGAAATAAACATCTGACACAAAATATTAATATTACATTTTTATTACTTAATTCAGTTTTTTTACATTAACACATTGTGTGTCTTCACTTGGGCTGACTGAGACCTGCAACAAGAAGGAGAATTCATTAGGACAATGTACCTCTTAAACCACATTACCAGTACATAAGATTATTCATACATTATATATTTATATATATTCATCCAACATCTTTGGGCGTACTTTGAGCAGATTCAAGATCTTTGTAAACTTTACAGCATTACAGTCATCTTTTATTTAATCTTCTCCAGGTGTAGGTTTTAAATTATAAAACAGATAGTTCAACTAGGATGCACCGAAATCATTTAAGTGATAAATAAATAAATACATAGGTAAATTGGCTATTTGGCTAAACTGATTTACCAGTATTTTTTAAAAAGTCCTGTTCACACACGATCTCTTAACAGTAATTCACCAGTGAGGACTATGTGTGAAAGGGGCTAATGATGTAATGAGGTCCCAGGTGTTTGTTATGTTTTAGAGTTTTACAGTGGCTTATAAAGCAATTCAGCCAATCATGAGGACCGGAACCATCCATTTTACAACACTACTCGAGCACTCAAGAAGTGTAGGAACTGATGTGTCAAAGAAAGTGGTCAAGCTTTCAACAAAAAAAGCTGCTCAACAGTTACCCAATGAAATGATGAACATATAAATCTACAAAGATATTATTTCAACCCTTTATTCAAAAACAGAACTGACAGTGTTTTTTTTTTCAAAGATGTTATAATCTTTAACAAAATGTTTGACATTGTTTGACAAGCACATGCACACAAAAGTCTCGCGCAGTTGGATAATAGGTAATAATTGCAATACAACCCCTTCAGGCTGATTCAAGACGGGGTTGTATTTGCTATAACAATCGCCTCGCTATACATTATCCCTTACTTAAGAAATGGGTATTTAAATACTTACCAGTGATAGTTTTTGTCCTGTTTATATCACTGATCTTCTCAGCCAGGTATTTCCGTACACTTAGGAGGCGCTTATTTATTTCCTCTGAGGTGTGACCCCTTTCCTCCAGCCTCTGAGACAGACACTGTTTAGAACACACACACACACACACACACACACACACACAAATAAATAAATACATTTTTTACTTCAAGTACTGATCATGACTAATGATTTACCAAATAATTTGTAAATACAAAGTGTTTTGTGTACAATGTGATAATGGAATGACAATAATTCGAGGATGTACTGGAAAAAAAGTAGCACCAGGATGCTTTTCAGAGTAATTAAAACATTTTAAATCTGACCACACAGGAAATTAAGTAGAATATGATGCTTGACAACTGAAATCTGAAGTTATACAGTGACAATTTAAGGAGGTAGAGCACACAGAACCACAAAGCTCCAGGTGCTGGTTGCTCCAGCTGGACATACACCCGGTTGTGTTTTTTAATTCAAGTACTGATCATGACTAATGATTTACCGATTATTTTTTCAGGAGCAGCTTCTTAGCAAAACCAGCTATATACTGACCCTCGTTTATAAAGCAGTCTGGTGAGAAATGATTCGCGAAACATGAAAGCATTGACGTTGATCGTGGGGAATATTCCCTTTGAAAACAAAACTCTGCCACTGCGTCTTCAGCGGTTTGGATTTAGGAACATCAAAATGACTGCTGTGTTCCTTATTTAGTTTATTAGTTTATAATAACGTGGACAGTGTCTTTTGATAAAAGAGCAGCTTTAGCCTCTACGGCTAATTTCCAGCTGTAGTCCCCGGCCAGTTGTTAATAGGCATACATTTACATTTAGTCTTTTTTTAGCGTTCTGGGGTAGCGTTCTGAATCATCTGTAGTGGTTTAATTGCACATGATGGAAGTCCAGCCAGAAGAGCATTGCAGTAAGCCTAGATATGACCAGAGTCTGGACGAGAAGTTGTGTTGCATGCTCAGTTAGGTAAGGCCTGATCTTCCTGATGTTGTGCAGTGCAAACCGGCATGATCAAGCTGTCTTTAACTAAAAATCGACTAAAAATGACGTTAGAAAAATCAAGAGCCTACCAATTAATCGACTAGTCAACTGGGAGATTACAGCCTAGGGTTGTAACGGTATACCGGTATGACGATTTATCACGATATTGGCATGTACGATTATCATATCGTAAATATTTGCCAATCCACGGTTTTGAAAAAAAAAAAATTAAACCAGATCTCATCTGCGCATATGCAACTTCTTTTCACTTGACTGCTTAGACTCCACCCATACATGTGCGCTCGTTTTCCCCTATGGTTTTCCCCCGCCGAAAACAAGTAACGTTATACTTTTGTTATCTGAAAAACGAACGCGGGATTTTCCTCGAAGATGGGTTTAGAGTGCGGATCGGGCCGAATTTTTCTGTCCGAGCCCGGCACGCGTCCGAAAGAGCAGTAACCGAACCCGACCCGAGTCCGACAGGCATAAAGATATGTCCGAGCCCTCACATATACTAATGTGCCACAAACAGGACTTTAATATCACCAACCATTCCCATGTTATTACGGTGTATCCATATACATGGCCCACCCTGTATATTCTGCTTGTTCTGTGTGAATGAGCAGCGCCATTTCGCCTAGTACATACTCAAATATGTGTGACGACGCTCATGGTGTTTAAAGCGTCTGCCGTCTCACTCATATGAGGACGTGAACACATGAACATATCCAGAGCTGCTCTGCTTTTATTTAAAAGAATCATCATCAAATACACTCTGACTGAAACTCATAGGTGTTTAGTACAACCTGTCAAAATAAAAGTTCGATTTAGCTTAAAGAAATGTTACTATTGTACAATAGAATATAGCTTAGTTATAACAACAACAATAATAAAGTTTATTTAAACATTAAGAAATATAGTTTTGTGTCTGTTTTAATTTAGTAACCCTATCCAGACAAACAAAAGTTGTTACATTTCATCTGATTGCATTTTCAATAATATATTTGTATTAAATCATAGAATCCAGACAAATTATATCAGACAAGTTACCCAGAATTTCTGAGGAAATAAAATACATTTCATAAGACTCTACTATCTTATAATTAACTTAAATAATAATTAATAAATTAAGAATAAAAATAATTTAAGGTTTTATGAATTCAATTGATTAGACATGTTTGTTCAAATGGGAATTTATTTTTTCTTTCTTATTTTTTCCAAAAGATAGACTCACACAAAAAAGTTTTTTTTTTTCATTAAAAAAGTTTGTTTTAATAAACCATATGTTCAACCAAAAAACCCTATCTGTTTTCATTAATTTAAGGGGCATTGTAGCAGATGATTAAAATAATAATAAGGATTGTTTAATACCGTATATCATGAAACCGTGATATTTTCTGAGACGATTATCATACCGTGAAAATCTCATACCGTTACAACCCTATTACAGCCCTAGTGTCTTGTGTTGAGATTTAATTATAGCTAAATTTGACAGTTTTACCTTTGATAGCGGAGATCTTTTCTGGACTCAGAGGTGGTTTTGCCTCAGCCTCAGGTTTTGCGTTACATTTCATCCCCGTAACACTCCTCTGTTTGAGGACTGTGGTACCCCATATGACTACAGCTAAGCTCTTGCAGAATTTTGAGTCCCCCTCTAATCTCCTCACGATGTCCCACTTTCCTGTGGGTATCAGGACTCCATGTCCTAGATCCTGAAAGAAAAAAAAAAAAAAAAAAAACATTAATATGCATAAGACCATTTTACCTCATTTAAAAGTAGAGGTCGACCATTATATTGGTTTTACTGATTACTTGGCACCAATAGGTAGCAGGTAACTAAGGGGGCCATGGCGATGCAGGTAGTTTGAGGAGTCATGTAGGACTGGCCTCCGTGGCTCTTGACTTGACTCTTGGCCACGATGGCTGGAGAAGTATGTACTTTTTTGCGTATTTTGTGGTTGGGTATTATTTAAATGAGGAACATTATGACTTCATGAGATCCAGAAAAATTGTATTATGAATTTATAATGCATGACTACCGTGCTGTTTCAGGGCTCGCAAAATTTCAAAATCGCTGGTAGCCCTTCGGGCAGGCTCTCTTCGTATTTTGGTAGCCCCGAAATGAATTTTACTAGCCCAGATAAAAAGACAATTTTTAATGTAGAAAATTTGTTAGGAGTCAAAACAATGAATCAAAAACCTTTTCAAAACACAAAATATCAACAAATATGCATCTGGTTCTAACTGAACTGAAATGTGTGTGACCAGTATGGAACATGAATCAGTGTGTCTGTGGCTCAGCCCCCAATGAGGGTATGAAAAAACAAACAAAAAAAACACGTAACACTTTAGTTTAGGGTCTAATGCTCACTATTAAGTTTCATTAACATGCAGATGGCAGGGTTTTATCATCACTGAGGTCCCGAATGTGAGGCAGGCTAGTCAGGGGGGTTCGGGGGCACCCCGAGAAAATGTTGATTTCTCTGATCTACATATGTGCATTTTAAGATGTTTTAAAGGCCAAAAAAATGGATAACAATAGCTTTAAAACCATGTAAGTGGGCAGCTGATTATTTTTCTCTCCTCATCAGCACACTCCTATTGATACTTTGCAGTCACGTGACTACCATGGATACCTGGCGGGCAACAAACGGGTATTTCCAACGTAGAGTCCTGTAGTTCCAGGTCTTTCTAGTAGCTATCAAGTCTGTTAGCGAGCTAGCTGCATATGGACTAGGATTAACTCCAAGATAATAACTCCTAAATTGTGTAAAGCAGACAAGTTTTTTAAAGATAATAGAGCAGTAATAATTCCTCCGTAAATAATCTAACGTTAGCTCTACTGTTGGGTCATCTCTGGTTCTCATTGAAAATCATAGATATCGCAAACCTCAAAACAACCTATCACACACTTCTGTTATTGTTAGCAAAAGACGACAGCTGTTACTGTACGTTCACACCGCCACCGGCGAGAGCGTCAAAGTGCCCGGAAATCATTCATTTTCAATGAATTTTGCTGCTCTCGCCAGCGGCGGTGTGAACATAACGTTACAGTTAGTCTAGCTTAGATTCATAACACAAACAGCTGACTCGCCGAACCAGCTGGTAAATATTGGTGGTGTTGATTGACAAAACTACAGTAACTTAAAGACACGATTAATTACATGATCATACACCCATTGTGTTCAAACAAATGTTGAAATTACCTTTGATGGTAATAGGCACAGACGTGTGTATACTGTGAAGGTTGCTTATCTCATCAACTATCTGGCATGTCGTTTACACCTCAAAACACCAACTTTTGTATAGTAAAACTGGCGACCCTTGATTAGTTTACTGGGTTTCGTTGCTGGAGAACGACGTTCTTGCCCGCCAGACAGTACTTGTGACGTCAAGTGCAAAGTATCAATTCTCTTTCTTTTTCTCTTGCTCTGTCTCTTCCCCTCCTAAAGCTGAGCTTTGACTGATATAGGCTTTTCATTTTTGTCTGTCAGTGAAGTAAACATAGGGTCAACTGATAGGTTGATTTATGAATCATTTTCTCAGACACATTCCTTTACTGAAAGCTACTAAGAAAGCTAGGTAGCCTAACTAAGTTTATTAAATTCATTCACAATATGTACACATTCATTATTGATCTTCTTCCTAATATAGGGCCGTAGACAGGGCTTTATAAATCAAAGAGGTCCTACATTTAAGGTTATTAGGGAGTTCAAATTTTTTATTTCTCTGATATGTCCATTTCAAGACGTTTGAAGGCCAAAAAAGGATAAGAAATAGCTTTAAAACAATGTCAGCGGGCAGTAGATTATGTGTCAATACTTGCTCTCACTTCTTATACATTACTCTTTCTTCTTCTCTCAGTCTCCTCATCTTGCCCTGTCTCTTCCCCTCCTAAAGCTGAACTTTTTTTAATTTACTGAAGGCTACAAATTGTATATTAATTCTCAATATGTACACATTCATTATTAATCTTGTGCCTAACATGAAAACGGATTTGTTAATGCTCTGTTAAATGTCCCCTCACAATGACAGTAAACTAATTATTAGTCACGTTACATAGGCCTATTTTCAGTTCAAAATGGCGAAATTCGACAAAAGTATATTCGTTTGTCTGATTATTTTTGTCATTCGTTTCACATTTATGACCTAAAAAAACTGTCAAATATGAAATGTTTAGTTTAGCTACTAACATCTTATCTCGCACTTGACCGTAAACTGAGTCGCTCTGCTCAAATTCGCTCTCAGCAGCTTCTGTGAATATAAACCCTGCCTACTTTGATTTGATTGGTCATCTCAAATATTCTGACATTGACAGACCAATGAGACTCAGGTGAACACACACACACACACACACACACACACACACACACACACACACACACACACACACACACACCCTGTTTCTGATATGTGCTCTGCTCTGCGCTGCTGCGGATTGAAGATGAAGACGCGTTGAATCTGATTATAACAAGACTGAAGCGAACACTATTTCAGATAGCCCGTCGGGCAGGCCGGTTATGCATTTTGGTAGCCCGACTTGAAAACACAATAGCCCCGGGACGTCGGGCAGCCGATTTTGCGAGCACTGTGTTTCATTGTGATTAATCGTGCAGCCCTAGTTTAAAATAAGAATACTAATACCACAGCTGAATAAAAAAATTTGTAAGGGTATACAGGGATAAACTAGATAACCTGGCTTCTCAAGACTCCCCTGCTTTGCATTAAAATGATAGGAATATGTAGAGTTTGTGTTTTACAGTCTACGAAATACCTTGTCATCCCTGTGTCTTATGCTCTGCTCCTCTGCTTCTGGACCTTGAACTGGCTGCTGTGGGAGTGGAGTCTGGCCTGCAGAAGAGGACTGTGGCTCCTTTTGTGTTACTGTAATATCAGAGTAAAGGCCCATTCACACCAAGAATGATAACTATATTCGTTTTTTTTATCAATCACTGCCTATAACTTACATTTGAATGTGTCCAATTCTTTCTAAGAACTTTAAAAACATGCATGTAAAATTAATAGTCAAACAGTTTGAAAATGCTCACGTTTGAGTATTATAGCCGTTTGCTCCTCTGCTGGTTCTTCTGGACCGTGAACTGGCTGCTGTGGGAGTGAAGTGTGGCCTGCAGAAGAGGTCTGTGGCTCCTTTTGTGTTACTGTAATATCAGATTAAGCAACACTTTTAATAGTTTTGTTGCAATAAAAAATAAAAAATCACAGGCTATAACTTACATTTGAATATGTCCAATTCTTTCTAAGAACTTTAAAAACATGCATGTAAAATGAATAGCCAACCAGTTTGAAAATGCTCACTTTTTTTGTTTTGGAAGAGCTCCTCTTGGAGATGAAGGTTTAACCGCCTTAGCTGCTGCAGTTCAGCTTTCGTGTCCCTATTCTCTTCTTTTAAACATTTAATTTTCTTCTCTTTTTCTTCATTACTCATCTCCTCCTCTCGCATCCTTTTTTTGATGTTGTAGTACTTGTCTTGCAGTTCCTTGTGCACATCCAAGGGGACATACTCATTGTGTGTTTCGTAACTGCTCTGGACAACTTTTTTCTTTTCTTTTAGGATTTCCATTAAAGTTTTCCGTTTCTGTATGCTTTGGACTGCTGGCTTTTTTTTTTTCTGGTCATTTGTCTTGTCACACTATAAAATAAACCAAAAATATTTTTTTAACAGCAGAATTTACAGACATATGTCATAGTGACCGACTGATAGGGAACTACATTTCCCATGATGCTATTTAGATAATTTCACTGAAATTACAGATTCAGAGAACTGAAACAAGCAAAATGCAAAGTGTGTAATGTTGTGATTAACCTCATAGCTTTGATTGGTTTGGTTCATGACTTACAACACTTTAATGGAGACTATTTTTTAAATCCCTATGGTATAAATTTATGAAAAAACTACCTCCAATGCTGAAAAATGTGCAGCAATAATGCACTCAATTGTATTACTTAAGAGATGCATTAGCCTACATAGCTTACAGATGGATTCTTGGAGCTTTTGGTAGATGACCAGTCTTCCTCATCACTGTTGAGTGGGGGTATTGAGATTCGCTCGCGCTTTAATTCCTCTTCAGATTCTGAAGAATAGAAGAAAAAATAACTACAGTTCTTTGTCACCACCAGTAAATATGTTAAGTGGTTGTTTGAGAATCTTTTGTAACAGTAACTGTAATACCCACATCTATGATTCCAGCAGTGCAACAAATAGTTTGACTGATATACTTATATATAGTGTAGCTTTAAATACCTACCAGCCAGTTTTAATATCTGTGCTTTGTAGTATTGCCCCTGGTCCTCTGGCGATTTCTTCCACAAAATGTTATATTTTTTCTTTGTTTCAAAATCTTTCACATCTTTTGGACAGAAGCCTTTTATGTGGTCCAAGGGCACTATCTGTCGGATGTTGTCGTCGATATAACGGACGTAGGCAAACATGCTAACATACAAGACAAACGACAGTTAATAAAAACACATTTTATATAAATTACTTTGTATTGGCAATACAAAATGTTTTATTTGTGAATAATTACCTTGCAGCCACTCTCTGTTGCAAGCCAACGTTAAGTTACTTGCTCTGTTTCACTAGAATGCAAATAACCAAATTACAAGAAACATGACATAAAGGTCAAATAAAACGAATGAAATGGCATGTTTATTAGGCTGCTGTCGACCTAAAGCACGAATAACGTAACATATCGGATTGTTTAACTGTTTACGTTCACTTAAGACTTATGCTGCCTTCACGTGCTATGGAAAAGATGATATTTTCCACTTGTGAACTGGTATTTACCAGTGTGTTGTGTTCAAGTGCTTTTGTTGTCGTAATGTAGTACCCGCAAGGTCTGTGTCAGTAGAGTATCTTTTTTATCTTTACAAAAAAAAAAAAACGTAAATGTGGTGCTTTCTGATGATTAAAACATAATTAATAATTTAAAAAAATAAAACATGACATAAAATGATTACATATGAACCAAGGAAATTGCGGCGAAGTTGAAAATTGAGTGTTAACGCATTATATTACAATCGTTAATGACACAACATTGTATAGGCTACAAAAACTATCCGCTAACAGTATTCACGACTCTTGCGTTGCTATCCGCCATTTTGAAAAGGTCAAAGGTTATCTCATCTCGGCAACTCGTGCATCAAAATATTCTACGAGTTGCCCAGTGGAAAATACCACATGAGGGGTGTTCATGTGCATTTTCCATGTCGGATTTTGGTATTTACCATAATTACCATAGCACGTGAAGGCACCAATATTCTCAACCAACTGTATACTACTGGGCAAGACATTGACTGTGAAATTAATTCGGTAACGTTAGCTGCTTATTTGCTACTTGCACTCTGTCTGTGTCAGCCTTTAATTACTTTTTTTTATACTATCAACAGACTTAACCTTACGTGGCAACGTATGTTAATAAGCAGTCTTACTTACTGTAGCAATGTTGATTTTACATTTAAGTATAAATACATACACAGCCCGTTATCAGCTAACAATGGCTGGCGGTCCACCAGCATTGGGCGGCAAAAGTCAGCGGCTTGACACGGTCGGACAAAATATTATAATATAACAAAATATAACACCATCGGCAACACGACCAATCTGGACCAACAGTCTAAACCGTGGTATGCCAGAAAACACTTATTATGAACCAGCGGCTCGGTAGCGGACCGGGAAGGTGGTCCGCTGGAATAACGATGAGCAAAACGCCAGTGGGCCGCCAACTTTGCCACTGGTGGGCCGCCATCGGCCCGCTGGGCCTATGTTATAGTCTACCTCAATAGCGGACAGGGCAGAAAAGTAAATATTGCATCGAAAATAACAGGAATGAAAAGTATTAATGACACTTACCTGACAGAAAAAGTAAAAAAGGGTGGTTCGTGAACGAGCAGATCAGTTTAAATTATTATACCGTTATTTCAGTTGGAACTGTCACGCGCAAGCTAAGCTCCGCCCCCTTTTTGCGTGATCAACATCTCGTCTCAAGCACTTTTTTCATCATTATTTATTTTTCGGGACAAATATGCGTAGAAATAGGCAAAAATATAAGCTATACCTGGAACCTCAAAGTAAGACAAAGATACCTCGCCAGACAGTGTGTAGATATGACAGGCCAGGTGTTGATGTTGACGAGGAAGAGAGCCAAACAGCCAATGAAACAGGTACCGTAGACGTAGACTATCACGCTTATTATCCAGTAGGATTGTCCCGATTATTTGAATACATTTTATTGTTAAAAAATGTAAATAAAAACGTTAGTACATAGGACGGAGGTGATCCAGCAAAGTCTGACATACTTACTGAAGAATAACTTTTGATTTTTAATTGACAAATAAATAGGCTAAATAAAAACCCAGAGAAATATCCGATTCTCATCGGATATCAAAATAAAAGTCCTCACACATATACCTGTTAAATAAAAGTAACAGTGAAACAGAGATAATGGTCATAAGTTTCATACATCTTTGTCAATTACATTTTTTTGTAGAACCTATTTTTAAAAGGTTATTTAAATATTATAAAATACATTATTTGTGATATATTAACATGTTTTAATGTTTTAATTATTATTTATTTTTATTATTTTAATTTCTTCTATGTAAAGCACTTTGAATTGTCATTGTGTATGAAATGTGCTATATAAATAAACTTGCCTTGCCTTGCCTTTATATATATTTGTATGAGATTTCTTCAGCTTGTTTTTTTCTTGTTGCTTATGGTATTTTAATAGATATGCTCTCAGAGGCAGGGAGTAAGACAAACAGCATACAGAACAGAGAGAGTGAGAGAGACAGCATACAGAACAGTGAGACAGAGAGCATACAGAACAGCCATTCAATGTTGAGTACACCATTTGTGGTATGTGAAAGTTTTGTGAACTGTTTTCCTGATGTATTGAAAGCTATAAAAGACCATAACGTTACACATTCAAAAAATAAGCATGGAAACAGGCAGCTACAGAGTCAGATGAAGTACAATTATTCGCAGTTACTCTTGCTGTTAGTGCAATGTCATGATTGTAACATAACTGTAACATTATTATCAGAATGGTCCAGAAAGTGAAGCAGCCACGATAACAACACTCAACTCCATATGCAAATTATCTGAACTGATGACAGATGAGTACAGTAGTGAGGTAGACGTTGTACCAGGCTCAAGTAGATCTTCAGAAACACATGTGAGTACTAGTTTAGCTTGTTCTAATAAACATTTATCATGTACACTACTAGTCACAAGTTTTAAAACCAATTTGACTGAAATGTTTCTCTCGACATTAAAAACTTTTTGATCTAATTTGTTACAGTATTTATTAATCTTTGTTAACATAAGTTTATAAAAATACAACCGTTTCATGATTGTTACATAGATGTCATGATTGTAACAATTGTAACATAGATGTCATGACTGTTACATAGATGTCATGATTGTTACATAGATTTCATGATTGTAACACGGATGTCATGATTGTAACATAACTATAACATTATTGTCAGAATGGTCAATGGAAAACAGCTGAACTGATGACAGATGAGTACAGTAGTGAGGTAGACATTGCACCAGGCTCAAGTAGACCTTCAGAAACACATGTGAGTACTAGTTTAGCTTTTTCTGATAATTGTTTTTTCCTCTCTCTCAGGTACACATGTACTTCTTTAAGTTTTCAATTATAAATGTATAGTTTTGGAGGGTCTGTACGTTTAAAAAAATATAACTATGAACCTGCGTGAATATGTGTATGAGCAGACCTACACACAACAATACCTTTAACAAAGATGTTGCTTTTTTAAAGGCATGCAGTGGAACAGAGTCAGAGTCTGAGATAGACCATAGGACAGGCAGCACGAAGCAGAACACTGATCCCCTGTCAATGATTGACCTACAGCCTGACATGGACACTGCTTTGTCTGCCACAGGAACTACCACAAAAGCTGAGGCAATGCTCATGATTATGAGCCATGCAGCAAAGCATAAAATAACTGGTTGCCAGTTACATGATTTACTGCAGTTGATTAATAAATTGTTTGGGCAAGAAGTTGTACCTCGATCCAAGTATCTTTTTAACAGAGTGTTTAAAAACAGTTGTGAGGGAGTAGAATTTCAGTTCTACTGCGAAAAATGTTACTTCAACATAGGAACAGTCCAGGAGATCAGTGACAAACAAATTGATGAATGTGGATCATGTGGCAGCACTTTTGATTCTGGTTCTATGAATGGAGGTAACTTCTTTATCAATGTTCCTCTTGCCCCACAAATTCAGACTCTGCTTGAAAGCACAGAAGCGA
Source organism: Leucaspius delineatus (assembly GCA_023718395.1). NCBI lineage: Eukaryota > Metazoa > Chordata > Actinopteri > Cypriniformes > Leuciscidae > Leucaspius > Leucaspius delineatus. The sequence goes on from CM043355.1 coordinate 7,968,238, forward strand.
GTGCCCATTTGAATTATAGGTTTGATAGGCAAAAGAGTCATAATGAGGTGTTGTCAGACATCTATGATGGGGAGAAGTACAGACATTTGTCTGGCCCAAATCAGATCCTCTCAGATTCTCACAACCTATCATACATATTCAACTCAGATGGAAGCCCTGTGTTTAATTCTTCAAAGTTCTCTATATGGCCCATCCACATAATGATCAATGAGCTTCCCCCTGAACTTAGGTTTAAGAATGTATTGCTTGCTGGCCTTTGGTTTGGGCCAAAAGAGCCTGTGATGGAAATCTTTCTCAAGTCATTTGTGGACCAGGCCAAGACCCTAGCTGACACTGGTGTCACATGGCATAAAGAAGGGTCTGTTATTAACAGCAAAATAGTTGGCCTCTGTTGTAGTGTCGATTCCAAAGCGAGACCGCTGATGCAAAACACTACCCAGTTTAATGGATATCATGGCTGCGGATTCTGTCTGCATCCTGGGAAGCTGGTTGATAGGGTAGTGAAGTATCCAGTTTCAGAAGAAGACTATTGTGACAGAACAAATGAGGAAATGGTTAGGGATATGGAGTTGGCTGTAGAAGGTGGGACAAATATTAGGGGCATAAAAGGTCCTTCTCCACTAATCAACTTGCCATTCTTTGATGTTGTCTGGGGGTTTGTCCCAGACTACATGCATGCAGTCTTACTGGGGGTTTCAAGACAGATTACTAGACTCCTGGTTGATACTTCTTCATCCACCCAGCCATATTATGTAGGCAGCCCTGCCACTTTGAGAGAGATCGATGCTAGAATTGTTGGTATCCAACCTCCACACCTGATTACTCGACTGCCTAGAGGGTTGTCAGATAGGGTGCACTGGAAAGCCTCTGAGTGGCGATCCTGGCTCCTGTTCTACAGCCTACCATGTCTTGAAGGACTTCTTCCCCAAAAGTACTTGCAACATCTTGGCCTACTTGTATCAGCCATTTATCTGTTACTGAAGGCTGAACTAAAACCTTGTGAAATCAACAGAGCTGAGATCTTGTTGCTTGACTTCATGTTCAGGTTTCAGATTTTATATGGTGAGTCACAGATGACATTTAACATTCACCTTCTCAGTCATCTTGCCAAGTCAGTCAAGTTGTGGGGCCCATTGTGGACACATTCTGCATTTCCTTTCGAGAACGCAAATGGCAAACTCCTGACTTTGGTAAAAGGAACAAAAGGAGTGGCTAGTCAGATAGTTACCAAGTTTCTTCTATTTAGATCAATTCCTTACTTCTCATCCAAGTACACGGTGAAAGAAGAGGTGTTACGGTTCTGTTCTGATTTGAACAAGTACCCAAGGGTCCAAAATACTGTCAAATGTGACAATACTACGCTACTTGACAATGGGAGCGTGCATGTTGTTACACAGGAAGAACGGGCTGCCTTCTGTGCCCCTCGCGTGTGCATACCTGATGAAGTTGTAGTGCATAAGCGCATGATCAAAGGTGGTCTGGTGTATACTAGCGGAGACTACACCCTATCTCAGAGACGAGATGAAAGCTATGTGAAACTAACAGATGGAACATGTGGGGTAATCAATAAAATTATTTCTTTCTCTGACACGGATGATCACATAGCATTATTATTAACAACATTTAAGGTAGCTCCAGTATTTCCACTACCACAACGTTGTGGTTTTGTTCCACACATTTCCATTGTGCAATGCTGGGAATCATCCAAGACAGAATTAGTTCCTGTTAGTTGCCTTCAGGGTAAATGCATGTGTATCAAAGTGGAAGACAAACTATACATTTGCAGTTTTCCAAACATTTTTGAGAGGGACTAGAACAAACCCTTGCCAGACACGCAAGTGTGAGTGTGTGTGTGTGTGTGTGTGTGTGTGTGTGTGTGTCTGTGTGTGTGTGTGGCTGATGTTAAGTCAAGTTATGTTATCTAAAGATGTTTTGTATGTACAAGTGCTTGTAAGTAAAATGCAGTATGTATGGCAACAAACATAAATGGCAGGTAAATGTTCTTGAGCCATTCTTTTTTTGTACTATTTGGCTTTCATAAAATATTATATTTGATTCACTCCTTTTTATCTTTATCTTTAAAGCAACCTGATGTAAGTGTTTTAAATAACTATAGTGGTATTATACCACGAAGCCTAAATAGGAATCTTAATAAAGTAATGTCCAAAGTAATATCATGCATTATGTGTATTATTTAAAAAACCTCCTTCTGTTTACCTGTCCGATTGCATTTTTTTTCTACAAGCCTGCTAAATTGAAGTTTGAACAGAGAGTTTCTCTATTAGTTTAAGTGTAACCGGTGGGCAAAGTCTGACCGATGTGCAGCCATGCAGAGATGTAGCTGGCCTCATAGGCGCCGATTTTCTTCCGTGGGTGCTCATGGGCGCACGCTCTTTAAAAAAAAAAGAAAAAAAAAAAAAAAGAAATCAAGTAGGCTAGTCAAAAAATGTTTGCATTTCAGAACCTTAGGAAATGGACAGCGGCCGACACGAACACACACACACACACACACACACACACACACACACACACACACACACACACACATTTAGGCCTACTTGATAATAAAGCCGTAAAGTAGGCTATCTTTCAACTCAGGCCAGCGCCACTTCGCACAAATACAGACAGGATTGGAGATGAAAAGTTTAACTGACACGTAACCGAGATCAGCTTCGTGGGAAATTAAGAATCAATGTCACACAACAGAGTCCTGCACGGGTCCGATTTTGTAAAACCGCACCGCCCGTTCCCGCAGTGCTTAAAACCGCCCCCGACCCGTTTTCTAGACAGCAGCACTAATTTAAATCCGCACCGACCCGACCCGCTTGAAATAGAACCGACACCCGACCCGCAACCGTAATAAAATCAGTTTAGACTATAATAGACACACTTACAAAAAATGTTATTGTTTATTGCCAGATCATACAGAAGTTATCACACGACCATTAACACAAGGACAACTTCAGCCGAAGCTGTCAAAAGGCCGATACATGAAGAACATGGCTGTACGTTACCACAAAACTGAGTAGCCTTATAACATTTTACCAGTGGAACAGACGCGGCTACAACACTATATCTGCCACGCAATTTCGTCTAGCCTATCTGACAATTTTGGGTTCAAACACGCCCTGCACACCACACATAGCCTACTTAACATTTACATTTACATTTATTCATTTAGCACTTAACAGTGTTAAAAAATACTGTTCGATAGAACTGCTTGGTTTACCAGTTATCTGCGTGCTTCCTCGGCGATGAAGTTCCACATTTGCGGCTATCCAACACGAAAATGCATGCAGCAAAGCCTTTCACAACATTGTTTTCTTCAGTTTTGTTCGACAACTTTACCATCTCCACTAGCTATTCTTTTCATCAAGCATCCATCTCGACGAGTCCAAGCAGATCGCGCGCGCGGTAATGATGACTTTTTAAAAGTGAAAGTAGGCTACTGGGAGGGCGTGGGCACAAATAAACTGACGTGGATTTTAAATTATTGTATTAACTTGAAATACAGGCATATTTTTGCAGATGTGTTCCTAAAAATGTGCATATATTTTTACGTTTGCACGTGATTGTTTTAAACCCGTGTTTAGACCTTTCCCCCGTGTCCGATCCGACCCGCACCAGTTTGAGCAAAATTTGCGGGTCACCCGCGGGAACACGAACCCGTGCAGGACTCTGTCACACAAGTCCACACAGTAAAAATTAGATTTGTTGACTCACCATTGCGGTTAATTCTTCAGGAGGAACGTGTCTCTGCGTACAGAGCGGGTCAAATAGGCGTTTTCATCCGAGAAACGCTGTGGTGGATAGGATATGGAGCAGGCCACTGACAGCGACTCACAGTGTGACAGACGCTTCACATAGCACCAACTGCAATATTTAATTTTAAATGAATGTAGCCTACTGGCAGTCTGGCACACGTGGGTGCTCGGCATTTTCCGTGGGTGCGAGGCGCCTATGGCTGGCGACACCATCAGTTAGAAGACAATAACCTCTGCGTTAGGCATTTTGCAGTAACAATATGAAGCAAAAAAGAAAAACTTGTCAAAATGATGTACACTTTTGCTCAACTGGAAAGATCTTTCCAAATTCGATTCTATCCTTCTTAACTAAAGTTGGTTCTGAGAGCTCGAAAATTCAATCCGTTCGCACCTCCATCTTGGTCGGCCCCCCATACTTTTACTCGTGTGTTGGTGCTCTATCGTTTCCGCATTAAGTCGTAACTAGAGTAAGTTATTCTTTTGACGGAAAAACAAACTTGCTGAACCGATTTCATTTAATAACGTTTAATATAGTTACAAACACTTATAGTTTGTACATTGTGTGAATGTGCTCCTTTACGTATATTGGCGGGCAATAGCCAAGTATTTTAGGCTATTTTATTTTTTTCATTCCAAAACATAAACAAAAATAATAATACAAAAGTCATTTTTAAATATATTTTTGTTGTAATAATTGCAAAAAAAAAAAAAAAAAAATCTGCATTAGCATTAACTATGTGTATAGCCTACATTAAATCATTATCATCAAACCAAAGAAAACACTAAATTTATTGGAGTCTTAATGGTTCATACTGGTGTCCAGTAGAACATGTAACCTTGCCAAAGGTATTTTATTGGACCTTAATGGTATCCAATAGAAAAAAAAAGCCACCAATAGAAGAAAGCAAATTACCAATAGAGACCTACTAGGACCATTACAGTTTCCATTAAAACCAATACAGACAAATAGACAAAACATGCCACCAATAGAAGAAAACAAATTACCAATAGAGACCCACTAGAACCATTACGGTTTCCATCAAACCCAATACAGTTTCCAATACAACCATTAAAACCATTAGCAATTCTGTAATGGTTTCTATTGTTTTTTTCAGCAGGGTACCCATCCCTGATTACAGTGATCTTTCACACCACCATAAAAAAAAAAATAATAAAATATATATATATTATATATATATATATATATTCATTTATGCTTCATTTTCATAATTGTCAGTCATGAAACTACAGAAAAAGCAGCTTTTACAACTTTGGTTTCATGTGTTCATTGTCTTGCTGTAAATATTTCCTTTACACAAAATTTGCTGACTTTACATCACGAGTTCACACTTATATACAATTAGAGGGAGTAAAGATTAATGTGTATTTGCAGCCTGATCTCATTGTTAATATGTAGGTATTAATACGTAATTTTCAAAGATAGAAAACGTACTTTTTTGTACGTTTGGATATATGCTGAAACGTAGGAAATTTGTACGTCGGTAAAGTTGTTTATACGTAAATTACGTTTTTGTGCTGTCAATACGTAAATGTTATACGTTTTAGTGCTGTAAATACGTCAATATTATACGTTTCTGTGTGTATAAAACGTAAATAAATGTAGGCCTACGTATGGTAGTGTACGTGTATGATAACTACACTTTACATAAAAATACACACATATTCTCATGAGATCACGTTGGTATTTGGCGTGCTGTCCGGGGGGAGTTCGGCCCGAACCCAGAGTACTCCCCCCGTATGTAAATGGTTAGGACTAGAAGTGTGGAGAAGGGGTGATGGAGGGATGCTGCTAATCTGTCAATGAACAGAGGTCAGACTGCTGAATATATATACACACACCTCTTATCGATGATTGCTGAGTTCTCTCCACTCGTGTTAATTATCTGAACGTGCTCCTCCCGAACTTTGTTAATAAAACATCATATGTTAGAGTACATGTGGCATACCACAAATTCATGTTGAGATGTACTGTATATGTATTTTATTAGTAAACATTTTGTGTGTGTGTGTATTTGGGTTTTTTATAAATGTAGGTGTCTCCCAAGACAAATGGTCACTCACCCCCAAGAGGTGTAACCTCTGAATGAAAATTTCTTTTGTTAGCACATGTTTACATGTGAAAGAGGTCTGGCTATTTAATGAGATTCAGCAGGGAGTTCAGGACCTTTTCTGTTCTTCAGATCGGCCCGTGAGGCTGAGAGAGAGAGAGATCTCTTAGCCTCACGTATTTCCTAATGTTGGGTTTGCATCTTCTCTCTATTCCAGAGCATTTGATGTTTTGTATCGATTATCTTTGAATTGATTATGAAATTGGCATGATACATTTACCTGACATAATAAATTGTTACATTTGATTATTCTAACTGACTTTGATATTATTTTCATTGAAGAGTTAAACGGAATAGTCAGACATTCACTCATGATTAATGATCCACAGATATCATTAAAACCTTTTCATTTATGGAGTCAGATGAATTAACGAGTAAATACATATGATCAATGTATTACAAATTTAACCAACCAATACTTTGCATGAGTGAGGACAGAACACGTGATACCTTCCCCGTGTATTGGCGGACCGGAGATTGGACCAATATAGCGGGCCTTACAGCTTTAAGAATAAACTATTCATTGACACAAACATCTGGCTTAAAAGAAGCTGATTACAAGACCTAAGAGTTCTTTGGGGAGTGTACAGAGTCAGAAGGTCACGTATGTATTTTGTGTTGATATAATCCATATATTTGGGACAATATCTTGTAATTGACCATGAGTCACACACAGACTTCAACATTCAGCATACAAAACACAATAATGGCAACAATTCAATTTTATTTAAAGTAAATAATGAAGTACACTCAGTTCTTTTTATATACTAGAACTCTTGTGTATGTGAACTATTCTAACTAAGCATTCATTTTATTGCAAGCATCCAAGGCAATCGGTTTGCAATCTTTTTTTTTTTTTACTAATGAGATTTTAAAGTGTACTTTGATATAAGAATATTATCTGATGAAAACAAGAAGTGTTTTAAAAACGATTTGCCAGTAATAAAAGAACAACACAAATATATCCTTCACTCATCATTTCTGCAGATGAAGTTGAGTTTGTGGTGTTCAGGACGGCTGATCCAGCGCTGATCTCCTCCAGACTGAACTGCTCCAGATCTCACTCCAGACTCACAGTCCTCGTCTCCTGTGCCGTTCCCTGGAGCCCAGTTCTGATAGCACACGGTCTCTCCGCTCACCCAGAACCAGAGGCCCACAGTGCAGGAGTGACGTAAACCCAACCACACCGCCTCAGTAGACGCACCTTTAACCACATTCATCACCTCCTCCTGCATCTCTTCTGCATGAACCGAGACCAGATCCGTATAATTCTGTCTGCAGTATCTCAGAGCTTCAGGCCACGTCAGAGTCTCTTTGATCAGAATCAGTTTATCTGGACACAAAACAAACCACAAGCAAAAACTACAGAGAGACTGATCAAAAACAACATGCAGAACAAACACTGTGGAGGAATCTGTCATGTCAGACATGTAGCGTGAACTTTAAGATATCTGGAGGTGATGGATGGATTGTGTGTGTTTGTGAGGATCTGCTCACCTTCATGACACACAAAAGGATAAGAGTACTCGCAACGGCTGTCATACCATTTACCCAGAGTGTAGATCACTACACAATTTTCATCATATCTAGGATTAGTATTTCCACCATTATTAGGTTCACCAGAGTCCCAGTATCTGAATGAGGAGTTACTCTGATCTGACCACTGCCATGAGTCTCTGAACAGACCGATCCAGACATCATTAGATCTGTGACTATCATTGATGAACTTCTGAATCTGTTGACTCTCATTCTGGTTCCTCACACTGACCAGATCAGTGTTATTCTGTCTGCAGTAACTCTGAGCGTCTCTCCAGTTCTTCGTCTGATTGACAAAGACGAGTCCTGAGTTCACTTTAAGAAAAACAAATGAAAACCGATTCATGAATACATGACATTTCATTAATTTCTTTTGTGATGTATTGTTTAATGTGATTCAGTGTTTGAATCGGCCATGTGGGGAGGAATGTTCTTTTAACAATTGATATATCATATTCTTATAATAAACTTTTCAGTGATTTACACTATGAATAAATTATGCCAGTAGAATATTTTCCTCACAAATGAAATTATTTATTTGTTTATTTGATGACACGACTCTGTCTTTTCTCTGCACCACCGAACCTGGGTTCCTTTAATATTTCCTTGGGTGCAATTCCCAAGGTGGCGTAGTCCGTGCTATCTGGATTTGGTTATACTAAAAACAATACCGCTCCGGTCTCAAGTATATGGTGTATCTTTTTATAAGAATGTTTATATAAATGTTTATTGTGATTGCATGGCGCTGCACTTACAGTTGTTAGATGAACTGCAGATGAAAATCAGGCTCTCAGTACATAAATAATCATAAATAAAATAAATAATAAATAATACACGTTGTCTCCGCTATATTTATGACCACATTAAAAAGTAGAAGAAATCAGTATTGCATTAAAATTTTGTACAGTATATGGTGTATCTTTTTATAAGAATGTTTATATGAATGTTTATTGTGATTGCATGGCGCTGCACTTACTGTTAGATGAACTGCAGATGAAAGTCAGGCTGTCACTACATGACACATCATGCCATTCTCCATTTTTCATCATAGCACACTCATCTCTGCCATCAGGTTGTCCAGAACTCCAGTTCAGATAGAGCGCAGGTTCACCTGAAGACCACTGCCATTTATCAACACTCGTCCTCTTCAGCCCAATCCAGACATACTGAACACGTCCATCATTCACACTCTTCTTCAGCTCGTTCATGTCGTTCATGTTGTCAACGGTGGCCAGATCTGTGTAATTCTCTCTGCAGAATCTCTGAGCTTCAGTCCAGGTCTTCCACACGTTTATAAAGTGATACTGACGCTGAACACATTCAGATACGGAGCAGAGAGCTGTGAAAGAGAGCGTTTGATTTAATGCTTTTCATAACAGGGTCAAACCTGATGAAACTATAAACCATAAATAATACAACAAACACACTCACCAATGAGAAGAAGAATCAAATATAGAGTTTGGTCCATTTCTGAGGAAGAAACACAGTGAAAAACTAAAATAATCCCATATTCATCTTATATTAAAACATAATCATAT
>CM043355.1:7982204-8062204 GCA_023718395.1 Leucaspius delineatus
TATTGTTACGTCCCAGAGGTCTAGGGTCCAGGAGTATAACATAAATGAAGTCTTTACACCTGACTGCTAATTCTATTTATTAAAAAGTCATTAAAATTGTCACTGTCAGCACAGGACATCAAAAAGGAAGCATATTGACTTCAGGGTTGGGTCAAGGCCAAAATAACAAACAAAAACTGAATCTACCCTTTTCCCCAAAGAAAACTACTATATTCACAACAAAGAAAATGGCACCCAACCCCTACAGCTTCTGTGTTTAAGTGATATTTACAGTATTAATAGTAACAAAACTACTATTTTCACAACAACTAGTTTAACAACAAAACTTTCCTCACATCCTAAAAGAGCATCAGTGATAAGATTTTCTGCACCCTTCTTGTGGCGTTTGCCAATGTTAAAACCCTGGGCCACTAAAGACCTCGCCTGACAAGCCAGACACACATCGAGATGACTTCAGTGCCGTTCTTTCTCAAAGAAAAGCTTAACTCCAAGTCCTCCAGAGTCGTGGCCAAAGACGATTCGAAAGACCCATATTCTTTATTTTCAAGTAACAGGGAATTCACACGGAACCGACACAATTCTGCCGTCGTTATGTTAAGCCCGCCCACCGACTCTATACACGATGTGATTGGCCTGACTAGAGTTTGGTTTTTCCAGCTCGCGAGCCAACGGAGAGTTGCTAGATGACACTGGATGCAAATTACATTTGCTGCCGCTGGGGTGCGTCTAGATTTCTAGGCTTTTAATTTATATGTCTATGTGATGTTTTTAATACGCTTTAAGACAAACCATGTGTAAATTCATAAGTCGACACCATTTCTGAGTATTTTCTCCTTAAAACTGCAGTGAACCAAAGACAGTCTCAAAAACACAGTTGGAAATCGCTGGTGTTTCTGACGTCACAAACTACCTTGTAACCAATCAGATAAACGTGTGATCGTCAACCAGTGGATCTCTGAGCTGCTGTGAGTGAGTGGAGGTGGGGCTAATTTGCATATTCATAGAACAGCGTATACTAAATGAGGCAAGGGTGTAGAGTTACATTCAAGCTATTTTGCATGAAAAAAAAATTTCACAGGAAAAAAAAACATTTAAATATGTAATTTTGGTGATCAAAGATGATAAATGACTCTTGCGCCCGACGCAAATCTAAAAGGGGTTGGTCTGAAGTAGCTTCATTACTCATAGGTGTGGTTTGGGCGTAACGTGAAATAAACCAATCAGAGCGTCATCTCACATTCCCTTTAAGAGCAGACGCGCTTGTTCCATGGCGGATTGCTATTATAACGGCGGATTTGCCAGGCGCACGCCAGGAGCGGTTCACAGCCGAGAAGACTGACGAGAACGTCAGGGCTGTAAAACACAGAGAAGTGACATTGGGGATGGAGAAACACACCCAAATTAGCTTTGGTTAAAAAGACGTATAATAATTTGGGTAAATATGTAAGCTAGATTTATGCCTATTTTTTCACATCTTCATGGACACAACAATAATTTCCCTTGTGTTAATATTTTCCTTGTAATAATGTATATGTGATTTGCAAAATGGCAAAATGTCATGGCCATATCACGTCACGACTGACGTTCATTGCTTCATTCAAATTAAACTTGATTCCTATGGTGAAATGAGCTGCTTTTATAGGCAGACGCCCAGCCGCGATTGACTCGCTCAGACTCGCTGTTTCGCCATGGGTTCGTGCAGTTCCCCCTGAGCAGCCGATGAGCGCGCTCAGATCACCGCTCTGTTCTGGCTGTGCAGTGGCACTGCACTTTTGAATTATAGGCTTAAAAATTCGTAGAAAAGGAGTTTTCCCCATAGAGTCTAGCGATGCCATACAAGTTCCCGTTATCTAAGGGAACCGAGGTTATGTAAGTAACTGAGACGTTATCTCCTTATATTGAACATATAACATCATATCATCATAAATAAATACTATGTACATTAATTAAACCCATAACTGATATTTAATTCTGGAAGCTTGTAGACAGTAAACTCATATTAATGTATTTCTTTGGAAGATCACATAAGCAGCAAGACAGCATGAACATATGAAAAAAAATATATATATTTTTTCCTGATAAATATCTGATGCCTTAACATCTTTAAACAAACTTTCACAAATATGTCAACTCAAAAGCCCTGAAGAGTTACAATCTCATTTACATATGACAATGAAACTTTGTTTGAATTTTATAGAAAATAAAATTAAAACATTACTTTTTGTTTCATAATCCTGCTGTTTACTGTTGTCTATAACACATGAACACATTTGCATGTAAACATCCTCATCACTCATTTGTTTATGTCCCCGTTTAGACGTTCAGGCTGGACAACATTTACATTTCTGACGTGAAACAGGAGAAACAGTGAGTGTTATTGTTCTAGTCATATTTCATTAAATTTAATTCAGTCTTATTCATTTGCAGAGATGGGTATAAATAAATTGTTACGTCCCAGAGGTCTAGGGTCCAGGAGTATAACATAAATAAAGTCTTTACACCTGACTGCTAACTTTATTTATTAAAAAGTTGTTAAAATTGTCACTGTCAGCACATGACATCAAAAAGGAAGCATATTGACTTCAGGGTTGGGTCAAGGCCAAAATAACAAACAAAAACTGAATCTACCCTTTTCCCCAAAGAAAACGTATTACCCTCTCAAAGAAAAAGTCTAAACTAAACACAGGCACTGAACTGACTCCCTTACTAACCACAAAAACAAACATAAAAAACAAGAGAAAATGTATGTTCACAACAAAGAAAATGGCACCCAACCCCTACAGCTTCTGTGTTTAAGTGATATTTACAGTATTTATAGTAACAAAACTACTATTTTCACAACAACTGGTTTAACAACAAAACGTTCCTCACATCCTAAAAGAGCATCAGCGATAAGATTTTCTGCACCCTTTTGTGGCGTTTGCCAATGTTAAAACCCTGGACCACCAAAGACCTCGCCTGACAAGCCAGACACACATCGAGATGTTGGGTCTGGGAACACACCATTGGCAGGACTCAATCCGAGGGCCGGGATAAACGGTTGTCTTTCAAATTCCCTCTGCACACAATAGGATAGCGCTACAACCAACCAGAGCGTTTTCCCACCAGGAGCTAGTTGATAAATTAAACGTTTGCTGTATCCGGTCGGCAAAACTCCGAACACATCTTCCTTTTTTAAGAATGACTTCAGGTCCGTTCTTTGTTCTTTCCTCAAAGAAAAGCTTAACTTCAAGTCCTCCAGAGTTGCGGCCAAAGCCGATTCGAAAGACCCATCTTCTTTGTTTTCAAGTAACAGGGAATTCACGGAACCGACACAACTCTGCCGTCGTTATGTTAAGCCCGCCCACCGACTCTATACACGATGTGATTGGATTGACTAGAGTTTGATTTTTCCAGCTCGCGAGCCAACGGAGAGTTGCTAGATGACACTGGATGCAAATTACATTTGCTGCCACTAGGGTGCGTCTAGATTTCTAGGCTTTTAATTTTGTTTATGTATATGTGATGTTTTTAATACGCTTTAAGACAAATCATGTGTAAATTCATAAGTCGACACCATTGCTGAGTATTTTCTCATGCAGTGAACCAAAGACAGTCTCATAAACACAGTTTGAAATCGCTGGTGTTTCTGACGTCACAAACTATCTTGTTACCAATCAGATCAACTTGTGATTGTCAACGAGTGGATCTCTGAGCTGAGTGAGTGAGTGGAGGCGGGGCTCATTTGCATATTCACAGAACCGTGTATACTAAATGAGATAAGGGTGTCGAGTTACATTCAAGATATTTTGCATGAAGATTTTTTTTCACAGGAAAGTGCGTGGATGAGGAGGAGGGAGGGTCTAGCCTCCGTTTTGATTGACAATACTTCAAATGTCAACAAGAAGTGACGTCACACAACATCACTTAGAGCACCTTTAAATACAAATATGGAGACAGAAATGTTTCTATTTTTTTCAGAAGACAGCGCTAGTTTGGTTAAACTGTAATGTTAATTTTGATCTAATTAGCAACAATTAGTTATCTAAGATTATTTCACGTTATTTAACTGTGAACATTTGGTTTCATATTTGAAATAAGCAGTGGTGGAACGCCTCTCTAATAACACCTCATCCATCAGGACGAACCACAGTCCAGTTGCAGCATTTTCCCATTCAATTTTAAATTGTCCCTTTATTTTGACTGGACGTGATCTCCAACGTCGGTCAGACATCTAATTTTGGTTGAAAATGAAAATCGAGATGATGTCTAAACCCAACATTTGTTTGATGTCAGGCTCCAATGTTGAAGATGGTTATATGTGAATATATATAAATATTATAAATGAGTTCATAAAAAAGAATAAAAAATAAAAATTCCAGGTCCAGGCACTCAGTAGGATGCAAAAGTTAAAAAGCCTTTATTGTTTTAGAGGGCTTTTTAACTTTTGCATCCTACTGAGTGCCTGGATCTGGATTTTTTCCCAATTCTTTTTTATGAACATTTAACCCTTCCACGAGCACCAGAGGATACAAGGGATACCAGCAGCACTCCAGTTCTCCTTTGTCTATTATAAATGAGTTGTTGCTTTACCTTGTCTGAATTTCTGACCCCAGTGAATAATATATATATATATATATATATATCTGATTGTTTTAACGTCATCTTTAGTTTTTAATAAAGGTTTTTTTTTTTTGTACCAATAATAACATAGCCTACAGACAGGCCAGGTGACAGTCTTTATCAGTCTATCAGTCTGACAGATTATCTCGAGATAATCTTAGATGGACACCCCCGCGCCCAGATCTCTCATTTTCCCTTGCTCCTCCTCTCCTCTGCTCTCCTTCTCCTCTCCTCACATCTCGTTTGCGTATCGGACGCGTCATTAGTGGACGTGTAGCCTACGGCACGAATTGTGTGATTATCTCTGCAGTTTAGGACATCGCACAAGATTTGTGTCAACACAGAAAACATTTCATCACTGGATAGCATCAGAAACACAATTGTAAATGTACAATCTTTAATGATGTCTTATGATTCAGCCTCAATTATCGCCCCTCAAGAACAACTACACCGCTTTGCAACTATAGGACAGGAAGAGCTAAATAAACTTATCATTGCATCTAAATCAACAACATGTTTATTATATCCAATACCAACTAAACTACTGAAAGAAGTGTTACCTGTAGTGGAAGAGCCTCTTCTCAATATTATTAACTTGTCTTTATCCTTAGGTCATGTTCCAAGAATATTCAAGTTGGCAGTTATAAAACCTCTTATTAAGAAACCACAATTAGATCATAATAACCTAGCAAATTACAGACCCATTTCAAATCTTCCATTTATGTCTAAAATACTAGAAAAAGTTGTGTCCGCTCAATTGTGCTCTTTCTTGCAAGAAAATGATATCTATGAAAAATTTCAGTCAGGATTCAGACCGCATCATAGCACAGAAACTGCGCTCGTTAAAATTACAAATGATTTACTCTTAGCTTCTGACCAAGGCTGTATCTCAATACTAGTTTTACTCAATCTTAGCGCTGCGTTCGACACTATAGATCACAAAATACTCTTAGATCGAGTACAAAACTACACTGGTGTTCATGGACAGGCATTAAGCTTTAGATCGTACTTATCAGACCGCTACCATTTTGTCTGTTTAAATGGGGAAAAATAATGTCAGTAAACTATGGAGTGCCGCAAGGATCTGTGTTAGGTCCTCTATTATTCTCAATATATATGCTGCCACTTGGTAATATTATAAGAAAACATGGAATTAATTTCCACTGTTATGCTGATGACACTCAATTATATATTTCATCATGACCAGATGAAAACACTAAATTATCTAAATTGACAGAGTGTGTTAAAGATATAAAATACTGGATGACGTGTAATTTTCTGCTATTAAATTCAGATAAAACGGAGGTATTACTCATTGGCCCAAAAAAACTGCCCACAAAAACTCTTACAATACAACTTTAATTTAGAAGGATGTCCTGTTACTTTATCCACTACAGTAAAAGACCTGGGTGTTATACTAGACCGCAACTTGTCTTTCGAAAATCATATTTCATATGTTACAAGAACAGCCTTTTTCCACCTTAGAAACATTGCTAAGCTACGTAGCATGCTATCTGTTTCTGATGCAGAAAAGTTAGTTCATGCATTCATGACCTCTTAATATTATGAACAGCAGCTATGCTAATTATTTCCAATCTGCTTTTCTGTTAGTCAGCTCCAGTTTGTATCCAGCCTCTCATGGAAATGCCCCAACACCCGAGCAGAGACGACTCGGCGCTTATGAAGAGACGACTCGACGCTGGCGATATGTTATGCCCTAAATTAATACATGATTAACTAACTGTATTTTTCTATGTACATTTCTGAAATGCACTTTCTGTAAAGCTGCTTTGAAACAATATGTATTGTGAAAAGCGCTATACAAATAAATTTGAATTGAATTGAATTGAATAGGTTTTGTCATTATCAATGACATTGTTATGCACATCTCATCAGTAAAGCCGGTTCCTTGATTAGTAGTAAATCACCATCACCTGCTTTCAGATGGAGCGGTATTTACACAGAGCCGTAGTTCACTCACTGACAAGCTGAGCCATATCACATTAATTATCGCATGTGTATGTAGTAAATGCCACTCCATCTGAAAGCAGGTGATGGTGATTTACTACTAATCAAGGAACCGGCTTTACTTACGAGATGTGCATAACAATGAAATCGATAATATTGCCCAGCCCTACTTCCATTTATACCTAATCTGCATTTGTGTTGTTCACAGATGTGTATGAGATTGCCTGTGCAAAGCTGCTAGAGGCAACAATTACCTCTGATCTAAACACTGAAGAAGAAGAGGATAACAGGCCAGAGTACATGAAGAGAAAGAATAGGTAGGAGTGTCCTATAATTTCCTTTTATGGCCGCTTCAAAAGTTACAATATAACTGGGCAAACAATTAGGCAATGCCTTACAATGCACTCCTGACAAAACAAACTTCATCATTTATAAATTAATTTATTATTCATTCCAAAGAAAAACTGACATCCCTATGTAATCAATGATAGAGGCTGTAAAAGAATCGTATCTAGCAGTGAAGAGGAGGAAGAGGAGCAGGGTAGGACTGCTGCACCTTGTGCTCCAACCAAAAAAAATAAATCTTACACTCCACTTGCACCAGTCCCCTGCATCCCATATCTTGGTGGTAGGCCTGTTACAATTGTTACAGTGGTTTAGACTCATCTTTTATTAAGCATCTGTGTGAAACTAACACAACTGCCAATTGTACCTTTGTGACAGCTCTAGGTGATGGGAGTCAGCTAGCTGGTCAAGGCTTTTGGTCACCAGGCCATATTTCAGAGACCACAGTTGATCTCCCTTCTGATGGAAACAGCTCAGCAGCAGGTCCGTGGGCTTCTTCCCCGTCAGTGAATATCACAGCAGCGGCTAGTCCACCACTGTGGTCTCCAGTCTCAGTCTCCACTACCAACAGCCTGAGGGCTCCTACTGACACCCCAACTTATGCATCAGCTGGCAGTAGTCGGTCATCAGGCCAAGATAGATATCAAGTAAGAAGGGCAAGAAAGCTATGCTAAAGCTTATGGAAATAAAAATTCACTTTGGTATGTGTGTAATGAGATTAAAACTTTTTTTTTTTCATAGAACACTCCACAAGTACATGACCCTCAGAACAGGTCTTCTCGGGAGGCGGTGCCTACAGGTAGAAATTTTACAAAGCGATCCATCTCTGTTTACTCTGACATATCTACGTACAATGTTTTGCTACTTTATCTGCTTTGCCTGCTTTTTCATGTCTTACAGCAATTGCCAAGGAGATCCTCATCCAGCTCGACTCTATCAGAGAGCAGCAGTTGCTCATCCTGGTGCAGCTCCAAAAAATCACCAGCAGTCAAGCTGTTCCAGACGTCATACCAGACCCAACACATTTTGGGCTCCCGCTTTCAACTATAGAGGAGCTACAATGCTTGGAGGAGACATTAAAAAATCCAGATGAGAAGAAAAATCTGGTGAGTTAAATTATGCATTAATCAAATAATTCCTAAAAGTCAGTCCCCACTCTCACTCGCGCTATATTCCTTAAATCACTAATGATGTACATGTCTTTTATTTCAGACTGTTCTCCTTGGAATGATTGGAGGCATGACTCTTAAAGACACTGTGGGAAGGGTCCTGAGAAGAGCAATGAACACTTCACTGGCGAGACTCATTAATTGGAGTGGGGCCAACCGAAAGCCTGTGTTCAAAGGGCTCACTTTGAAAAATGTGGTTCTGGGTAAGTGTTGGTGCTGTATTTGTATTGAAAAATTGTACTGACCATGTTTTTTTACTCCAAGCGACCGTGAATAAAGTATGTAGGTTCACCAGTGCAACTGACCCGATCAGGTTCTATGGGTGCACACTAGGGCTGTCAAAATTACTCAAATGACGTTAGAATATTCCCTCTAAAAAAAACACATTCCAACATCTGGTTGCACATTTTGTCAATGTTGCGTTGCGTCAATAACAAGTAAGGGTTGCACGACTACTAATTTCAGCTAGTCGATCTCTTATCAAAACAATGATTGTTGTTTATTTTGCGCGCTCAAGTTTATTTCATATGTTCATATAAGTTTATCCTATCGTTTATGTTCATATAAGTTTATTTCATATTGTGCAGCAAGCGCACTTATAATGGAAGCGATGTGGTCACGGCTCGGTCGTTTTTGCCAGGCACGCTCAGGTAAAAATTTAAAAGGAACTGAATAAGATGTCAAATCGTGAATAAAATGATTTGAATGAATAAAATAAGATGTGGCCCTCATGAATAAAATCAAGTAGGCTAATATTTAGGCAGAAAGAACAGTTCACCTAATAAGTGGAGGCTTTAAATCATTTTTGTGGCAAGTGTAAAACTACATGTTTACTGATCTAATTTGCCATTTAAAGGCATTTCAAAGAAGTAAAATGACTGGCTAAGATATATCTGTCAAATATAATAATCATGAGCGAAATCAGGTCATTTACCCCAAACAAAATATCATGACTTATGTCTATTTACAGGTTATGCCCATTTGTTTCTGATAAAAGGAGTGTTAGATGTGTATAAACTGGGGCAATACAGCTTTAACACGATGCACGCTGACTTTCGGCTCATTCAAGCCAGCAAATTTGCAACGAAATACGCTTCAGGTGTCTTTCACATATAACGTACCCATGTCTTAATGCCAGACCCGCAATATATCTTTTTTTTACCTAACTAATTCAAAGTAAAATGTTGTTTCATCAGTCATCTATATCTCCAACTGCTGTTGGCTCACAGTGTGTACGTGGTTAAACATAACTCGTGGCCACAAGAAATAGATGTTTTCTCAAAATATGAAGTCGATGCCACAAGATAAATATATTGTTCCCTCAACATATGATCTCGAGGCCACGACTTTGCATCGTGTGGCCACAACATGATGTCGTTACCGCAACAAAATTATCTCGTGGCCACAACTTAATATCCCACGAGATATTATGACGTTCCCACGACTTAATATCACAAGTTTATATGTTGTGGCCACGACAAAACTAATTGAACCGAACATGTCCCTTCCCGGTCACCATACAAATCAACTCAGTCAAAATCAAGTTTGTTTAGTTATGCAAGATCGCAAATTATCTTCTAACAATATTACAGACATGACATGATTATGATATATTAAGGGACTTTGGGGACAGTGGTCAGATTTATGCTCTGTTTCAACAAAAATAGTTCAAAACAAAATCAAAGCTAAATGTTTGGGCATCTCTAAACAAGTGTTTCGTTAATGAATGAATGCGTTCTCTTACGAGAGGTTCTCTCGTATTTGCGTAAGCTAGCTTACGCTACGGGAAAAGTCATCTTTTCTCGAGATACTGAAGCCAAAAAATTATCCTTAATTTTTCATAATTTGTCAACGCAGTGCAGCTGGCAGCACAGCAGAGCTAGAGCAGGCAATACTGCGTGCTCATTGGCTGCCGCGCAGCAACTGCTTAAGCCTACCAGTGAGTCCCGCGTGACGTCACGCCCTATCAGGGCGCGCGCGCCCTCGCGCGTCACAGCCCGCCAGAAGGGGCGGCGTCAGAGCGTATATAAACAGGACTCGGAGGCTTAATTCTCTGATTTCTGTCTCTTCAGCGAAGCACTCGCATCGCTGATCTCTGAGAAGAAGCCGCCGCCGTCGAAACAGCACCGAGCCAGCTTAGGACAGCGCCTGAAGAAGCCGGACGATCTCTCGCCGCCTTCAGCCTGCCGTGCCAGCTCAGCTATCCGGCGACACATATCCTTTTTTCTCGCTCTGTTTGTGTGTGTGTGTTGTCGTTCTCGACACCGCTAAAAGAGCCGAGGTGTTTGTTGCAAAATGCCTCCCATTTCCTGCGGCTCATGCCGCTCTTACCTCAGCGACAGAGACCGCCATTTGCTGTGCGCTCTCTGCCTGGGACGTGAACACGCCGCCGTTGCCCTGTCTTCAGGCGGCTGTGAACTCTGCGACGAACTGCCGATGTCGACCCTTCGGGCTCGACTCGCCTTGTTCAACGCTGACCCCGCTTCAGCCCCCGGACCGCGCAAGAAGAAGCGCCGCTCCCAGAGACCGCCGGAGACCGAGACGCGAGCCAGGCTTTCGCCGGAGGCCCTCCCGCGAGCCTCGCTCTCTCCTTCTCCGCCCCCGCTTCCCGACGCGCAGCCGCCGGCCACCGCCCGCGATGCCGTCGACTCTGGGGATGAAGCGGATGACAACGCGCTGATGGACAGCTGCTCGTTACTGGCGTCGGACAGCGAAGGGTGGTCCGGTTCTCACCGCTCCGCCGCTTCCTCTGCCCGCGAGTCTGGTAGAACTCAGCCCAGTGTGGACGCCGAGCTTCTCCGCCTCCTCACCATGGCCGTCGAAAACCTGGGCCTCGAATGGTCCCCGCCTGCGGCGCCCGCGCCGAACAGGCTCGACGGGTTCTTCTTACCCAGCCGCCGCCAGTCGCCAACATCCAGGTCAGCGCCTTTTCTGCCGGAGCTTCACGCAGAACTTTCTAAGTCGTGGGACGCTCCAGTATCGGCCAGACTCCGCTCTTCTGCCTCTGCGACCCTGTCACACGTTGACGGTGCCGCCGAGAAGGGATACGTTAACATCCCTCCAGTGGAACAGGCGGTTGCAGCGCACCTTTGCCCCCCATCCGCTAGATGGCGCTCAAAGTGTGCCCTCCCGTCGAAGGCCTGCAGGACCACTTCAGCCCTTGTCAGCCGCGCCTTCTCCGCCGCTGGTCAAGCCGCTTCGGCCCTGCATACTATGGCGGTGCTTCAAATCTTCCAGGCGGACCTTCTTCGTCAGCTGGATGAAAAAGGCCTGGACCAGACCGCGCTCACAGATCTCCGCAGCGCTACGGATCTCTCCCTTCGCGCTACGAAGACTGCAGCCCAGGCCATCGGGCGCTCTATGGCTTCTCTCACGGTCACAGAGCGCCACCTGTGGCTAACGCTGGCAGACATGGGAGAGGCAGAGCGGTCCGTCTTTCTCAACGCCCCGCTCTCCCCCTCTGGCCTCTTCGGCCCAGCAGTGAGTGGCCTTGTGGATCGCTTTTCTGAGGTCCAGAAAGCATCAGAGGCCATGAACCTGTTCCTGCCACGCCGTTCAAGCTCCGCTGCAGGCCGCTCGCAAAAACAGCCTCCTGCACGCAGCTCTACCCAGCGCTCGTCTCGCCCGCCGCCGTCTCAGCAGCGTGATCGCCCTAGATCACGGTCAACCAGCCGACGCAGGCCGCCGGCCCCGCGGGGTCCCCGGCCTAAGATTGCGCTGAAACCAGAGACCGCGAAGCCCTCCTAGCGCGAGCTGGGAGGAAAAGACGGCTGAGTCCCGCCGCGGCCGGACCACCGTCCAAACTCGCCCACCTTCCTCTGTCAGTCCCCTTTGTCAAGGCTACTGCAGCAGTGTTTTCAGCAGCCAACGAGCCAGTTATTCAACTCGCTCGCCTGCACACAAACGCCGTTTTCACGGCGACCCAGATATCTCGCAAAAAGAGCTCAATGTCTGGTTTTCCGGCCATCGCCGGCAGTGTTATGAGTGTAGCAAATATGCCCACGTCCCAGTGTTCATGTCTACACACAAGCACGATCTCCCCTGTGTGTCCCACAGAGCGCACTCACATAAAGCGTGCAGCCGCCGCTCGAGTGTTAAGTGTAGGAAAAGTGCCCATGCCAATGTGTTCACCCCCGCACACTGCCCGCTCTGTCTCACATACTCAGGGTTCAGATCTCAAAAAGCCCCCTGCCATCGGCGGTGTTATAGCAAAGAGTCACGCGCCTCAGCGCCCACACTCGCCTGTAAACACCACCACGGTAGAAACCACGGCTGTGAGCACCGCTCAGCCGGTCATCGCTATCAGCGAGCCCCCGCTCCCCCACACCGACAGTGCGCTCGCGCTGCAGCCGCTGCAGGTTTCCCGCCCCGCGCTGAGCCACGGGCGGGACCCAGTGGCCATTCGACCCCTAGCTATGAGTGCGGATGCATGGTTAGCTATCCCGGGCGTGTCGAATTGGGTGTTGAGCACTGTAATACGGGGTTACTCGCTCCAATTTTCTCTCCGTCCTCCGCGCTTTCGTGCACGCGTCGAGACGAAGGTGAATGCGGAAGCAGCCCATTTGCTTCACGCAGAGATAGCGAACCTGTTACAGAAAGGGGCAATAGAGAGAGTTCACCCTTCTTTGACCGAGGCGGGTTTTTACAGCCGTTATTTCCTCGTGCCCAAGAAGGACGGAGCGCTCAGACCTATATTAGATCTGAGATATTTGAACAAAGCTCTAATGAAACGGCCGTTCAAAATGCTCACGACCAGACAAATCCTCGCGCACATTCGCCCGGGGGACTGGTTTATCTCTCTCGATCTGAAAGACGCATATTTTCAGATCCAGATTATACCCCGTCACAGGCCATTCTTGAGATTCGCCTTCGACGGCCAGGTATATCAGTACACCGTCCTCCCGTTCGGCTTATCCCTGGCACCCCGTACATTTACGAAGTGCATGGACGCCGCGCTCGCTCCCCTGAGGGCTCAAGGGATGCGAATTTTGAACTACCTGGACGATTGGCTCCTTCTAGCGCAATCGGAGGTCGAGCTCGCCTCCCACAAGAAGTCGCTTCTCAGTCATCTAGAAAGCCTGGGTCTTTCAGTGAACTGGGACAAGAGCATGCTAAAACCCAGTCAGTCAATATCCTTTCTGGGATTGGAACTGAACTCGGTGGCTATGACGGCCAGGCTGTCGACACAGCGCGCGCGCTGTATTCAACGCCTCGCCGCATCTTTTCAGACAGGCAGCGTTCTCCCCCTGAAAACTTTTCAGAGAATGTTGGGCCATATGGCATCAGCTGCAGCAGCCCTGCAGCTCGGTTTGCTGCGAATGCGCCCGCTTCAATGCTGGCTGAATTCGAAAGTGCCCCGCAGAGCGTGGGTCTCAGGCTGCACCCGAATCAGAGTGACTCAGGGCTGCACGGCAGCCCTGCAGCCCTGGTTGACAGCCGACTGGTACCAACGGGGAGTTACGTTGGGAGTCATCTCACATCGCAAGCTAGTCTCGACAGACGCGTCCAACACGGGTTGGGGAGCGCTTCACGAGGGCAGACCGGTCTACGGCCATTGGTCAGACCGGGAAAAAAGCCTTCATATAAACTGTCTGGAGATGCTAGCGGTCGAGAAAGCACTCAAACACTTCCTCCCGTATCTGCACGGACACCATGTGTTAGTCCGCTCGGACAACACGTCAGTAGTGTCTTATGTGAACCGCCAGGGCGGAACCAGATCCAGAACGCTATACGCTCTGACCGAGCGTCTTCTGATCTGGGCTCAGGGTTCATTGCGCTCGCTGAGAGCCGCGCATGTGCCCGGTCGCCTGAACGACGGACCAGACAGGCTGTCCAGAGACAACGTTCCCCCCGGGGAATGGGCTCTACACGGCCAGACAGTGCAGATGTTGTGGCGCCGCTTCGGCAAAGCAGAAGTCGACCTTTTCGCCACGAGCGAGAACGCTCAGTGCCAGAGGTTCTTCTCGAAAAGCGAGGACGCGATGGCCCAGGTTTGGCCCAGTGCCCCGCTGTATGCCTTTCCCCCGATCTCGATGCTGCCGCAGGTGTTAGCAAAGATCAGGGAGACGAGCTGCGCAGTGCTCCTCATAGCTCCACGATGGGAGAATCAGTTTTGGTTCCCAGAACTGACAGCGCTGTCAGAAACAGCCCCGTGGCCGATCCCGGTGAGGAGAGATCTTCTCTCTCAAGC
Organism: Leucaspius delineatus; assembly: GCA_023718395.1. Taxonomy (NCBI): domain Eukaryota; kingdom Metazoa; phylum Chordata; class Actinopteri; order Cypriniformes; family Leuciscidae; genus Leucaspius; species Leucaspius delineatus. Next base: position 7,996,479 of record CM043355.1, read on the forward strand.
CAGAGGTTCGATTCTACATCCCCATCCAGAGCATTGGTCTCTGCATGCGTGGATAATCAACGGCTACCCGTCGGCCTGCCAGAAAGAGTAGTTAATACGATCACGCATTCCAGAGCACCCTCGACGAGGCGGCTCTATGCGTCAAAATGGTCAGTGTTTAACACATGGTGTGCGGGTAAGAGTGTGAACGCTCAATCCTGTGACGTTCCACAGGTCTTGAACTTCCTCCAAGAGCTGCTGGACGCGGGCAGGTCCCCCTCCACGCTCAAGGTCTATGTTGCAGCGATCGCCGCTTTCGCCGACTCGGCGCGCGGCCGCGCATTTGGAAGAAATGAGCTCATTACTCGCTTTCTCCGGGGAGCCAGGAGGTTGAATCCCCCACGGCCTCCTTCGATACCCATTTGGGATTTGTCTTTGGTCCTAGAGGCCCTGAAAGCACATCCCTTTGAACCACTGGACTCAGCGGAGCTGAAACACCTGACGTTCAAAACCGTTTTTCTGTTAGCCCTGGCTTCAGTTAAACGCGTGGGCGACTTACACGCGCTCTCTGTGAGCGCTACGTGTCTTGAGTTTGGACCTAATGATTCCTTAGTCATTCTCAAACCAAAACACGGTTATGTCCCCAAGGTGTTGGGAACTCCGTTTAGAGCGCAAGTTATTTCCCTTTCGGCTATGCCGTCAGGCAGTGGGGATGACGGTAGCCTGCTCTGCCCTGTTAGGGCCCTGAGGCAGTATGTCACACGCTCCGCCGCCTTCAGGCTTTCGGAGCAGCTTTTTGTTTCATTCGGAGGGCGCGCCAAAGGCTTCGCCGCCTCGAAACAGACTCTATCCAGATGGATAGTAGATGCTATAGCTTTGGCTTATGCGTCCAAAGACCTGCAGTGCCCCCTGGGCATACGGGCTCATTCCACCAGAGGCATGGCCTCGTCGTGGGCATGGTCCAGAGGAATTTCTATTCATGACATTTGTATGGCGGCAGGCTGGGCCTCCCCCTCTACATTTGTTAGGTTTTATAACCTGGAAGTTCCTGCCTTGCAGGCTAAACTTTTATCAGTCTAGTCGGGTTATGTCCTGTCCAAACACGCACAGGCTAATCACTCGATTTAGCTCTTCTGGTTGAGCTGCACTGGGAAGTGAGAATAGTGTATATCAGACCGGCTGTGCCGCTCTCTTTTTTCCCTACGGGTGCTTATGAACATGTGCTGGCCCGCTCTGCTGGCCACCTATTCTTCCCACTAATGCTTCCCGAACTTCCGGGAATGTGATGTGGATGTATGGCGCGCACGGCGTTGACAAAGTGGTTCCCGTAGCGTAAGCTAGCTTACGCAAATACGAGAGAACCTCTCGTAAGAGAACGATACTAGGTTACTTGCGTAACCCCGGTTCTCTCTAGAAGAGGGAACGAGTATTTGCGTTCCCTGCCGTGCTCGCCCCGAGCTCACGTCGCTTCATTCGACAGAAACCAGAGAATTAAGCCTCCGAGTCCTGTTTATATACGCTCTGACGCCGCCCCTTCTGGCGGGCTGTGACGCGCGAGGGCGCGCGCGCCCTGATAGGGCGTGACGTCACGCGGGACTCACTGGTAGGCTTAAGCAGTTGCTGCGCGGCAGCCAATGAGCACGCAGTATTGCCTGCTCTAGCTCTGCTGTGCTGCCAGCTGCACTGCGTTGACAAATTATGAAAAATTAAGGATAATTTTTTGGCTTCAGTATCTCGAGAAAAGATGACTTTTCCCGTAGCGTAAGCTAGCTTACGCAAATACTCGTTCCCTCTTCTAGAGAGAACCGGGGTTACGCAAGTAACCTAGTATCGTTTTCATATTAATCTAGAGAGTCTATGATTCAATCCCCCATTCATAAAGACAGTTGCTTGCTTTTGTCACTGAATATTCAATCGATTTGTTTAAACTGGAACTAAGTGGCAAAGAAAAATGGGGCGTGGCAACTGCAGGACAGAGAGGAAAACTTCCAAACACTACTGATTTCATTTGATTGGTAACTTTTGTGTCTTAATATTCTAACTCTATTTATGAATTTGTCATGAAAGATGAAAATTAATGATGTTAAAAATGCAATTTGACAATTTATAGTAAAATATAAATCCCCTTATAAAGGGAAGGTGGATTTGTCATTGATCAGAAGGTGCTTCTAAACTTTTTAAATTAAAAATAAATGTAAGAGGAGAGGAGAGCCCTGCATCCAAATTAAGTTTAGGATCTCACATGGTAATGCTGCCCTCTTCTATCTTGTGTTTTTCTCAGATGAAGTCCGACGGAATGCCCTGACCAAGGATTCCACAGAGAAGGAAATTGAGATCCTCATCACCAGATGGCTGCAGCTTGCCTCTGATAGGGATGGTGGCCGGAGCCAGAGGGCAAACAGGCAGACAACATAGACCAAAGTGTGTGTGTGTGTGTGTACGTGCGAGCTAACGTGTGTGTGTGTACGTGCGAGCGAACGTGTGTGTGTGTGTGAGTGTGTGCGAGCGAACGTGTGTGTGTGTGTGTGCATGTGCGAACGAACGTGTGCGTGTGTGTGTGTGTGTGTGTGTGTGTGCGAACGAACGTGTGTGTGTGTGTGTGTGCGAACGAACGAACGAACGAACGAACGAACGTGTGTGTGTGTGCGAACGAACGTGTGTGTGTGTGTGTGTGTGTGTGTGTGTGCGTGTGCGAACGAACGTGTGTGTGTGTGTGTGTGTGCGTGCGTGCGAACGAGCAAGCATGATGAGCCGACTATGGTTAAGTGTGATCCAATAAAAAAATGCATTTAATGAACCTGTCTTCCTTGTGCTGTTTTATTTTCAGTTTATCTTGCATAAATAACGGTTGCTACGATATTTTAGTAGGCTATTATCCTGACATGAATGAATTAAATAAGGTTTAAATAAGCCCTCTCACTCGGGGTTCCGCAATCGGGCCGCATTAAAACCGAGCGCTCCCAGAGCAAACGGACCTGCCGAGGATCGGCCGAGTGTTTAATCGGGCCGCGTCAAAACCGAGCGCTCGCAAAGCAATCGGACCTAGATTCATGCCGAGGATCGGCCGAGTGTTTTTGCCTTAATGGGGCCGCTGTAGGCCCGCGCCTTTTTTGCTAGCTGGGATGCCATTTGCAACAAATCAAACAAAGAAAAACAAAACTCGTTAAAAATGAGTTCTCTCTAGAAAGTGAGGGACAAACCTATCAAAGTCTATGAGGAGAAATAAAAATCATTTTTGAAGCACTAACGTTAAATATCAGATTCGGTTGCTGCCTTGATCAACACTGCCTCTCGCGTCTACGGAAAATACCCGTACACAGAGGTCGCTAACTAAATGCACATTTGACTGTCTAAAAAAATAACAATAATAAAATACATTTGACAATTTATATTTGGCAATTTCTAATAAAAAATAAATCGAAATACCAGGCACGGCGCCAGGATTTCAGTTTTGGATGGGCCAGACCAATTGTGGGTGGGCCTTAAATCAGGGGCGTCGCACCCGTGGGGGATGTGGGTGTTTTAACACCCACACTTTTCCCGATGAGAGGGTTCAACACCCACACTTTTTCTGCAGTTTTTCCGCAGTTTTGCACAAACGCCTTACTACAGTCATTCCTCCGTTTCTCTGGCCGCTCTGTGTGTCAGCGCTCGCTGCGGCTGCCTCCTCTCCCCCTCCCTCTCAAACATGACACCGGCTTTGAGTGTGACCGGCTGATGATTGGCTGTTCTGCCTTAAGTCCCGCCTCTCTTGGTGTGTTAGATGTATCGGTGCTGAGGAGGCGGGAACTTGAATGTTTATCGTTATTTACCATTTACATCTCCCTTTCCCAGGTACTTTGAATGAGTGTTTATGCTTTGGAGGTTTTTAAATAAGCTTGATATGTGTTTGGGAAGATGTTCTTTTTATGTTTTGTTGACATGTCGAGTGTTTGCTGTATTATGTTTCGTTTTTTAGACTAATGATAATTTGGATATTGTTCAGCAGCTAGCTAAATTCATGTATGTGGCATGCAATGTATAAAGTAACTGTGATGAAGAAGGCAGGGAATTGACGAGGAAGAGGGACAAATTGCCATTGTTAAGCAGTAGGGCTGGGTAAAAAATAGATATTTCTCGATTTTAATCGATTCTCATTTTTACAAACCGATATCGATTCTTAAATACCAAGAATCGATTAGTCATCCTGTTTTCAGTTGATGAGTTAATGGAACATTGTAGCGTACACCCCATCCAATAAATCGCAGTAATATTTGTGCTTTGTTACGATTGCTATGAAACATTTCAAATTACGTCCATTTTCTCACGAAATTCAAAAACATAGTTTTGGCGCTGTGTCGTGAGATCGCTCTGGCGCAGCTCTGAACTCAAGAAAAGCAGCAGCGCTGAGCGCACATTATCTTCTCTTCCGCCTTAATAACACCAGTTACAGCGCGAAATAAACATGAATGAGCATCTGAAAGTGTGTTAAAAATAGAGAACAACTTATCGAAAGACGTCAGTAACACAGCTTGTAAACAATTTCATGTAACATCACATTTACCTAAGAAAAAAAACATATCCAGTGACCATGTAGGCTATACACATTTCATTGTATGTTTGTACGATGACAATAAAGAAATCATCATCATCATAAACTCGTTAGTCAGCTAGAAGAATTAACTCTAGAGAGGAGCATTTTGCTAAATAAATGCACCATATTACATATTATAATTTTGAATGTTCTTCAATATTTAATGCATGTTTGAATAATTCTGGCAAGTTTTTATAGCCACCATTTAAATGTTTATTTCATATAACTTTATTATTATACAAATAAATATAAGTGTAATTTAAGTGTTAGTAGCCTATACAAATCAGTTCATTTTTAATTGCAAGCTTGTGAATCGAAATCGAATCGAATTGTGAAATTTGTGTCAATACCCAGCCCTATTAAGCAGTGTATTTATGGGTTTATTGCCAGTCAGTTCAATTGATTTTGATATTTTGAGCATTGTTTGTTGATTAGCTGAATACTTTCGTGGATACTTTTTGTTTTTTAAAAGTCTCAGTCACAGTCCTGTCAGACCCATGTCACTAAGCTTACTGTCTTTTTGTCACGCAGTATCATTAATATGCAGAAAAGAAAGAGGCAGGAGAAGATTGACACCTTTTTCGGAACACACGGATACTACTACTGTCTTTTCTAGTATCACTAATTTAAATGGGAAGCTTTTTAAATCTTATGCTATACCTTTTGTACCCTTCTTTCATTGTATTCATAATTTTTATTGTTAATAAACAAACCACATCCATCCCCCGCACTTTTGAAAAGCTTGCTACGCCTCTGCCTTAAATTAAAAACGTTAAATTAAAAACGTTATCCAATCACTGTTTAACCTAATAAAAATTACTGACTAATATTATCTGTGCGTATAATATAGATTTTAATAACTTAATGCTCTTTAAATATTTTGTTGCATTGTAAAAAGTGTCGGTGCATAGGACGGACCTATCCGCGATCGCTCTCCATGGTTCTGACCAAAGAAGAGGCTTTGTAATCTCCATTACGCATGATACCTGGCGTTGTCTCTTAGTGCGCTACGAAGACTCTTGACTATAACTTAACTAAAGGTATACTAAAGGTATACCATTGCTAGGCGTCTTCAGGGCTATCATCCACTCTCGAGGCAGATGCGCTGGCGCCCTCCTAGCAACGGCGCTGGTCGCCGAGAAAGATATGATACATCATGAGATGCGCAAATATGTCTGGAGACATGACATGTAAGACATGATTTTGACCACTTTAATGAGTTTTGTTTTGTAGAAAGACTCTTTTTAAAAGACTTTCGTTTTGTATAAATTGTATCTTAATTTTGATCAATGTTTTGTCAACCATTTGCCTGTATTTAAAATAAGAAGAAAATATATAGCAGACAATGTAATAAGGCGCCGGCATGATCGCATTGCACGTGAACTGAAGGGCGCCGAAACTCAGCTTGTGCCTCACAGATTTGAGAAATATAGGCTATCTATCTATTATAGAAAGCTTAACATGTCTACTTTTAAACGAAAATATTCAAAACCAAAAGAAATAGGCTCTCTGATTATGAAATCCATATGAAATGTGCATTTCTCTCTGGCGTTCATGGCGAGTCCGCATCGTCAACTTCATCTTTGCAGCGACAAAGAAAACACCAGTTTATTAATAAATAATTAAATGTCTCCTTGCTATTTTAGACACATTCATAATCATTACTTTTACCGGTTCTTTGTGGCTAGCTTTAAGCGTTCGGTCGTGCGCTTGAGTGCGGATATTACAAACGCTCATTATCCTGTGTAGGCTATATAGCCTATTTAAGTAGTATAATTAAAATAATATACAGGGGCGATTTGTCCACGAATGGCTTAAATGAACAGCTACTAGTCGACTAGAATTTTTTTTTTAAGTCGGGGGCAGCCCTTATTCCACATATTTTCGAACCAGGAAGCAGGCCATTCTGGGTTGAGCGAGCGACCCTACGGAATGAGCGAGCAGAGCGGAATATTCAGAAATGCGCTCTCCGCTCACGAGCTCTGATCGGAACAAACCCGATCCACTGTCTGCTGAATTTGCGCAGAAACATCAAAATAGACGTAACCAGCTTCTTAAATTTGTTTTTAAAACTAAACATTTAGACTATTTAAGCACAAATTATGAGCTTATTGACGATTTTTTATAGTTCTTGACAAAATTAGAACGTTTTTTTTTTTTAAAGAAAAGTTTTGGGTGGGCCTGTTGAAAAGTGGGTGGGCCTAGGCCCGTCAGGCCCACCCATAACGCCGTGCCTGCGAAATACCTGACATGTGCATCCAAGTCATCCATCGAGTCATCCTCAAAAAGAGGCGCAAACTTGCTTCTTGAGGTGTGGAGTGACGTTGCAGCAATGTGATTTGAATGGACACACCGTGTTGTTTCTCTCTCTCTCTCTCGCTCTCTCTCTCTCTCTCTTTATTTTTCTTTTTACACATGATCAACTTAAAATTACACAAAATGTGTTAAAATAACCATAACACAAAAAATGTGTTATTAAGTATCCTTTTTGAGAGTGAACTTTTGAACTAGATCATTGGTGTAAATTGTTCTTATTTTGTTTAAAAAATAATTAATGAATTTAGTCCTGCCCTTCAGAGGCTAAATAAGGTATTAGCATGTAAAACAAAATAAGAAAAATTTAAACATCACCATCATCTTGCTCAAAAGTTTACCCCTGACTTCTTGAGCATTAGGCTACCTTGCAGAAAGATGTACAATAGGTAAACGTATGACTGTAACTATACATTGCAATCATTTTGTAAGGGTTAAAATATTAATTTAAGAGCTCAGTGTTGAGACCTTTCACTGAAATATGATTGACAGGCGATCTGACCAATGCAGATACCTGCCATTTTTGTCCGAGAAACAAACCAAAACAGTTAGTAAATTAAAGTCAGTGGACTTGAACTTGAAAAATGGTGTGTACTGATGTCTTTTTGCAGTTCTGATGTTCATTCATGTTTAATTCGTGCTATATCTAGAAGAGATTACCAGTTCACGTGCTGCTTGAACTGAGGCGCTACACATAGAGCACCACAAAACAGTAGGCCTATTTATTGTGTAAAAAAATTCGAAAGCTGACTGAGCTCTGTCTTGTCTGTTGGCACATTGTCAGTGTCCTCTTTGCTCCACAATATATTTTTCCACTGTGTGAGAACATGTGGAGTGAGAATGGCTTGTCGGACATAGCAACAGTAACTAAGAGGGGCGGGTCTTTGTGAAAGGTCAGTTTCAAATCATTTAAATCTTTGTGGACTCGGCTGGACTCGACTCGGATGTTAAAGGGATAGTTCAGGATTTTAGACATGAATCTCTATAGCTTCCCCATAAGCAGTGTGGTGCATTGACCATGACTTACCCCCGACAGCGTCCTGTGAGCCGAGCTCCGGTCCAGTTTTGGTCAAGATGAAATTAGTCCGGCAAGTTTGCTGGGGTCACGGCAATAAAGCTTTTTTCTTCTCAAATCAATATGTGTTCAAAAGAGTGATATATTTGCGTCTCTAAAACGTTGTCTATGGAGAGGTCAGACCTCGTAATGGCTTGGCACTATTTTCTCCCCTGTCATAACACTGCGCGCTGCCGCTACCTACAGCCAGCTGCGAGCTGCGCAGGCGCACACCACTTTTTCAGTTGTTCGGCAGTGTTTACAGCAGTGTTTACGTGCTCAGAACAGCTACACGAACGAGCTAACATAGCTACTCACCAAGAGCGATCAGTTTGTACAAGCTTTGTAGAAAATGGTGCGGAATTGTGACTATCCGGACTGTACAAACAAAGATGTGGCGCTTTCTCCTCACACATTTCAAAGATTTCCTGTGGCAGATGTTGCTCTGAGGCGACTTTGGCTCATTGCTCTGGGCTTCAATGTGAACTCCAAACTGGCGAAGATAAAGAAGCTATCCTTTTGATATCCCAAAAGATATCATTTTGGCTGTGTGTCGAAGTCAATGTTGCCATCGTCGCTGCTGTAGTCAGACATGTTATCGTTCTCTTTACGAGCTGTAAACAAAGTGACACGTGCGCGGCTCCCAGCTGGCTGTAGGTAGCGGCAGCGCGCAGTGATATGACGGGGGAGAAAATAGTGCCAAGCCATTACGAGGTCTGACCTCTCCATAGACAGCGGTTTTGTGACGCAAATATATCACTCTTTTGAACACATATTGATTTGAGAAGAAAAAAGCTTTATTGCCGTGACCCCAGCAAACTTGCCGGACTAATTTCATCTTGACCAAAACTGGACCGGAGCTCGGCTCACAGGACGCTGTCGGGGGTAAGTCATGGTCAATGCACCACACTGCTTATGGGGAAGCTATAGAGATTCATGTCTAAAATCCTGAACTATCCCTTTAAGGACTCGGACTCAAGTCCGACTCAGCCCACTTTGGACTCAGACTTTTTAACAATGTAGATTGTTTCAAAGCAGCGCGTATAATTTAAGGTAACAGAGATTGTTTTGGCTTTATAGCAGAGTTAAATTATTTTCCATCTAAAGTTAGTTTTGATTGATTTGCTTCCGTCGCAATGATCATTTGTTATTAAATTAGGGGCCGCTAAGACGACACCATTCCCTCTACACAGACTTTAAACGCGAACCTGTGAGGAACGCTGATGAACGAGTACTTATGTCCTTTCGATTTCTTACAGGTTGAGTTATTGTTGCCCATAACACGCTAGCATTCTGCTAATGAACGCTGATTGGTCAGTGAAGGACTGATAACGACCAGAGATACCGCTTGATGGCATCGTGGCATTCTGAAGCGGGACCAGAAACAAACAAAACAAAAGCTCTTCTAGCACGTGTGTTTACCTGTGTCAGCTGTGTTGTCGATGCCTTGAGAGAAAAGAAAGTGCAGAGCGCGAACGCACCAAGGCCCTGGGCTCGTTCTTCGTACGTCGCTAACTCAGTTAGCTGGATTTGATTGTTGACGATTTGGCATGATCTTGGATTGTTTGGTTCTTCGACGCTCATCCTGGGGCTCGTTCTTCGTACGTTGCTTATTACATCCGAGATCAAATGACACATCCAAGATGATTTCATCGTGCTAATCATAATCCGGCTAATTGAGTTCTTCGAACACACTTGCCGGATAGGATTAGTATCGCTGGATTGAGTTATCTGAGATAACTGCGCGTTCACGCGCTGGCTTAAAAGGGGATATGTATCGATAGTGGAAACATTGATCAGCAACGCTGCCATTGGCTGCTCAGCGTGGCCAAAGAGCGCGCACAGTTTTTCTCATATTATATCTATGTTTTTTCTCCTCAGCAGAGCAAGAACTAATAGTCGAAGTTTATTCGGAATTTTAATGTTTTAATCAAAACGCCAGGGAACACCTCAAAGTCTGCAAAAGCCAGGAGAGAGGGCTGGCAAAAAGTAGCAGACAATTTAAATCCGTTAGAAGTGGCCATGTTAGATGTTTTTATCACTTATTAGCCTATATTTTTGTATTTTAATAATTGCATAATTACTTTGTTCATTGTAATGTCAGAGTCACCACACTAGAATATGGGAACAAATAAAAGTGAAGTACAAAAATATTCTAATGGTAATTTTTAGTTATATTATAGTCTCTTTTATGAAAGGCACTGCTAAATAAATGGTTGTCTGTTTATAAAAGCAATCAAGAAAAAGGCTGAGAAAAAAAAAGATCTTAGTAGCCTACACTGTATTTTTGCTGCATTAAATTAAGGCCATATAGTCATTTCAGCTGTTAAATCTTAAGTAATGATGAATTGCTTTGACTTGTGGAAGTAAAAACTGATAAACTTATGTTAATGTAAAAATATGTATTGAAGAAGAGTTCAAAAAGAGTTATTGATCACATTTTTCCCAAGTGTAGTTCATTGTAATGACATTGTGTTTTCCTCTTTTGTGCACTTTTACATAATACACCAACACTTGTTAACTTAAGTGGACATTTTCTAACTTTCCAAAGGAAAGAAAGTATAAGACTTTGTAATGTCCATTTGTTTCCATTGCACTGGACAGTGAATAAACCCTCTCAGATAACTGTCATATGGAGGAACTAGCCTACCTGCAAGTGCATAAATAACTTTACTTCATTTATACTTGTATGCTTTATGGCTGCAATATAAGTTGCAAGATTCCACATCTACAGAAAGGCCTACAGAAGAGTCTGCACAGACAGAGGAGACATAGGCCTACAGGTGGCCAGTGGATAGCCAACTTTTCCTTTTTATTTGTTGCATGAGGCATGTGTCTAATATCTCTTGTTGCAGGCACTTGACCACTGGCTTTTCTTTACAAAGAACAATTGAAATAAAACTCAAGGAACTAAGCATATTTGTCTTTTATTAAACATTTAATGAAAAGTGTATTTTTTTTTTTGGCAGTGTTGTGTAATATGGCACATGCAAATGCAACAATGTCACAGGCCCTGTCAGGTGTGCAACCCTCAGACTTTTCAGACACTGACATCTTCCCTTTAGTTAGCCAAAGTTCATTTCATTGTGTGCCCTTGTCCTGGCCAGAGCTGCATTGTAACTGGTTTGGGTCAGGGAATGGGGTCTTAAAACACCTGTCTGCAGGCAGGAACATGTCATAATCACCTATGAAGAAATGCAGTTCTGTTAGGATCAGCATAAGTGTATGTAATACAGTGAGCTTGATATTTAATTGTGGAACTTTCCTTACCACTTTCAAATAATGTGCATAAATGTGAATCTCTGCAAATTCTTAAGTCATACACAGATCCTGACCATTTTGCTTTCACATTTGTGATATGGAAGATTTTAGTCAACTGCCTTTTTTTTATTTGATATAATATTATTAGGAATAATATCTGGAATATTAAGAATCACAATAGTAACTGGGCTGCACATTTACATTGTGAACCCCCTTTCTGTTCACATAATCCCCTTCATTGAGGCCTTGATGGCAGTCTAGCCTATAAGCCTGAGTGACATACTGTAATCAGCATGGTCATGATCGCATGATCTTCATAAAAAAATATTTAAATAGTCTAATAAATAGTAGGCTATAGTCTAATAAATAAAATAAATAAAAAGCTGCTTAAAAAACTGATTTACATTGGGTCTTCAGTGGCTTGGAAATGCCACAAAAAAAAAAAAAAAAACTTTTTTTTTAAACCTAAAAGCGGCAGGTAAACTCCGAATGACACGACAAACAGCACTTTCCATCAAGTTCTCCGCATCTCCAATAGTGTAAAGGAAAGAGCCACTCGCAATTAATCTTAGGGTACAGTTTGTGCTGTAGTTAAAGCCCGACTCCGACAAGTCGAAAATAAATGTGCGTTTCCAACAAATTAATAATGTAAACGACAATCTCACGAGTCACGAGGAAAAAAAATATCAGAAAGTGCACTATCGCGCTGCGCTGGACTTCCCGTATCATCTCCGTTTATGAGCCGCAGTCTAATCCTGTTTACATGAAATAAGCCTGCTCCCGAGCAGGTTTAAGATTGCGCACCTGTTGCTATGACAGCAAGTCCAGGATGAGCGTCGAAGAACCAAACAATCCAAGATCATGCCAAATCGTCAACAATCAAATCCAGCTAACTGAGTTAGCGACGTACGAAGAACGAGCCCCTGGACTTGCTGTCATAGCAACAGGTGCGCAATCTTAAACCTGCTCGGGAGCAGGCTTATTTCATGTAAACAGGATTAGACTGCGGCTCATAAACGGAGATGATACGGGAAGTCCAGCGCAGCGCGATAGTGCACTTTCTGATATATATATTTTTTTCCTCGTGACTCATGAGATTGTCGTTTACATTATTAATTTGTTGGAAACGCACATTTATTTTCGACTTGTCGGAGTCGGGCTTTAACTAGGCCTACAGCACAAACTGTACCCTAAGATTAATTGCGAGTGGATGCGGAGAACTTGATGGAAAGTGCTGTTTGTCGTGTCATTCGGATTTTACCTGGCGCTTTTAGGTTTAAAAAACAGTTTTAGTTTTTTTTTTTTTTTTTTTTGGCATTTCCAAGCCACTGAAGACCCAATGTAAATCAGTTTTTTTAAGCAGCTTTTTATTTATTTTTATTTATTAGACTATAGCCTACTATTTATTAGACTATTTAAATATTTTTTTATGAAGATCATGCGATCATGACCATGCTGATTACAGTATGTCACTCAGGCTTATAGGCTAGACTGCCATCAAGGCCTCAATGAAGGGGATTATGTGAACAGAAAGGGGGTTCACAATGTAAATGTGCAGCCCAGTTACTATTGGGATTCTTAATATTCCAGATTAATAATATTATATCAGAGAATGTCTATATCAAATAAAAAAAAGGCAGTTGACAAATCTTCCATATCACAAATGTGAAGGCAAAATGGTCAGGATCTGTGTATGACTTAAGAATTTTCAGAGATTCACATTTATGCACATTATTTGAAAGTGGTAAGGAAAGTTCCACAATTAAATATCAAGCTCACTGTATTACATACACTTATGCTGATCCTAACAGAACTGCATTTCTTCATAGGTGATTATGACATGTTCCTGCCTGCAGACAGGTGTTTTATGACCCCATTCCCTGACCCAAACCAGTTACAATGCAGCTCTAGCCAGGACAAGGGCACACAATGAAATGAACTTTGGCTAACTAAAGGGAAGATTTCAGTGTCTGAAAAGTCTGAGGGGTTGCACACCTGACAGGGCCTGTGACATTGTTGCATGTGCCATATTACACAACACTGCCAAAAAAAAAAAAAAAACACTTTTCATTAAATGTTTAATAAAAGACAAATATGCTTAGTTCCTTGAGTTTTATTTCAATTGTTCTTTGTAAAGAAAAGCCAGTGGTCAAGTGCCTGCAACAAGAGATATTAGACACATGCCTCATGCAACAAATAAAAGGAAAAGTTGGCTATCCACTGCCCACCTGTAGGCCTATGTCTCCTCTGTCTGTGCAGACTCTTCTGTAGGCCTTTCTGTAGGAATCCTGCAACTTATATTGCAGCCATAAAGCATACAAGTATAAATGAAGTAAAGTTCTTTATGCACTTGCAGGTAGGCTAGTTCCTCCATATGACAGTTATCTGAGAGGGTTTATTCACTGTCCAGTGCAATGGAAACAAATGGACATTACAAAGTCTTATACTTTCTTTCCTTTGGAAAGTTAGAAAATGTCCACTTAAGTTAACAAGTGTTGGTGTATTATGTAAAAGTGCACAAAAGAGGAAAACACAATGTCATTACAATGAACTTGGGAAAAATGTGATCAATAACTCTTTTTGAACTCTTCTTCAATACATATTTTTACATTAACATAAGTTTATCAGTTTTTACTTCCACAAGTCAAAGCAATTCATCATTGCTCAAGATTTAACAGTTGAAATGACTATATGGCCTTAATTTAATGCAGCAAAAATACAGTGTAGGCTACTAAGATCTTTTTTTTTTTCTCAGCCTTTTTCTTGATTGCTTTTATAAACAGACAACCATTTATTTAACAGTGCCTTTCATAAAAGAGACTATAATATAACTAAAAATTACCATTAGAATATTTTTGTACTTCACTTTTATTTGTTCCCATATTCTAGTGTGGTGACTCTGACATTACAATGAACAAAGTATTAAATTATGCAATTATTAAAATACAAAAATATTGGCTAATAAGTGATAAAAACATCTAACATGGCCACTTCTAACGGATTTAAATTGTCTGCTACTTTTTGCCAGCCCTCTCTCCTGGCTTTTGCAGACTTTGAGGTGTTCCCTGGCGTTTTAATTAAACATTAAAATTCCGAATAAACTTCGACTATTAGTTATTGCTCTGCTGAGGAGAAAAAACATAGATATAATATGAGAAAAACTGTGCGCGCTCTTTGGCCACGCTGAGCAGCCAATGGCAGCGTTGCTGATCAATGTTTCCACTATCGATACATATCCCCTTTTAAGCCCGCGCGTGAACGCGCAGTTATCTCAGATAACTCAATCCAGCGATACTAATCCTATCCGGCAAGTGTGTTCGAAGAACTCAATTAGCCGGATTATGATTAGCACGATGAAATCATCTTGGATGTGTCATTTGATCTCGGATGTAATAAGCAACGTACGAAGAACGAGCCCCTGTCCCAAATGGCACACTCCGGACTTGTGGACTTCCTCAGAGTCCACACTTTGGTGACGTCATATAGTGCAGACCTATAGGGCCCTTGGCGCGAGTCCACGAGGGCGCATTGAGAGGTATTTTTGGGACAGACTCGATCGTCACGCCGGAAATAATGGCCTTTTTTTTTTTTTGTTTTTTTTTTTTGTTTTTTTTTTGCATTACAATATAAATCATTACAATGGAAATAATACAAAACAATGAACATGCACATGTGGGGATACAGACAAAATGAAAGTAAATAATAACAGTAAATAAAATATTTTTACAATTTATGTAAAACTTGTTCTATAATACAGGATATTTTCGAAGCTCTTTTATTGGAGGGGATTTTTTGAAGTGAAGAATAACTGTAAATCATAAGCAAAAAATTTGCAACTAGGTTTGAATTTAAGGTATATTGCTTTGTGAATATGATATTTACCCATCGTACAGAAAAAGTTTAATATATCATCTAGCTTTTTATTTTCAGAGACATCAGAGTGAAAAATAACCTTACTGACAGAAATATTACAGGTCTGGTTGTTGTTGGACAGGAGAAATCACATTTTTTGCGCTCCAGCGTCTCATCTCCACGTCCACTACACAGCCTAATTTTACAGTTCTATATTTTGATATTGTGCATATCACCTGGGCATTAGACAATAGATATATCATGCTTATTTAAATGATGTATACAGTTGTACATAATAATACATAATGTTACATTTGAACTAAGATTGCAATTTTAAAACATAATGAAAATGTGCATGAGTTTCAGATGAATTTACAGGTTTCAATATTCATACTATGTTTACATATGACTCAGTAAAGCCCTGATATTCGGTTCTATTTATTTAATGAATCATAATGTGATCGTATTATTAAACGCGCTATTATTATGTTTGAGACATCAACCACAGGTCGATGACCATAATGTTTGTATAAACTGTAGGGAACAACTGGTAAAATGTACATTTAGGTCATAAAAACTGTAATATTTTCTTCTCAGCCATGTCAACAATTATCCGTGAGTGAAATCTCCTCCCATCCGTTGTCTGATTGGCCTTTCGCAAGGATTCCTGGGTAGTTAAAGTGCGTGAAGCCTGCTTCTATGCGGGCTTCGCGGAAGACCGCTTCAAGGGTACAAAGGGGGCGCTGCTGAGCACACTTCAGAGCGGTAAAATGCTGAATGGGACGGTCTACGGACTCGTAGACTCAGCGAGCACGCGCAATTCAAGTCCACGAGACCGAAAGTCCGCATGAAGTGCGCCATTTGGGACAGGGCCCAAAGTGACTGAAGGACTGCCGTAAAGCAGTATCTCTGGTCGTACGATGTGTATGACGTCACTGACATTTTAAAATACAAATAAGTGACTCTAAAAAATCTAACACCCCGCAATGTGTAATTTATTTGCATCTCCTTTCGAATACAACATTCAAATTACTAGACAAAAAATTATATCCTGAGAAAAGTGGATTTTGATGGTTATAGCGCCATAGACCTCCATTCATTCTGCACTCGTCCTGTGAGCGCCCTCATATGGAGCCAGAGTGGAACTGCAACCAGTTCAGAAGCCGGAAGTTTACTGAGAGTGGAAGTTCTCGGCTTATTAGACATTCTCTGGTTTGATCTTCAGCTGACAAATCAGAGGAAAGGGGCGTTTCATTCCCGCCCACATGTAGAAATCGAGGCTATACGTTTACACGAAGGTGGCTATTTTCATAAACGGACATTTCACCCCTCTTCGTTTTCAAAAATAACATCGTGCACACGAACCTGTGTATATGCTGTCAAGAGCATGCCAAACCTGTAGGTGGCAGTGTAACGAGAAGCTCAAGCCCACCTTAGCCAATCAGAATCCCGAAAATAGTCACATTCTGTGACGTCGCTACCTAAAACTCCGGCTACCCCACCCCTCATTTACACCGCACACGTCTGCGGCGCATTACGGCTGCGACACGGCTACCGGAGCTGATCGCGCCCATTCTAGTCAATGCTGGTGTTTACACCGGCCGCGACGCGGCGCGTTTCAGAAGCTTCCCAGAAGCGGCTCTCCGCGCCGCTTCGCTAAATATAGGCGCCTAGTCTATTTTTGACGGACGCGCGTCCAAGTCGCACCGGAAATACAAATTAAAAGTAAAAGAAAACATTGTCAAATTCAAAATAAACACTCTGTGCAAACTCCCAAACGTATTACACACCAATATCCTTGGTAGAAACCACTGTATGGTAGAAATCCAAAAATCAAGAAAAAACACGTCGGACGGGCAAATCACGTGGTCTCGCGCATCCACTTGCTCCGCTTCTGAAATGCTCCCGGTGTGAGTTGGCACCGCGTGGAGTACGGAATAAAACCTTGTCGCAGCCGTAATGCACCGCAGGCGTTTGCAGTGTAAATGAGGGGTCAGAACGAAAAACGAAAAATCAGGCTGAATTCTTTTTTTTTTTTTTTTTGGAAAAAATGAAAATCGAAAAAGGAACTGTTTTCTCATTTTTCTACTTTCAATATTACATAAAAAACGACTGAACGAATGATACACGGGTTATTGTTCTTGACTATTATTTAAATACAATTAAGATGAAAACAAATAAAACGCATTTATGTAACTCAAATATTACATATTTTTTCCACAAATATGCCTTTTTTAATTTTTTGTTCAAAATTATTCCATAATTTAATGAGGGCCCAGTTCTGCCCCGGACATACTTTCACCTTTAAAAAGATGTAGTGTAATCTTGTTTAGTGAAATAAATAAGCCTGATCCTGAGTCAGAAAGGCAATCTTTAAACCCTTAAAAGCTTTTCAATCATTTTTAATTGGTTGAAAACTTTGAATATATGCCATCTAAACAAACAAAAAGTGGACTTCATTCAATCGAAGTGGTCGAGTCAAAAGCTTAAGAGGGATACAAATAAAAGGAGGGTTAAAAAGCATATATTTTCAAAAAATATGTTTAAAGTCCTGTGACTTTGATAATTTATGGTCTGGATGAACACCACTCTATAAGTTATTGAATAAAACTTGGTTATCTCCTTATATTGAACCATATAACAATTTAATCTATTACTATATTAAACACACAACTGATATTTAATTCTGGAAACTTGTGGACAGTTAAGTCATAATAATGTATTTCTTTAGAATACCACAAGCTGCAACAGTTTTTTGTCTGATAAATATCTGATGCCTTAAACATCTTGAAACAGACTTTCACAAATATATGTTAACTTGAAAACCCCAAAACAAATAAACAAAATGCAAATTAGAATACATACTTGTTTACATATCACAATGAAACTTTATTTGAATATCATAGAAAATAACATAAAAACATGTTTGCTCTGGGATTGTTCGCTTTCATTATAACACATGAACTCTGACCCGCTGAAACACTATTGTGATGCCATGTGTCAATGATAACACTTATATAACAAACAAATGCGCTTCAAGTCACGTAAAACAGCACAAAAAAGTACAGTAGTTGAACACGGCAACATTAACACAATACACTCATAATAAGGCAGCAGTGGTACAATCAGAAAATGCACTAATCACATTAAAAGTACAATCTTATGGTGCGTTCAAGTCCTCCTGGGAAGTTCGTATTTATGAGTTAGGAAGTTACGACGTCAGGTGTGTTTAAATCACTTTGGTCGGAGCAAGATGACGATGAACCTTTTTTTACAAAGATTTTTAACTCTACTTCTGATTAATAAAGTGATTCATTTATCATTGTAAACTGCCCGGCCAAGAAACAAGTCTCTGGTTGGATTTAAATAGGCAAATGCTTAAGAGAAATTGATGCACCTCTTGATGTAAATACATGTTGTGATGTTATTTCCAATAAGATGGGCATCAATTTTTGTTCAAGATCTGGTATTGACAATGCAAGAGTCCAGCACATCCCTGAGACTTTCAGTGAATTTAAGCTCTGGACTCATCAATTCATGTGTGAAAATTAATCTTTTTTCTCACAATTTGAGCCTGATGAATCCTGACACTGTCATCCTGGAATATGGCCATGATGTGTCTGGTTGTTTAAGAAACGAAAAGCTACAAACTCCATCAATTAGGGTTAGAAGAACTGTAGACACATATATAACATGCTAGAAACATAATAATCACTGCAATAATGATCCAATCACAGACTCTTCAGCATTTGCCTGTTTAAATCCAAACAGTGACTATTTCGGCCGGGCAGTGTATATTATATCGTAATTGCTATTTTGGACATACTTAGCTAGTTTTAGTGTAAAGGGGGAAACAAGTACTTAATTTCAACAAATTTACTATCAATAAACACACTGCATTCATTGCATATTTTCTTACTGAAATGCCCCAAACTCATAAACTCTGTGATAATACTGAAGAAAATACTGAATTTCCATAGTAGTAAATACTAAAATAACACTGTTTCCCACTCGTAATTACGCCTGTGTCGTGGCGTTTATATGCGGTATATATATTTATATGCGTAACTCGTAAATACGATCTTTCTGACAGTGAAGTGAACTAATCCTTTAATAAAGAATGAGTATCAGGTGTGTTTTTGATTTTTGATTTAAATATTTTTCTTCAATCTATGAAAAAGTAATTAATTTAAACAAATTTACCTTCAATAAACACACTGCATTCATTGCATAGCTTCTTACTGAAACGACCCCGACTCTTAAACTCAACTCATGCTCAAAGAAAATACCGGATTTCATTAGTCTATCAATTTTCCTTCATATACTAAAAAAACACTGTTTCCCACTCGTAATTACGACTTCGCCGTGACGTTTATATGCATTTAACTCATAAAAACGATCTTTCCGACATGACTTGAACGCGCCATTATTCACTGTTTCCTCCTGCATCTGAACTCATTGAAACACTGTATTTAAAATCTTTGGCTTTCAAAGCTCAAGTCCAGGAAAAGCTGCTTGTTTGCTCTCTCTCTTACGCCGTGACGAACACCAGCCGGGCAGAATACGCCAGATCCGCCAGATAAATCAGGAAGTTGAGCGCGGTGAGAACGGCCACGCCGACCAATTTATCCCACCAGCACAAACCGCGAGAGTTTTGGCAGTCGCCTGGTCGTCTCGAGCTTCCCAAATAACGGCTGTCAAACTTGAAGACCGGCCAAATGATAGTGGCGGTGAGGTACATGAGAACCGCCAGAAGAGCGTAGGCGGAGAGGAAGCGTGCGAACGGGAACGGAAGGCACCCGGTGCATTCGCCGATGCACAACACCACGATGGCCGCCGAGATCACGAAACAGATGCAGTACACGGCCATGCACCACTTCACAGCGGCGTGACTGTCGTAAGAGACCGGGTCGCTGACGAACACAAATATGATGCAGGCCACAAAAGTCTCGCAAACCTTCAGGAGACCCGGAACCGTCGCCATGTAACCGGCGACTTCCCCCGGCCGCGCCCGCGCCATACACACCTCCACGAAGTAAGCGGCGGTGGCCAGGCAGGAGAACACAGTGGCGACGATTCTGTGATCCCGAACCTCGCCTGGATACGGGTAGCCCTTCAGAAAGTAGAGCGGGAAGATGATGGACGCGGACAGGCACAGAAGCGCGGCGTAGCAGGCGAACGTAATGGGGAAGTTGTTCCAGGACACGGGGGCGCGAGACTGCAGACCCAGGAGCTCCACCAGGAGAACCAGCAGGGTTCCTGCGAAGCTGAAAGCCCAGCAGAACACGCTCCAGTCGGCCGTCCCGCCGTTGAGCCCCCCTCCATGGGACGCCACGCTGAACGCCACACAAGTGAACACTAGAGCCGCCAGACGCGCCCACATCAAACGGGACGGCTTCAAGACCACAAAAGGCATGATGAAGGTGATTCTGGTGACTCTGCAAAGGACAAAAAGAGAGACAGATGGACCATCTGAATCAACAGAGTATGCTATAGACCCCTTTGCTTTTTTTGTGGGCGGAGCTTAGCTGGAGGCAGAACGATCCCTCTGGTCGCTTCACTAACGTTAGTTTGCAAGTTTTGTTAGCTTGTTTTTTAACAATGGCTGGAGAAAATCCGATTTTATCTTAATGGTCAAAGTGAAAACGAAGCTTTTTGAAAACGCTCTCCAAAGTGGATAAATTTGAAAATGCTGTTTCCGCGTTGTTGTGTGGACCGTCAAAACAGAGGCATTTAACAACGATGACATAAGTTTAGTCATGTGACGCATATTGAACCCATAGATATTCATGTTTATACCGCTATAGTGCCTGCTATGTGCTGTTCACTTTCACACAGTTGGTAAAATATGTTACTTTGCACACTCTTCATATCACAGTCCTGCACAGAAAAAGACCACCAGAGGCATGATGTGTCAAATGAAGGGGGTTCTGGTGACTCTGCAAAGGACAAAAAGAGAGACAGATGATGGACCATCTGAATCAGCAGAGCATGCTTTTGGCTGACAGATTTGACATGCTCCATGATACTGCCTGGTTGTGTGAACATGTGGACCATTTGGGAAGTTCAACTTGTGTGGCCTGTTTACTTCACTGCATTAAGACAGAGCACACTTAGGCCACGCCCACACTGGGGGATGGGGGGGGGGGGGCAACTCAGCCGTCTCCACTGACTTTGTATTGCGTGAAGCTGCCTCCTTGTCATTCTGACTTATAACAAAAAACTAAACAATGCCTAAAAGCTGCTTTGTGACAAGGTGTACAGCAAACAAGCTAAAACCCCCAGAGCTAGGCCTAAGTTTTTATAAGTTGTCAACACCAAAAAACAAGCGTTTAAGGACATAAAAGTGGATACAGGGAATTGAGACAGAGCGCAACATGTCATATTAAAGGATAGCTTAGCTTACAGAAATATAGGGCTAATACATAAACTGACATTTGGATATTTGACTTACAGTGAGAAAATCTTTAATGCACACAGTGTATTTTTAGTGCATACCGAGTGTCAGGATCCCACAATTTATCCATTCTCCCAACTGATGCTTCACGTCTTATTGCCTGCATCCACTTCTGTGTCCTTAAACGCTTGTTTTTTGGGGGCCGACAGCTTATAAAAACTTGTTTTTTTTAGCTTGTTTGCTGTACACTGTGACGAAGCAGCTTTTAGATATTGTTTCAGAAATGACAAGGAGGCAGCTTCACGCAATACAAAGTCAGTGGGGACGGTTGGATTGTCCCATACCATACCGTACCCAGTCTGTGAGGAATAAACGCTATTGGCTATTTTAAAAGGGGGAGGAGCCATTCAATATGTCCCGCCTTAGCTTCCTGTTTCCGTGGAAATGATGTCAACGCATCAAACAAAGCTGTGCGTTCCAAGGCATTCAGTGGGCCTTTTAATAAAGCTCATGGAAACAACACAAGAAACCTGTATGTCTTTAAATACTTAACAGCCTACTTTTGAAATCTCTGATTTATTGTACATTAATACACTTAAAGCAATAGTTCAAACAAAAATGTTAATTCTGTCATCAATGACTTAAAGGCCCACTGAAGTGTCTTGAAACGTGTGGCCTTATACAGTGTGTTGATGTCATTTCCAACAGGAAGACAGGGCGGGACATATCGAACAGCTCCTCCTAGTGGTGTATCGGATCACAAACTCATGATTCGGATCATTTTTCAGAACAGCAAAAAAAAAAAAAAAAAAAAAAAAAAAATCTCTCTCACACATCTCTCTCTATCTATCTATCTATCTATCTATCTATCTATCTATCTATCTATCTATCTATCTATCTATCTATCTATCTATCTATCTATATATATATATATATACATATATACATATACAGTACAGGTCAAAAGTTTGGAAACATTACTATTTTTAATGTTTTTGAAAGAAGTTTCTTCTGCTCATCAAGCCTGCATTTATTTGATCAAAAATACAGAATATATATAATGTGATATATTATTACAATTTAAAATAATTGGTTTTCAATTTATTATACTTTAAAAAATAATTTATTCCTGTGATGCAAAGCTGAATTTTCAGGATCATTACTCCAGTCTATCACATGATCCTTTACAAATCATTCTAATATTCTGATTTATTATGAGTGTTGGAAACTAATATATTTGATGAATAAAAGGTTAAAATAACTGCATTTATTCAAAATATAAAAATATTTTCTAATAATATAAATCTTCTTTACTTTTTATCAATTTAACACATCCTTGCTGAATAAAAGTATTGATTTATTTCAAAAAAAAGAAAGAAAAAAATTACTGACCCCAAATTACTGACCAGTAGAGTATATTGTTGTTACAAAAGATTTCTATTTTTAAAACATTTGCTTCTTTTTTTTTTTTTTTTTACTTTTTATTCATCAAAGTATCCTAAAAAAGTATCACAGGTTATGAAAAAATATTAAGCAGCAGAACTGTTTCCAACTTTGATAATGAATCATCATATTAGAATGATTTCTAAAGGATCATGTGATAGACTGGAGTAATGATCCTGAAAATTCAGCTTTGCATCACAGAAATAAATGATCATTTAAAGTATAATAAATTGAAAACCAATTATTTTAAATTGTAATAATATATCACAATATTACATTTTTTCTGTATTTTTGATCAAATAAATGCACGCTTGATGAGCAGAAGAAACTTCTTTCAAAAACATTAAAAATAGTAATGTTTCCAAAGCTTTGGCCTGTACTGTATATATATATATATATATATATATATATATATATATATATATGCAAATTACAAGCAGAGATGAAAACTAAAGAACAAATACACAAATTACAAGTTGAGATAAAAAACAAAGTTACAAAGTCTAAGAGTATTCAGGTACAGAAATTAATAATTAGGCCTAAATGTAAAATAACACTATTTGTTCACTGTATAAATTAAATTTAGGCTTATCTTTGATAAAGCTGTATTGTGTTGTTTTATTAATATGTTTAAGACATATTAATACATTAATATGTTTTAGTTTTATTAATATGCTTCAGTTTAAGACGGAATGCACGGAGCAAATAAACTTAAAAACATCCGGTTTCTTTCTCAACTGTTCACTCATGACGTAACCGAGAGAATATTTGCCGAGACGGGTATTTTGACATAATTATGTGTCCGTTCAAGGGCAAGGAAACGCGAAAGAGTAGCTCAGATAACGCGCAAGTCTCTTAAAATTGTTTTAATGTGTAAATTGGCAAGACGAAACACGCCTAAATTATGCATTTTCACTATATGATGGTTAAACTTAGCAGTTAATCCTCGAATCACGTGTGCCGAACCGTGGGGCCTGATCCGTACGAATCAACTGCGATCCGTTACACACTTAGCTCCTCCCCCCCTTTCTTTTTAATAGCCAATAGCGTTTTGTTAATATCAAGTCAAGTCAAGTCATCTTCATTTATATAGCGCTTTTAACAATGTAGATTGTTTCAAAGCAGCTTTACAGAGATAAACGTATAATTTAAGGTATCAGAGATTGTTTGGGCTTTATAGCGGTTCTTTAATAAAGTTATTTTCCAGCTAATATCACAGCTCAGCAAGGGCTGTTGAGCTCATTAAAGCCGCAGTTTCCTCCTGATTTTCCTCCTAATCTCCTCCATATGGCTTTAAAAATACAGCTTTCTGTGCAGAATTCAAATGGGTCTAATACGTTTTGTGTTTTAATTACACTGTCTGAATCGTTCCCTATCCCCTATATAGTGCACTTTGTGCCATTCACCATGTAGAATACAGTAAATGTGTGAACAAGTGACCGAGCGCAGCTTATAATGTAAGGGACGGGGCTTCAGATTCTAGAGAGAATCTTATTTGATTAGATTTGATTATCTTATAAATGTGAATTTTAGCCGCTTTCCGACCAAGTAGTTCCAGGAACTTAGTTATAGGAACTGTCCATTTCTAAACAGTTCTAAGAACTACTCTCCCCAAACTCGGTTTTGCTGTTTGCGTTCGCACTGGCCAAGTGTCCATAGGAACTGGTAGGAGGGGTAAGGGAGTGAAGCAAGCACGGCGACTTTTATTTTGACGGCGCTGAGAACGCCAGAGCAAACAATGCTCGCATTCTCTGTGTTTATTAGTTAGCGATCTGTCTAAGTTGCGTTGGATTTTCTCTTCAGCATAAAGGTTTAGAGACCCATCTATCACTGTTTTCCATGTTTGTATAGTTAGTTTCTGGAGTAAATATATAGGCTATAATCTGTGTGTTTACATTCTAGCTGTTTTAAAAATGGCGGGTGCTGGTGTTCCGCGTGCGTTCGGTCAATCAGCGTACACTAACGTCACGGGTAGTTCCTATAGACCTTATGTAGCTCCGCCCCTTTTCAGCGCTGCGCTCATTGTCTTTTGACTTCCGGTCTGTATTTTCACAGCGTTTTGCGTGTTTATTAATGAACGGCTCGTTTTAAAATCTTCCCGGTCGATTTACATTTGTTAAGTCATCTGCTTTAAACATTACAGTCCTCATGATAACTTTCGTTAACTTTACATTAAGTAAATCCACTTAAAAAGCTAATTACTCCTGGACAGAAATGCCATATAAATATACAGAGCGACCGCAAAACGGAAGTTAAAAGACAATTTTCCAAAGATGGCGGCGCCCTTGTTTCTCTGGTGCATAAGGTCTATAGAGCTGGTAAGTCCCGCCCATTCCGCAAAACCCCGCTGGACCTCAAAGTTGAAAAACCGTCAATGCAAGTGAATGGGAGAAAATAATTATTTTCTGGTCCCGTTTGAATTGTGCCATGAATGTAAACATATGTTGTCTGTGAATTTTTTATATAACTTTTCGTGTAAAGAATGATACAATTTAGTGGGTAGAAGTTTGATACGGTTAGACTTTGTGTGAGAGCACTTTGTGGACTACAACTCTCGACGCGTTTGAAACGTCAACACACTCGCACACGGACTAGCTCACGGATCCCGCTAAACATGGCTGTGTCTTTGGTGCACTTCACCGACTTCTTTCAGGGAGAGGACAAAATCGTCGAGGTTGGCGAAAACCACGGGTAAGTCAACTTTATGGGGTGACGTCACATAGGCGACATGTAGTCTTTCTCATTATGTCTTTTCCACAACTGCTAGCCGAAGAATCATACCATATACTGTCAAACTCGTAACATGGAGAGTTATATAAAAAATTCACAGACAACATATGTTCAATTCATGGCAAAATTCAAACGGGACCAGAAAATAATTATTTTCTCCCATTCACTTGCATTGACGGTTTTTCAACTTTGAGGTCCAGCGGGGTTTTACGGAAGGGGCGGGACTTACCAGCTCTATAGAGAACCTAAGTCCCGCCCCTCCGCTTCCGGCTCATGGGACCTTACTTCGGAAAAAATATGTATGGAAGTCAATGGCGAGAGATAACTTATCTTTTTATTCCGTCTGAACTGTGCCCTGAATTACACATATGATGTTTGTCAATTTAAAAGGTAATTATGAAAGTCAAGAAAGTCACAGTTTGTCATAAAACAGAAGAGTAACGTTTAGTTTTATGTGAAAATCGCTCAATGAACTACATCTCTCGTCACGCACTATGTACGTCACAAGATCCGTTGCTCGTATGTGTGTATTCTGGCTCAAAACACTCAGGCATGACGGCGTAACGTTACGATTATAATGTGAGACTATAGAAAATATGTCAGACATTAGCTTCAGTAAAGTTAGCTTCATTCATTGAGAGAAAAGGTATGACGTTGCATGTGCGCCTTCTGGGTTTGTAGTCTTCATAATTACGTATTTTCACAGTCTTATACCTCAGCAGTTTTACATCAAGCTGCGACTTTCTTGACTTTAAAATGTATCTTTTAAATTGACAAACATCATATGTGTAAATCAGGGCACAATTCAAACGAGATCAAAATATTTGTTGTCTCTCGCCATTGACTACCATACAATATTTTTCCGAAATAAGGTCCCATGGTGGTCGACCGGAAGGGGAGGGACTTAGGCTCTCTATAGTGCTGGTTAAGACCCTACTCTGAAGTAGGACCTAAATTAGATCCTCCAAATGGAGTTCCTAGAACTAAAATCGTCCCTAGTTCCTGTGGTGCGAACACGCCGACATACGGGTACTTTAGCCAATAGTTCTAGGAACTGTGAAAAGGTTCCTCCGGTCGGAAAGCGGCTTTTGTCATTGTTTTGGAGCAAACTATCTTATAGATAGGCTAACCGTAAGACTAACATTCATACTAAAAGCCAAAAAAAACCTTTCATTTTGATTTCATGGAGACTTTAACAGAAAAGGAAATCAATTGTGCAAATGTCCAGCCTGCTCTTTTACACACAATGACAGTGAGTGTGTAAAATGCATTGCACAAGATGTGTATATGACTTGTGTGCTATGCTACAAGTCTTCTAAAGACAAACGACAGCTTTTTAAGATGTTAATGATGTTTTTAATGTTATTTGCTAAACATATTCCCCTCTGCTCCGCCACAGCTCCCACACTAGCACACATTAAACTGTGTAACGCAGGGCTCAGCAGATAATAATTCAGATTTGGATAAGTACAGTCAGGACATTGCTCAAGATCTCCTTCTGTTGAGGAAATGAAGTCATGGGTTTGGAATGAATCAGTTTTGAGTGTTCCTTTAAGAGCTGCAGTTATAGAGCTAGTGTTTCACCACACTTCACACATCATGTCTAACATTAAGTAAAGACTTAAACATAGGCTATATGTAAAAAGTTAGCCAACCCCTTATGAGCAGAGGTGACTCAGCTGCAGGTCACTTCCGCCACATTTCACTATACGCATTTTAGACGCAGAGCCAAGCAAACAAAAAATAAATTAAAAATAACTTCACAAGTTTTTAAAGCCGTTGATAATGACTTAAAATCTGTAACGTTATCAGCCTACATCTCTGATAGTTTACTGATTTACGCAGTCTATACACTGGGCGAATGTTTCTCTCTCCATCTAACTTATCTAGCGGATGTGGTGAGGGGTGTGGGGTGTGGTTGTTGGGTTATGGTTCGGAAGAGGTTGAGCTCGTAACAGTGAACCAAAACATTTTCGTGGAAAAAACAAACGTTCTGCTTTTAGCGACCTCGGAAGAGTATTCACGCTTAACGTAATGCGTTAAAAGACGCTTAAACGCTGCACTCAAACTTTGCAAAAAAGTACGCAATATACAACGTTACGCACAGTATATAAACCCAACGCAGACCTAAAGCAAGCATATTCACAAAAGCGGGTATTTGTGTAAATGAGGCGCATTCCTCTAGCTGAAATGTACCGTCTACAAAAACAAAATTGTCACCCATAATTACTGATTCTAAACGATAGGCCTATAGACATACCTTGTACTTATGTAGAAAGACTTTCCCCCTTTATTCCAGTTTGTATCACAGTGGAGATCGAGACCCTCTCCTGTGACGCTGCCCAGATGTTCTCTTCTCTTCTTCTTTAACGGGACTCACTTCATTCCTCCACGCCCATTTCTTCCAAATTAGGTAACGTTACTGCCTTTCTCTTATCATTTGGCCCACGAAGTCTAGACCAGAGAAGGGAATTCTATGCTAAAATTAGATGCATGTTGGTTTTAGCACTCCATTATGTTATATTTTCCTTTTTTTCTGTATATATATATATATATATATATATATATATATATATATATATATATATATATATATATATATATATATATTAGCATAAATTGTACAGACAAAAAAAAAAACCTGTATTATTTTTTCTTATTTTTCATACTATTTTGTCTTTTGAGGAAACTCAGTAAATGCCGAGTCAGTATTTTCAGCTTTCTCTGCGATGTATGATCGAAACCTGAGGTTGGGAACCTCAACTTGATCGAAACCATTGCACATCATTACAGATTATGGCGCTACATAATCTGAAGTAAATATTATTTCTGGACAAGATGTTCCAATAACAGAATGTACAATGATAATGAAAATGAGAAAAAGAAATCTAACGTTATATGTTGTTACGAGTAGATTTACAACAGTTTTAACAGGATTCATTACGTTGTAGCCTTTCTGTGGTTAATTTTCAGTGTGACAACACACTTACATTACGAATGATCACGTGTTCCTAACATTACTGACTCCTCGCGAGTTTACAGAATCTAACTTACTGATTTTAACTTTTCTTAGTTTTAGTTCAGCTTTAGTATATGAAAGACAATTCATTTACATCAGTTCCCTGGTGGTCTAGTGGTTAGGATTCGGCGCTCTCACCGCCGCGGCCCGGGTTCGATTCCCGGTCAGGGAATGACTGTTTTTTACGTCTTCATATTTACAGGTTACTACATTTCTTACACAAATTCACGTTTAATTCAGTGTTACTTGGCGTATCTTTGAGAAATGTACTAGTTCGGAGTGAAAATTCCTTCTACATTTTTTCCCTCCAGTTAAACCTGCCTTGTTTTTCCAGTAACTCTAGTGACTCGAGGACGGATTTCACGCGCAGTACCAGAATCCAACCGATAGGGGGCGAGCGCGAGTCTGTTTGCCTTCCCAGTAGCCAAACATAAACCCAAGGATGAGGGTATTATTCCGGAATGGCGAACGCTCGAACACTGGGATAACACTACATTTAAAGACATGCCGATCACACATCTCTTGGATACAATGAGAGGATATCAACTTTAAACGTCCATACAGCAGGAGACTGACGCTAAAAGACGTGACCGCGCAAGATTCAAGTCGTTACGGAACCCACAATGAATCTCGCTGGCCACAAAACGAGCGTGTGCAAATCGCCAAAATTCGGGGAATAATTGCACCTCATAACGAAAGCGATCCAATGCGTGTTTATCGGCATAAACAGTGCAGAAGATCGCGTCTGGAACGGGTTATTATTGCACAACAACGCGCGCGCTAGCGTTGTGTCGCACGCGCGTGAAGGCCTCGCGCACACTGGGAGCGAACTGGATCGAGCCGAGCAATAACGCAAGGATATTCGCGCATTGCACATCATTACACTAGATGTTTATTTGAGTGCATTGATGGTGCAGGGATTTGACTGTCACCACTGTGATCTTGCTGCTTATGAATTAGTTTAAAATGCACTTTATTTCTCTCCTATCACTGTGGGTTGTGTGGTTCTGATAAGCTTCACTTGCACTGCGTTGAGATCATGAGCTTCAAAGACCAGAATAACCTTGTTAAAAAAACACTGAGAGCCGAAGGACCAAGTGACTGTGAATCATAGTGACCCTTTAAACACTGTAGTCGAAGACACACAATAGCGGATTCTTCTCATTTGGGTTTGAAGACTGCATGGTTGTGTGCAAAGTTGGTGAAATCATTTAATGTTTTTATTTATTTTTTATTTTTTATTAATGCGACCCTAAAGTAGAAATATGATTCAGTCCTCAGGAATCTGTGTTCGGGACACCAACTGGAGGCTTCAGAGATAATCCAGAAATTAGGCGTATTGATCCTGCATGTTCCCAGTTGTTTTGACACGAGTACTGGAGTTATTTCACAGGTTTTCGAGTTTGTTTATTAAACGGGACGATGCTGGTGAGGAGGACCACTGTGTTGAACTTTGACCCTTGACGTGACGAAAGGACTACATTCACCCTAAGGAGCGGAAATACAACTAACACACACTAATGAAATGATCTCAAACTGACATAAAATCACTACACAAACAATCGGACAGACCTCTGACGGTTTGCAGCCATGAGTGTCCGACAACCGACCTCCACGCTGGACAGGTGAGCTTATTATGTTTTTAACGACCTTTTGACCTATTCCGATTGATTTATGTTAATGTACTCATTGTTTTATTTCTGCTTTACGAGAAAAAAAAACTAAAAGACGACTATACGATTGTCATAATACCGGTAACATGTTTGATAGTAATATTTACGGTCCTGTAATCTGATTGGTCGAGCGGCGTTTCAAGAGCGCTAACATTCAGTCAAGTTTATTCACCAAGAATAGCATTTTTTTTCTTTTTAAATTATTATCTGTGATAACTGACATTCTTATGTCATATATTCACCCAGCAGTGTGGATATAGCATCACGTAGAAGTGTAAAATAAAACAATTTAAGGTTACCAATAACATGTTAGTATTCCGCTGATCACGTGATCTCAACATGACGGCGCCCATCAAGCGACCCGTTTCTTGCCAAATAAACCCGATTTTCTCATGTAAGTGTACATATTGAGGGGACCATTAATTTATATTGATCTGAGAACATTCATTTAAGCATGACTAAGTACAACGTTTTTGGTAGATCAATGTTAACACGAAAATAAAGTATTAATAAACGTTGAAATTAACATTAACAAAGATTGATAAATGCTGTATAAGTGCAGTTCATGCTAACTAATGAACCTTACTGTAAAGTGTTACTAATATTTTAATCCAAAAATATTACTGAGTGTGCCTTTAATATCAGGTTAGTTAATGCACTGTGAACTAACAAGAAAAATTAACAGCTGGATTTTTTTATTAACTTTGATTAACAAATACAGTAACAAATGTATTACTTATGGCTAGTTCATGTTAGTTAATACATTAACTAATGCACCTTATTGTAAAGTGTTACCAAAATATCCGAAAAACACTAGAACAATGTTATATATTTTGTTGATTTGTGCACTTACATTATCCCAAATGTTTCTGAGAATGTTTAAATACAGAGAAATAAGCATTTTTCGTGTCTGTGCGTCGCCCATCAATGACATACCCGCGTTACCCTCAATTTTAGAAACCATAGAAAGCAAAGATGCTTTAATATGTTATGTGTTTTATGGTTTACAGTGAAAATACTGGCTAAATTCACGTTTTTTTTTGTGCGCTCTGAAGGTAACATTAAAGTGTCTGCTTCCTTCATATCTCCAGTGTAACAGTACAGGTTTTTCCATTCATCCCGTGCGTCTTAGTTTCCTTGTTGCTATTTTTACCCTCAGTTACAAGCGTTGTGTTTGTTTACTGGTGAATGATGGAGTCGCTCTGTGACAGACGTTTCGCTTCATGCGTTTATGACCACGTCCACACATTGTCTGTGTGTGTATCAGTCTTTTCTGTGCTTCTGTTCTGATGTG
The DNA here is from genome assembly GCA_023718395.1 of Leucaspius delineatus. Classification (NCBI taxonomy): domain Eukaryota; kingdom Metazoa; phylum Chordata; class Actinopteri; order Cypriniformes; family Leuciscidae; genus Leucaspius; species Leucaspius delineatus. The sequence goes on from CM043355.1 coordinate 8,028,067, forward strand.
TGTCTGTGTCTTGTTCTCTGTCTCAAGCTCTTGATTTCTCTTTCCCATTCACGTGTCTTTCCTGTTCGTCCACTTCCTGTTTGTGTCATGTGACTGCAGGGCAGCCATTAAGAAACACACACACCTGCCCAGGTATGATGAACCAAAGTGAAACCGAACACATGCCATCCTGTCAGTCATTAACCACAGATTTCCGGTGCCAGTTGATATACGCGGTTGAGTAATGTTCACTATTTCACTGTCTCAAGACATGTTAATTGAGCCGTCAATCACACACACACGACTCTTTAACTGTGTGCTTATTTAGGAGGAGTTTCATGGGCCGTAAACTCTAGCATTCACACGTCGTTCACTTTCTCGCTCAGATTTGCTGTCCTTCTCATGTTGTGTACTTGCTCTTTCTTTGCGTTTCTCTCTTTCTCTTCTGTAACACCTTCATTTTCTCTTTCATGCGTCCTTTAAGTCCTTTTGCTGCTTGGTGAGTTTTCTGATTTTATTTTAATGTTCTGTTATAATTAGTGGCAGACCAGGATTAATATCCCTGTCAGTGAATGACGCATGTTTTGTTTTTAAATGCTTGAATTTTTTTTGTAAATATTTGTAGTTATTATTACACCCTTTTTTTAAATAATATATTCTCTCAAGACATCGATGTTTGCATTGCACATTGAAAACACAGTATCGGTTGACCACTGTTTGTAATGCCAGTACTGGTGTGAAACTCAGAAATATGTCCACGGTCCTTTCACTTTTGGTTGGGTGTCATTAAAATCACCAACTTTCAGTTTTATTTTGAATTGTGCATCTATAACATCCAATGAACTTCCTTCCCTGCTTCGGATGTCCTTGCTTTTGTCTAGTTCTCCCTGGAGCTCTAGTTATTTTTCCCCTCACGCTTGTATTCATGTTGGCATCTCATTGTTCCTCTGTTTTAGGTTGAGCAGTTTGACACTAGGAGACTCGGAGCGCAGGTCTCCTCCTGGCCAGCAGAGGGAGACACTGTCCGATCTCTCCTCAGACAACACAGGTAATGCTAGACAAACATATGCATTTGTAAAAGGAATCATTAAATGACATGACTTTATTCATGAACATTTGTTTCACAGGGACGGGTTTAGTCCAAAGATGTGTGGTTGTGCAGAGGGACAATCTGGGGTTTGGTTTCACCGTGTGTGGCGAGAGAATCAAACTAGTGCAAAATGTTCGGCCAGGTAACGCACACACACTCACTTAAACTAACCTATGAAAGTTGGCAGTCAGTAAGATTTTATTTTTATTTTTTATTAATGCTTTAATTTTCTCTTAATATCAGTACATCAAACAGTTTGTTTGAAGAGTCTGTCTCTCTAAACTTCTCCTTTCTGAGAGCCTGCTTTGCTCTGATTGGTCAGATGACCCAGTCTGTTGTGATCGGTCTGCTCTGCTCTGATTGGTCAGATGACCCAGTCTGTTGTGATTGGTCTACTCTGCTCTGATTGGTCAGATGACCCAGTCTGTTGTGATTGGTCTACTCTGCTCTGATTGGTCAGATGACCCAGTCTGTTGTGATTGGTCTGCTCTGCTCTGATTGGTCAGATGACCCAGTCTGTTGTGATTGGTCTACTCTGCTCTGATTGGTCAGATGACCCAGTCTGTTGTGATTGGTCTGCTCTGCTCTGATTGGTCAGATGACCCAGTCTGTTGTGATTGGTCTGCTCTGCTCTGATTGGTCAGATGACCCAGTCTGTTGTGATTGGTCTGCTCTGCTCTGATTGGTCAGATGACCCAATCTGTTGTGATTGGTCTGCTCTGCTCTGATTGGTCAGATGACCCAGTCTGTTGTGATTGGTCTGCTCTGCTCTGATTGGTCAGATGACCCAGTCTGTTGTGATTGGTCTGCTCTGCTCTGATTGGTCAGATGACCCAGTCTGTTGTGATTGGTCTGCTCTGCTCTGATTGGTCAGATGACCCAGTCTGTTGTGATTGGTCTGCTCTGCTCTGATTGGTCAGATGACCCAGTCTGTTGTGATCGGTCTGCTCTGCTCTGATTGGTCAGATGACCCAGTCTGTTGTGATTGGTCTGCTCTGCTCTGATTGGTCAGATGACCCAGTCTGTTGTGATTGGTCTACTCTGATTGGTCAGATGACCCAGTCTGTTGTGATTGGTCTGCTCTGCTCTGATTGGTCAGATGACCCAGTCTGTTGTGATTGGTCTGCTCTGCTCTGATTGGTCAGATGACCCAGTCTGTTGTGATTGGTCTGCTCTGCTCTGATTGGTCAGATGACCCAGTCTGTTGTGATTGGTCTACTCTGATTGGTCAGATGACCCAGTCTGTTGTGATTGGTCTGCTCTGCTCTGATTGGTCAGATGACCCAGTCTGTTGTGATTGGTCTGCTCTGCTCTGATTGGTCAGATGACCCAGTCCAGGGGCGTAGCAACCGGGGGGGGGGGGGATGGGGGGGACACGTCCCCCTCACTTTTAGAAACAGGTGATTCTGTCCCCCACATTTTTTTTTTTTTTTGACCCAGCGCCAATATTTCCGCCCGTGTTCTCTGATTTGTTACTTAGACTTGAGTGAACTAACATTCAGCCAATCACAGCGTGAATCATCTCTTGGGCATGTCTGCCATGAGCTTCAAATCTCTTGTTGCTCTTGCGAATTTTCGTTTGTTGTGTTTAGTTACTTTGCTGTTTGGCCATCTGGGTTAAAATGAACCCCAGAAAAAAGCAGAGGACGATTACATCCTTTTTTCAAACACGCACTGTATGTATGTATGTCACGATGACATGAATCACGCGTAAAGTTTCCTTGTTGATTTAATCAACTGTAACACAGAGTAAGACCGTCTATGAGTAAGACGTGTACGACAACAGAACCTGTATGGACCTTTTAATATAAAAATAAAAAATAACCAGGGAATCACTGAAAACGTGAGGATTAGTGCTGTCAAAGTTAGCGCGTTAACGCGTTAACGCAAAATCATATTAACGGCACTAATTTTTTTAACGCACGATTAACGCAGCGCGTATTTTCTGTTTGACCCGTGGCCCAACCCCTAGTTGGAGAAATGGAGATTCACAGTGTTGCCAACTTGGTGACATTGCAGACCCCTTTAGCGATTGTTTCCCTTCAAAAAAGCGCCCAAACCTTATTTACTTTCTGAGAATCTACCGGTACCGCCGGTGCTCTCCCAGCATGCGCGCGCGCACACCTCTCTCTCTGCGTATCGCAGCGCTTTAATTCAGTTAAACACAGATAATATGTTGCTTCTCTAATTTTACATGCAAGCATAGCCGAAATCATAGCACAGATGTTGTCTTTTATCTTATGTGTATTTGATTTCATCCGACGACGGCTCGATTATCAGGATTTTTGTGCAGATTAACATCTGGGAACGGAGAGCTGGTTATGTCTTAATGGGTCGCGTTTTAGTCACCATTTCATATTCATTCCGTTGTTTGACTGACTGAGAATTTAACTTCATCAAAATGGGCGCAGAGAGAGACAAACTAATGTATAATAAATAATAAATGTACATTTAGCATTTTCAGAAGAGATGCCCTGTCATGCAAAAATCTAAACATGTAAACAATAGCTCAGTGCAAAGAAAGAGAAGTAATGGGAACCTGGTATTTCTTTGTTCTTTCTACATGTCTAATAGACATGAACAAGTTCTTTGAAAAACATCTATGACCTTTGAAACATCTTCAACGTCTCGTCTTCATGCTCTATGTTGACTATGGTTTCAAGAATAAACATACATTTGCATAAAGCATCCATATTTATCCATGCCCATGTTGATTAGAGTATTACAAACTTGAAAAGTATTAATTTAAGGTACATTTAGAACAGATAAAAAATGTGCGATTAATCGCGAGTTAACTCATGACAATCATGCGATTTAATCGATTAAAATTTTTAAGCGATTGACAGCCCTAGTGAGGATGATTCTGTTTTATTTAATTTGATGTAAGTGGCGATAGATAGCCCATAGTTGATAATAATATAGGCGTAATGTGCGCTGTTGAGGCTCGCGCAGTTATAACATATTTTAGTTAAGAAACAATATATAGCCTAGGCTACACACTACCAGCTGTTTTCCTGAATGCCATCAAGATTGAAACCGAGACTGGTTTCATAAAAGTTCAATAAACAAATAGTTAAAATTAAGTCACTTACATTTGAGACGCAATGACTGTTTTTGTTCTGTTTCTGCAGCGAAAATAGTTCCAAACAAAGATCACAGCAGAACCACAGCGCATCTCACAGCAACACTCAGCCGTGTTTCATTACTGAATGATTCAGCGTTTTGAACGAATCGGTTGAGAAAGATTTAATTACCCATTCATAAACTGCCTCATTCTGAATAAATCAGCCGTTTGAACAAATCTTTTGAATGAATGACTCAATGACTCGCTCATTAAGACGGTCGCCTGCCGCCTCCTACTGCCGGACCCCCTGGACCCCCCCTAGGGGTAACAAGCTCCACCCACAAAAATAATGTGGGGAAACACATTAGGGTATATGAGGATCTACAAAAAAATACACATTTAATTATCTTATTATTAAAATACATTATTAGGATTTTACCACCTCCGCCTCATTTTGAGCCAGGAAAAACCCAGTTATGAACATCACCTTTGGGTCACATCCTATGTTCACATACAGCTTTTGTCCCCCCCACTTTTATAATGGCTGCTACGCCCCTGACCCAGTCTGTTGTGATTTGTCTACTCTGCTCTGATTGGTCAGATAACCCAGTCTGTTGTGATTGGTCTGCTCTGCACTGATTGGTCAGATGACCCAGTCTGTTGTGATTGGTCTGCTCTGCACTGATTGGTCAGATGCAGTAATGATGCTGAACATTCTGCTTTGATCACAGGAATTCATTAGATTCATTTACATTTTTACAAGTTAAATTAAATAATAATATTATCTCACTGTTTTTACTATATTTTTTTCCAAATAATTTCACCCTTGGTGAGCACAAGACTTCAGTCAAATCTCACTGACCTCAGACTTTTGAACAGTAATGTATCTTGATCCACCCAGTCAGATAATGACTTCCTTTGGCCTCTCAGGTGGAGCAGCGGTCAAAGCTGGAGTTCAGGAAGGAGACCGGATCATTAAGGTATTCCAACTACAGCACGCTTTGGCATTGTGAATCATTAGTGATACTAATTTAATTAATAACTAACTTCATATTTGCCCTGTCTGTTTGCTTTTCAGGTCAATGGTTCGGTGGTTTCGTCCATGTCTCATCAGGAAGTAGTAAAGATGATCAAATGTGAGTCTTGTGGTCGATCATCTTGTTTTTGAAGGTTTCAAGCGTCTCGTGTCTGATGTGTGTTCTCTTCTTCTGATAGCTGGGACGTATGTGGCGTTGACTCTTCAGGGCCCGCCTCCTTTAGTCGGGTCTGTCCCGCTTCAGCCCCTCCCCACTGACCTCTTGCCCAATCACAGGACAGCACTGGGTGGGGAAGCCCCGCCTCCTCCACTAACTCCTCCCACAGGAAGCAGTACCCCAACTCAGAGAATCACAGGACCCAAACCATTACAGGTGCATCATGGCTTCAAGACTTTTGAAGGCTAGAACATATAGACGTAGATGTGGAATAATCGAACAGGGGTGTGTTTCCCGAAAGCATCGTTAGCCAACTGTGGTCGCAAGTTCCGTCGTTATCAGCAGTTCAACAAGTCGGTGTTTCCCGAAACCATCGTTCATACGAACATTCGCAAACAGCATCGCAGAGTTGTGTGTTTGGAGCGACAGCTCTCGACCTGTGGTTAGAAACAGAGTTTCTAGTTTGCATGACATGTGGACTCAATAAATCCTGATCTTGAGCAAAATAAGCAATCTGACATTCAGTCTTTTATTTATAATACAAACCTCATTTACGTCTTTTAGTTTGTCGAGATTTAAAGTGTAGTTTTTGAAGAGTGCGCGTGTGTGAATGAGCTCTAGTGTGTAAGAACGAGTCTATGACTGAATCTGGAATTAAAGCAAAATAACTGAGAAAAATGAGAATTAGTCCTCAGATGACATGACTGTAATATAGCAAAACATCTGGCGTTAATTTGATCTCAAACAGATTCAGTAAAAGTAGTTATTACTCCACCACCTGCGTGACATCATTAACCAACGTGGTTGAACGACCAATTTGCTACAATGTGATTTCGGGAAACAGTCGTGACTAGCTAGATGATTTCCTCAACGATGCATCGTACTCTGATAGTTAAGCAGCAAGTACCTGAGTTACAGGGAAACACAGCCCAGAATAGCAGAAATAATAGATATAAAAATGGAATTTACATGGAATTTTGCACATTTTAGATGAATAAATCAAAAGTAGGGCTGTACACTTGTGATATGGACTAGTGTCTCCAAAGAAGATTAAAATGCAAATAAACAAGTCTGCATGTTCTGTGTGTCACTTTAATGTTGTTCTCCGCCATTCTCAGGACCCCGAGGTGAAGAAACACGCCACAGAAATCCTCAGGAAGATGTTGGAGCAGGAGGAGGCAGAGCTACTGGTATGAGTTCAGTGTTCCTCTAGTGTGTGTGTGTGTGTGTGTGTGTGCTGTCATGTCAAATTTAAACCCATCATTAACGAGATTCGCTGTGCAGAACCTCCTGGAGGAACAGTCTCGAAACCCCTCCCCTACACTAGAGGAGCGAATAGAAAGTGCCAAACGAAGAGCCAATCAAGTCAGAGTGAAGATCCAGCAGGATGTGGTGAGATGTGTTCATTACTCTTCTATCATTATTCTATCGTTACTATCGTTATTCTTCTGTCGTTACTCTTCTATCATTACTTTTCTATCAAGCACATCTGATAGCTTTCAATTACACTCTAGGTTTCCCGCAGCACTTTCGAACTAAGGCGGCCTAAGCAACACACGCCTGCCGCCTTAACTACGTCGTCAAAAAAATGTATATGAGCGATATCCGGCGTGTTACTCTGTCCTGTTTTCTCCCTTTCAATTAGAGCTTAGATTCTCTGCCCGAGCCCGAACTTGACGATATTCCCCGCCACTATCCTCGGGCCGGGTCGGGTCGGGCCCTTGATCAAGCACTTGTGTTACAAAATGCAACACGTCACGTGTCATGCGCAGCGTCTCCTCCGCTCGCACGCATCACACCAGGCCTGGGATAATAGGCTTTAAAAATATTTTGTTTAAAAAATATTCTATATTCTAAAACCTTGTTGAATTATATTAGAGTTGTAGCCTAGGCCTACTCTTCCTAGGCCATCCAAAGTTCATTCTTGTTCATTTTATGTGTTCATCATTGTTCACGTTTTTTGTTTTTTTACATTTCTTCATTCGGATCCATTTGCGATCCTAGAGCGCATCTCATCATAAATTAACCGAAACTCAGTGTATGCCTCACAGACATGAGAAATATATCTAAAGAAAGCTTGTAATGTCTTTAAACGAAACAATTCAAAACGAAAAGAAATAGACAACTCTCTGATTATGTAATCCATGATGTGCATTTCTCTCTGCACGTTGACTATGGAGTTGGCGATCGTCAACTTCATCTTTGCAGTTGCAGCCGACACTGTTTATTAATAAAAATCAATGCACGCCTGCCACCTGATTTACAAATGCACATCTTGCTTGTTGCACACACGCATATTATGTACATATTACAAAATAATGAGATATTATGTTGAAATAACATTATTAATAATAACCTAATCTTTAAGAATATTTGATTGAATGCTGAATGTTGTGCTTGTTCAATTTAATAAAATTAATACTTTAATTGTGATAATTAAAATAATTGAATATTAAATATTAAGTGGCCTATGTTTGCTCATTTATTAATAGTATTTATATATAATATATCTAGCACCCCCTCAGCACCTGGTTATAACGGCCCACGTATTAAAAAATGGTCGGGTTTGAATCGGGCTCGGGCTCATAATTACAGTTAATGTGTCGGGCCGGGCCGGGCTGGGAAACAACGTGCACAGGCTTGGGTAGGATCAGGCTTGATTTTTTTGGGCCCGGTCTAAGCTCTACTTTCAATCTTTAAATATGTGATAAGCCTCTGAATCGTGTGATGCGTCCGAACAGCGGCATCTGGTGGTTGAATGTCATCATTCTACAACATTATTTATCTGGGGAAAAAAGAAAAAAAAAAGTTCATCTGGCATTTGGGTTAAAATTCAGTTGTTGTCGTGTCGTTTAGCACAAATATTTTTAAATATTTGTATGGTTTGTTAAAATTGCACATTGCAACTGTTGTTTTGATAAGCTGGTTATTTATAAATTATAAATTATTTAAATTTAATATTTAGTGTTACAGAGCCTGTAGTCTATCACACAAACAAGCCCCCCCCCCACCACCACCACCTTAACTAACACATTTTCTGCAGAAAACCATGACACTGTAATGTTGAATGTCTATAATTAGGAGATGAAAATTATTTTTTGAGACATCGGTAGCTGTATTAGTGTCAGTGATACTGGCTATTCATAAAAAGATGCCATTAAACAAGCATTTAAAATATACTGTTGTCTTTACATTCATTTGGATATTAACTTTGAACTGTTTACATTATAAAATATATTAAAAAACTGAAATTTAAGTGTTTTTAATCGCAATTAATCACAGAAAAATTATAAATCTAGTAGATTATTTTTAATCGATTGATAGCACTACTCAAAATATTATATGTCCTAAGATCAATAAAAAAAAGCATTAACAAACAATACAGTAATGGTAATTTATGCACTTAATACTTGGTTGAGGCTCCTTTAGCACGATTTACTGGATCTTCTCTCTTCCAGGATGGAAGCTACAGCTCATTAATATTAGAATATGTCCTAATATCAATACAAAATAAATTATTTACAACACAGAAATGTTCATTTATGCACTTAAGACTTGATCGGGGAAGTTTAGCACGAATCACTGCATTGATGCGGCGATCTTCTCTTCCAGGATGGCACTCGATCTGACGCTGTTGCTAACTATCTCACAGCGGGAGAAGGTCAGATTTCAGCATGTTAATATTGAAGAGCTCATATGATTCGTTCTCGTTATTAACGTCGTCTTTCCTGTTTTCAATCAGGTTGGTTATCAATAGACTCCAGTGAAGGAGACGTCGAGGTGAGTTTCATTCGCTTCTTTTGTTATCCTCAGAAGCAAACGTCCCCTATCCTTCGATCCTTGGATCCGCCCAACCGTTTGTTTCCCGTTCCCCTGTTCCCCTGTTTAGGCGAGTGAGAGCCCCTTCTCTTCCCCCTCCACCTTCCTCAGGAACCCCCTGCTCCGCCGGCAGGGGTCCGACACACACCCATCCGACCCGGTGAGACACACACTTGTTTCCCGTAGAGCGTTTGGTGTCGAGTCTTGAGTCTGACCATCTTGTGTCTGTTCAGGGAGGAAAGACGCAGATCATTGGACCAGAGGAAGAAGAAGAGGAGGATGATGGGTATTCGATCAATGAGGTGAGTGAGTCAACACTGGTGAACGTCTTACTGCATACTTCATGGGGTTTCTCAAATTGGGTTCGTGAGTTGATGAAAAGGAAGTTATTAAGGCGAGAAACATGCACTGCTCAAATTTTGAGATTTGCTTTTCATAACATGTCGCTTCTAGGGTTGGGAATCGAAAATCGATTTCAATTCTGAAATCGGATACTTGAGGTCAGGAATCGGATACTTGTTATACAATTAAAATGCTAATTCCTCTTATCGATTCCTTTGAGTATTTTCAACGAGTTTAAACGGCTCATTCGCAGTTTTCTGTGCACACGTGTATCAGTATATTGGATCCGTGCAGCTCTTAAAGTGACAGCAGCCTCATATTCCTGCTCTCTATAATAACACTAATCAAACAAGACAAAGAGAAAATCACTCGTTCTTGACCGAATAACTTTTGTTACTATGTAATGCATATTTTATTTATAAAGTGCAGTGTTGTTTTACACTTGATTTCAGTTTCTGAACCTGAATACCTGAACATCTTAAAACACTGTTTGTTTCAGTCGTATCTTTGTTCAGTTGCATCTATGTTTTGAGATTGCAAATTTGTTGGGGTTCTTTTTTAATTACTGAGTGTTTACTTGTCTTTAATAATGCTTGAAATGTATATTAGTTAGGCTAGTAGTTTTTCTATAGTATTTTTAAACCACAGGCAAAGTGTTCTTTAGCCTGTTGATTTTTGGTCAGGATATTCTGCTACAATTAAATGTTTTGCAATAAGATTTAATGTGAATGATATCTAAGTTTTTTATTTATTTATTTATTTACCTTATTGGAATCGAAATTTGGAATCAATAAGAATCTAAATCGATAAGCATAATCGGAATTGTCAAAATTGAAATGATTACACAAAAAACACGAATACACTTTTAAATGTTTATTTTATTGTACATTATCTATTTGCGTTTGCAGATTTAAATAGCACATATCTTTAAAAGCTATTTTCAAGAAATAAGTTTTTTTTTCTCCAATTCAGCATCTTGTACACCAAAATTTACAGTTTTATTCTTATCTATATTATAGAGGATTTTAGTAAGGGTTTTGTTCAAATTTATTTTGTCGGATTTACATATCATTTTATTACTAAAAAAATGGTGTTTTTTTTTTTTCTGGTTTTTGCAAATTAGTGCATGTTTAATCAGATAACGCCCTCTTTTGCATTGTTGAAAAAAATTCTGAAAACTTGACACATTCAACATTTGATTTTCATTTTAAATTGCATGTACGAAAGTTTATTTGGTCAAGTTTCAGAATCTGAAGTTTCGTATAGAGTAGTTATAAAACAATATTGTCAAAGTACCAAACAAATTGTGGTTGATTTTGCTTATTCTTTTGATCAATGTTGTCTTTTTTGACTAAAACTAGTACAAACTGTTTTCATTCATTGAAATAAAGCTGAAATAAAATTAAATATTAGATATAAAAAAATGTAAGAATGAGAAATGTTGCTAATTTGAAGTGCTAAAATGACCAAAACCATAAACTAATAAAAGCATGTAACAAAAATACTAAAACGTTAACAAAATTAAAACAAACTTAAAACAAATGAAAGCTAATTCAAAATGTTAACCCTCAGAGGTCGGAGATCACGCCGGCGTGATCTGCTCGCTTTTTTCCTTATGAGTTGAATTGAGACCCAAAATACTCTTTTGACTTTGATTTTACAAAACAAGTTTCATACATCAATCGATTCTGTTAAATGTGTATTATTTTTGTGTATACTCAAAATAAAAACAAAGTGTTGTGCTTTTTGCCAAATAAAGAAAAATAAACGTGATGCGAGTTCTGCCTTCTGTCTGTCAGTGTAGTCCATTCTGAAACGCGTCCGAAAATGAACTGTAACTCAGCGAATACTCAGTCAAACAGACATACAGATACACAGACATGAAGCTTGAATTCTATGCTTTTAAATGAGGTAATTTATATAAAAAACAAATATTCTCATCTTGTGAAATCTGTATTAAAAGAGAGCGATCCCAGTCGAGCTCATTAGAGCTAATTCAAAGGTAATGTGACTCCGCCCACGGAGAGCGCGTGCTATTCAAACGCAAACTACTGAGGCAATCCAAGCAAACCTGTGAACGCCCCCATCTCAGCTGGAGAAAACAAGTTTATTCAGATCATTGTAGCCTACGTGTTTACACCATCTGGCAGCGCTGTGAGAAATAATAATAATGGAAAATCTACCTCAGAGTGCGGGTATTGCAGGAGAGAGGATCCGAATATGTAGTAAGTTTTTTTTCCTTCTCAAGTTAATCGCGTTTCTGTGAATGAATGAACGGAAGCCGCAGAGATGCGCGCTGTTTACCACAGCTCGCAAAAAGACAGTTTAAATTTAAATTGCGTCTCTGTGTGAATGAATGATGATGTTTTAGCAAACTGTATTGCTATACTGAGTTGAGTAAAAATCGACAGAAATATGTTGAAATAAAATGTAGGCTATTTGTATAAGCAACGTTTTAAACTGAAAATTAACATTTATATGCCCTAATATTTCATAAATACAACGTTACAGTCAGGCGTTTCTGTTTGTGTATGAATGTTTCGGTTTTAGCAAACTGTATTGCTACACTCAGTAAATATCGACTAAAATATGTTGAAATAAAATGTATTTGTATAAGCAACGTATTAAACTGCAAATTAACATTTATATTTCTTATAATAAAAATGAAAGACCTATGTTACAGACATATGAAAGACAACATTTCGTTGATTAGTTTTGGATAGATTATACATTTTAATGTAAAATATCTGCCACCTCAAATAAGCTTTCAAATAAGTTTTCCAATATTTGCCTATGTTAAATATAATATGTTTTGTCAAAAATAAAGTTATCAAATAATCAATCAAATCCTTAACTTTGAAATATGTATGATAAAATGTATACTTTAGTTTTTACAAAGAAAGATTACACTTGAATTGTTGTTGTAATTGTAACCTTTTTAATAAAAAAATATATTTACAAGGTAGATGTAAACAAACTATTAAAAGGTAAATATAAGCCTTTTCTTTAAATAACTTTTATTGTGTTTTATTATTGACAAATTTGGGGAGAGGATAAATATTCCAAAACTGAAAATACAGAATGAGAATTAACTGCAAAATTACTAGACATGTTTTCCTTGGATATTATAGGCCAAATTGCAAGCACAATATGAGGAAAAATAAAAAAGAATTGAGATGCTTCCAACTGTTGCTCTTGCATTCTTGTGGCTCAGTGACTCACCTGAATGAATGGCTAATTAAGTATGCGGCCCCATTGTCTCCTAAGGTGTGAACCACTACATATACATGACCGTTGACGCCCACTCCGCATATGGCCTTTCCAAACAGAAAGTGCTTTGCAAAATTCAAATCAATGTATTGTGTTATGTGAATGATAAGGCAGGGTGATTTTCACTTTATTTTGAAGAAAAAACACTAGGCGATGACATCTTTTAGACAAAAGTCTTATTGGCACATATTTAGAATGTGTTTTATGGCCTTATTTCAGAAACTTTAGTTTTTAGTTTTTTCAATAACCATGCATAAACATTATTCTCTCAAAAATGCAGACATGTACATTCTTGTTGCTCACATTTCATGGTAGCCCTGTTTGTGCTAAATAGTGTGTAATTTTTTTTTTCTATTAACATGTTTATAAGCAACTGAAAAAAGCAAAAATGTCAGGGCATGTCAGAACATCTCAAGGACCCCAAAAACACCTTAGACCCCAGAGGGTTAATAAATAATAATAATAATAGTAGTAATAAACTTATTCTATAGTGCCTTTAGAAGTTAAATTTCACAAAATAAGATAAAATAAAAGAGAAATACAACAATATAAAAGAAAAGCATTCATAAAAGAGAAGTACATTCAAAATATACAATACAAATATAAAATGTTATCAAATGTTATAAAATGTCATCACTTCAAATTAGCCACATTTCTCATTTAAGTGTTTTAAGTTAAAACAATTTTTTATTTTTTTAAGCTTTATTTCAATTAATAAGCAGTTATTTTTTTTTTTACTAGTTGTAGTTTTTAAAATGACATCTTATAATACAATCAAAAGTTAAAACTGTTTGCCACACTGGGATTGTAATTCACGTGTTTCCCTTGAGATTAATCTCGAACTCTTTCCCGTTGTAAGATGGACGGGCCGTTTCAGGACATCGAGCTGCTGAAGAGTCGTCCGGCACACATGACGGTGTTCATGAGATACGTGTTCGGTCAACTCCTGGACCCCAACCCGCTGGTCAGTGCTGCTTCAGGAGCTTTACATGAGCCGTATGAATAAACCATCAGTCCTCACGTGTGTGTGTGTGTGTGTGTGTGTGTGTGTGTGTGTGTGTAGCTGTTCTACCTGTGTGTGGAGGCGTACCTGGGCTCCAGCCCAAAAGACGCGCGTTCTCTCGCCCCTCAGATCTGCTCACACTTCCTGGACCACGATGCCGTGAGTGTCCGGTCACACACATGATCCAGCCGACTCAGATGCTCATCTGATTATTAACTGTCCATTTCTGATGCTCTTTCACAGCCTCTGAAGATTAAAGTCCGCGAGGAGTTTCTGACTGATATAGGTGAGATTCAGTGCTGTTTTCAGAAGGGATGAGTCACAATTTTCCAATATTCGATTAGTTGATTTAATTATAGAATATCGAATTGGTTGTACGATTATTATCTAAACATTTTTTATAAAAATCCCCATGTTTTCGGTGCTGATGCGGTTCATGTAACCAGAGGGTGACGCTGCCACAAAGAACCGACAAATGATTAAGAATGTGTCAAATATAGCAAAGACAGATTTTAATTGTTTATTAATATACTAGTGTTTTCTGTGTCAGTGTCGGCTGCAAAGACGAAGTTGACGATGCTGACTTGCCATCTATAGAGAGAAAAGCACATTTCATACGGCTTACATAAGCAGAGAGTTGCCCATTTCTTTTCGTTTTGAATTGAATAGAAAAGTAGATATTTCAAGCTTTCTTTATATACGTTTCTCATGCCTGTGAAGTAGCCTATACGCTGAGTTTCGGTTCATTTATAAGAAGAGCTCCAGTTCACGAGCAATGCAAGTGATCACGTCGGCGCCTCCACGTCCTGATTATATTCTGCTATATTTGCTTCTTATTTATTAATCAATTTATGAACATTGATTAAAATTAAAGGGGGGGGTGAAATGCTCATTTTCACTCAATCTCCTGTTAATCTTGAGTACCTATAGAGTAGTATTGCATCGTTCATATCTCCGAAAAGTCTTTAGTTTTATTATATTTATAAAAGAAAGATAGGCTGTACCGAGTCTTTCCGGAAAAAAACGAGCGGCTGGAGGCGGGCCGTGTGGGCGATGTGCTAAAGCTGTGCTAACGCGCCGAGCTAGTAACGTTAACAACACACAGATACATTTGTTCACCAGTTTTACTCACCGTCCGGTTCCAACGCACGACTGCAGACCTTTATCATTGTGACTGCTCGATCCTTAAGCATTAGACGATCTGCAAATCCGTGATCTGGGCTTTGTTTATAAAACAATCATCATCGAAATGCAGGGAAACAGTCTTGCTCAACTCGTTTTTGCCCCGGAAAAACAAACTGCATCCACTATTCCCTTAACGCTGGGTTCTTTGGGAATCTGTGCAGGTTTGTCTTGCCCTGGCAACCAAAAACACACTTCTTTGGTGACACTGACTTCCCTAAAGCCGAGCAGAGCGCTTAGATAAGGTACTGCTTTCGCTCTCTTGCTCTGGTCTACGAGTGTGCGCGCGCCCGCGATCTTACCGGAGAAGTGCCCTTAGGACCCATATAAGGAAATTCCATTACATCTGACGTCACACATGCCCATACTCGAACAAAACTTTCCGAAACTTGTGACAAACCGGAAGGACAATTTTTGGCACAGAAATACTCCTTCAAACGTACAATTTAATTTTTGAAACTTTGTCCATGTTTAGCATGGGAATCCAAATCTTTACCAGTGTAAAAAACTCAGTATGCATGAAATAGCATTTCACCCCCCCTTTAAGATATAATTCATACAAAACAAAAATTAACTTTAAAGAAAGGCTTTCTACAAAACAAAACTTACTGAAATGGTCAAAATCATGCCTGACCCACTCCATATGTCTCCCGATATACTGTGCATCTAATGATCCTATCTTACTCATGCTGTTCACTTCTCACATAATCAACATAGATAAAAAAAAAAAAAAAAAAAAAACATATTATTTAAACATAAATATGAAAATAAATGCGTTTTCTTTAATGACTACAACCCGTATAGACAGTAAAGTACAGAGACATGTAATGTCGGAGTGGGATTTGAGCGAACCCCGTTTTACCGGTGAGCAATTATAATCGAAAAATTCCCAGCGATCATCGAATATTATTTTTGCTTGAAATGCCCATCCCTAGTTTTCCGAACTCTTGAACAGAAAGCGATGGCAGTGATGATGATGATGATGATGATGTGTGTGTGTGTGTGTGTGTGTGTGTGTGTGTGTGTAGAGAATCGTCTCCACGCGCAGGAGGACATCCGAGGGCCGCTCTCTGAGCTCCAGCAGCAGGTGCTTCCAGACATCCAGGACCAGCTTCAGGACTACAGGTGTGTGTGTGTGGGACTTTCACATCCAGTTTCACTTTATTCGCCAGCCTGGAAGGCGTGCTGTCTAATGCTAACCAATCAGACCTCAGGAACCAGGCTAACCAGTCAGGGGTGTGTTTCCCTTACAACGCCGTAACTCGCTGCTTCACTGCCATAGTAGTGCATCGTTGAAGAAATCATCTAGCTAGTCACGACTGTTTCCCCAAACCACATTGTCGTAAATTGGTCGTTCAACCATGTTGGTTAATGATGTCACTTAGGTGTTGGAGTAATAACTTCTTTTAATGAATCTGTTTGAGATTGAATTAACGCTAGATGTTTTGCTATAGTACAGTCATGTCATCTGAGGACTATTTCTCATTTTTCTCAGTTATTTTGCTTTATTTCCAGATTAAATCATAGACTCGTTCTTACACACTAGAGCTCGTTCACACATGCGCCCTCTTCAAAAATCTCTTGACAAACTAAAAGACGTAAATGACATTTGTATGTATTCTAAATAAAAGACACAGGTTGCACTGAATGTCAGATTGCTTATTTTGCTCAAGATCAGGATTTATTGAGTCCACATGCCAGGCAAACTAGAGACTCTTCTTCTAACCACAGGTCGAGATCTGTCGCTCCAAACACACAACTATGTGATGCTGTCTGCGAATGTTCGTTGAACTGCTGATAACGACGGAACTTGCGACCATAGTTTGCTAACGATGCTTTTGGGAAACACACCCCAAAAATGAAGAGAAATATATATTTTTTTAAAGTCAGGGTGGTCATTGGTTTCATGATCGATCGTTGCTGTCACGAGCGAGTACTCGATCGCTCCTGCCTATCCCTAAATCAGTTCTCTTTCACAGTGTTGTTGGTTGTAGTTGTGTGACACCAGTCCCACAGGTGTGTGTTGTTCATGTGTTTATGTGTTGTGTTGCTGCAGGAATAAGCAGACGATGGGTCTGGGGTCTCTGTTTGGAGAGAGTGACCTGCAGCAGTTAGACGGAGACCCAGCGAGAGAGAGACAGGTGGTGGACAGACAGGTGCTGGCGCTCTGGGAGATCCTGTGAGTTTCCCTGCCTCAACTCAACCCTGACTCCGGCTTCACGTCATTCACCACTGAAGACTATTATAGACACAGAGTATTTTATATATAATAATTTAATTTTTATTTTTATTTTATTTTTTTATTAAACTTGATAATAACAATAATAACTTAGCAATAGCATTTTTTTTAATTAAATACTCTTAAATATTTTTTTATTGTACACTATAGTAATAATACTATTATGCTGTAATATAAAAACTGAGTAATAGCAGAAGCGTAGTTTTTCCCGTTATTCTGGAGCTAAAACTGGGTATATATTTATATATTAAAGAACTACAAACTGACACTAAGGCATGAAGCATAATAAGAGTCCTCTTCAAACACAGGGGACATTATCCTCCTGCGGGACAAAGAGGAATGGGACACATGTTTTGTCACCTTTTTACACCTGATGAGTTTGTATCGCTGGTTATCGGCACTAGAGTCTGTAGGAGACATGTACTTTAAAGCAGCTGGAAATGTATCTAGAAGCCCCCACACACACACACACAAATTTAGCACTCTCCAGCACAGTCAGGTCAGGTGATGTGGGAATATCATTGCAACCAGCAGGAGTTACAAAGGTCCCGCAAACACGACACGCCTCGCTGTAGACCTGCTCACGTACAGGCAGAGCTGAGGGTCACATGACCCAGGCAGACGCAGAGCAGGTCACATGACAGCTGTACACACAGCGTGAGGCGTCCCTCATGGCCGTGTCACAGGACCCTCGCAAACCTCACTTCACTTTTACGAACCGAGCTTTGTATCACAGTTCAGGTGTGTGTGAGTGAGTATCTTTATGCTATAATGTGTCGTCTTTCCTTGCAGATCAAAACATGAGGAGGACAGAAGGTATGAAACTCGCTTATATGGCTTGCAGTGATTCATGTGTCGAGATATAAAATATTATATTACGTAGTATTTACAGTTATGCTTGTGTGTGTGTGTGTCAGTTCTCCGCTAGCGTCTGCGGTTCATCTGTATCTCAGACACTCGGGCATTAAACTCAGAGACTCAAAGGTGTTTCCCGGCTTGATGTCCGAGAAGGAAAAGTGGCTCCCGTTCTTTCCCAAAGCTAAAAAGGTGAATTTTTTCAAGTGTTACTGATCAATGTGATTAATAAATAGGGCTGAATGATAATGTTTATATTAATGTATTATATTATATTAAAGTTTATATTCCAAAAATGAAAAGACTGTCATCATTTACCCGTCCTCAAGTTATTCCAATCCTGTGTGAGTTTCTTTCCTCTGATGAACACAAAATAAGTTATTTGGAAGAATGCCTGTCACCAAACAGTTGCTGGACCCCATTGACTTCCATTAGTAGATGAATAAATACTATAGTACTTCTCCTACTGTGGAAGTCAATGGGGTCCAGCTACTGTTTGGTGACAGGCATTCTTCCAAATAACTTCTTTTGTGTTCATCAGAGGAAAGAAACTCACACAGGATTGGAATAACTTGAGGACGATAAATGATGACAGACTTTTCATTTTTGGGTGAACTATCCCTTTAAATAACGTACAGTGACTGTAGTCTTACTGTAATAACACTTCATATGTTCATGAACAGCTGAGCAGCGCAAAGAGAGAGAAGGACGGAGAAGACAAGAAACGAAATCCCATACTGAAGTACATCGGGAAACCCAGGAGCACATCTCAGTCCAGTAAACAGACACACACACACACACACACACACACACACACACACACACACACACACACACACTGACGCACACGCACACACTCTCTCACTCTCTCTATCTCTATCTCTCTCTCTCTATCTCTCTCTCTCTCTCTCTCTCTCACACACACACACACACACACACACACACACACACACACACACACACACACTCACACACAAACAAAAACACACACTCACACAGACACACACACACACAGTTGTTTCACCTTTTGTTTGAGACTGTCAGTCATTCATTCATTCATTGTTTATTTCTTTGACACTGTTCTTTATATTATTTTCAGTTTGTTTTTCTCATATTTTTGTTTGTCGATGTTTATTCCTCCAGCGTTCCATGTCCCGTTGTCCCCCACTGAAGGTAGACGCCCTCCTCCTTCACATTTTCATTTACTCGTTTGAGTTACAAACCCGCTGAAATCACTTTTAGCATGTTGTGTATCCGATGAACACATTAGTTCTGTAAAATGCTCCTGTGTGAGCCGGGATATTGACGAATCGTCCGTGTTTTCGTCCACAGTTCGTCCCGGCAGCGTGAGGAACATCATCCAGCAGTTCGAGAGTAACGCAGACTCCGTCGAGGAGGGAGACGTTGAGGGACAGAGATTGTCTTCCAGCAGCTTCGGAGAGGACAGCATGGACAGGTGTGTGCTTTATTCACACTATACACACTATACACCAGGGCCGGAGTGGGGCCACTTTTCAGCCCGGGAGTTTCAGGCCCAAGACCGGCCCACTTTTTCCATGGTGGAATTCTAAATTAGCACTTTTTCTAAATTGGATAAATGAAGCAACAGTTCAGCTCTTACTATTGTGTAGTTTGTATTAATAACAAATAATGTAAAGATTAAATAATAATTCACTTAGACTTTATAAGCAATTGCAACTTTATTTCATACAATTCAGACTTTATATTTCGCAATTCTGACTTTATAACGCGACTTTATATCACAATTCTGACTCTATATCTTGCAGTTCTGACTTTACAAGCAACTGCAACTTTATTTCACGCAATTCTGACTTTATAAGAAGCAATTGCGACTTTATTTCACACAATTCTGAATTTATATCTCGCAATTCTGACTTTATAACACACAATTGCGACTTTATATCACGCAATTCTGACTTTATATCTCTCATTCTGACTTTATAACACGCAATTGGGACTATTTCACGCAATTTTGACTTTATATCTCGCAATTCTGAGAAATAAAGTCAGAATTGCAAGATGTAAACTCGCAATTGTGAGTTAAAAAGTCGCAATTATCTTTTAAAATGTTTTATTCTGTGGCGGAAACAAAGCTTCCATACCTCCTGGCCTCTTCCTCCCATCCATCCTCCCTGACGTGTACCGTTTACGGTAGAGCCGGCCCAGCTATCGGTAGGCGCCGGCGGTGCCGCGGTAGCCCACCTGAGAAAACGTTTTGGAAAAGACGGACTATGGACCCAACCAACTCTATAGGAGGGGAGGGGAGAACTCCCTTACATGGTACAGGCCATGCAGAGGCTGCGCGCTGCGGTGTCAGAATGTGAAACGTGTGTAGCTAACTAACGTGACATTGAAATGTGAAAAAAAAAAACCTTTCCTCGACCGGCCCAAAAGTGAAGCGGCCCACCGGGAATTCTCCCGATTCTCCCGATTCCCCACTCCGGGCCTGCTATACACACATTCACACAGAAGGGTGAACCAGTGATTCAATGACTCGTTCATAAGGAGAGTCGTTCACCTCATTCCTGAATGAATCAGCCGTTTGAATGAATCAAATGAGTGAATGATTCAATGACTCACTCGTTTAGACGTTTACCGCCACCTACTGGCAGTTTGAGTTTCTCATTTAGAGGATCACTTCAGTAAAACAATTATTTCAATGAAAATTGTGTTTATTTACATTTACTCACAAGCCTGTCTGAGTTTTTCTTTTGCGGGACACAAAATAAGATCTTTTGAAGAATTTTGAGAACCAAACTGTTTTGGTCTGTAAATATATCTAAATACCAATTCATATATTAATGAGTTTGTGTAATAAATTCTGTGTTGAATCGAATCAAATATTTATTTCTAAATATACTTCTTGTAATGTCTATTTGATGCTTTTCTCATTTAACACAATAATGACTTTATATGATCGTTTGGGGGTCATTTCTCAGCCAAATTTAATTTGTGATTAATTCGGTTAATTAATCGGCACATCAAGTAATTATTTAGATAAAATGTAATCACTTGACAGCCCTAATTGTTACATTACATTGTTATAAAATTTTCTTTTTGTTGGGAAGTTGTTGCATAATGTGTTCATGGAAAATTTTTTAACAACATCAATATTTAAACAACATTTATATTAAATGCAAATAATATGAGTTTTTTATATACGTAGTAATAATAAAATAATTAGTACATTGGTGTGTTTAATGGAGTTTAATCTCAAGATGTTTTCCTGTCAGGTTTAATGATTTGATGTTTGTTTGCTCTCTGGTTCTCAGTCCGACCATCTCGGTGCGTTTGGCTCGCAGCGAGTCTCTGAAGGCTCAGGGGGAGGGGCGTCGGCGAGGAGGCGGGCCGGGGGCGGAGTCTGTCCCTCGTTCGCGTAGCGACGTTGACATGGAGGACTGTGAGGAAAGGGAGGGGCCGGGTCTGAGACCGTTACATCACAGCGCCTCCTCTTCAGCCTCCAGCAGCTCCGCGAGGTACGAAACTGTGTGTGTGTGTGTGTGAGAGATGTGAGGTGTGACAATTCTGGAATCGAATACTTGAGGTCAGGAATCAGATACTTGTAATAAAATTACAAATTTAATTCCTCTTATCGATTGCTTTGTGAGTATTTCAGTGAGTTTAAACGACTCGTTCGCAGTTTTCTGTGCACACGTGTATCAGTATATTGGATCCGTGCAGCTCTTAAAGTGACAGCAGCCTCATATTCCTGCTCTCTATAATAACACTAATCAAACAACAACAGACAAAGAGAAAATCACTCGTTCTTGACTGAATAACTTTTATAACTAAGTTTTGAAAGTTTCTAACTTCATTTGTCTGATTATCGTTGTTCCAGGTCGCTGGAGAACCCGACGCCGCCGTACACGCCTCGCTCTCAGCGCAGGTGACGTCCCTTAGCCGCACATGCTCCGCTTGCTCTGTGTCTCTCTCTGACTCTCCTCGCTGTGTCTGCAGGCTCGTGGACTCTCCCGTGGCTCTGCTCCCGGACGCTCCGGCTCTCGAGGAGGACGTGATCGACTCGCAGAACTGGCAGGAGACGGTGGACTCGCACGTGCTGACCTCACTCTCCTCGCGAGAGATCGACAGACAAGCCGTCATCTACGGTACACGCCTGCACACACACACACACACACACACACACACACACACATACACACATACAGCTTTTACACCACGTGCACTGATGTCATGCTCTGGTGGAAACCTGTTTGAAAACAGTCATTTTGCAGTTACGTTTGTGGTGCCGAAATCTATAAGCATCCAATTTAGCCAGGTTCAATACAATTCAAGCATCTGTGGCATGATGGTAATTACCACAGTCATTTTAACTCGATTTTTGGGCAGTTATAATGATAAATTGTTCTAAGCATTACGGTACTCACTGCTTTGAAATTAATTCAATAAAAAAAACGATAACTATATTAGCGTTCACACCCGCAGACTGTGCTTGTTTTAAGTTAATATCCTATATTTTATTTTAAATATCATGGTGTGATGCATGCAAGTATACAAGAAAAATAATTTTGGTTATGAAAAATCTGAACATCAAACAAATTCCTGCATCAAAAAGACAGATTTCTACAAGGTTGCAGCTCAGATTACACACTTGTTTTCCAGGAAAGAAATCATAAAATGATTTAGGAAAGATTAGAGCAGCGCTAGCATGAATGAGCATGTTGCTACCATTTTAGCACATTGCTTGCATGACAGATTTCTTCTTTTAAACCCTTGACATTCATTTGGTGCTGTATATTTGCATTAATGAAACTGCATTATTTTTATTTGAATTTTATTAAAAAAAAAAAGACGATTACATCAAAATCATTTTCTTTGCTAATGGACATTATGCCACAATTACTACGACAGAGCTGAACTTGTACTGAGCCTTGAACATTTATATTTATTTATGTATTTGATCACGCTTGTGTTCAGCACTATTTAATGTGTGCGTTTGACAGGCGGTCAGAATGTGACATTTATTTTTAATAGCAAACAACTAAACTAAATGTGTGCCTCACGTAAACCTTCACTGAAATGACTGAATCACCAAACAGACTGACAAACAGTTTAATAAATAGGTTGCTCAACATCTTTAATATGTGTTTTTATGCCTGTGAATATGTCAATAAGTATATCAACAGTGTGTTCACAGATGTCTGAAATATCAATATCCGACTTCCTACAATTAATAAGCAGCCCAGGGTGAAGCATAAACTGTGTGAAATACACGATTACCCAGGGTTACTTTTCACTCGGATGGCCTGTGATAACAAGCCGTCTGTCAGGTGTGTGTGTGTGTGTGTGTGTGTGTGTGTGTGTGTGTGTGTGTGTGTGTGTGACTCTGTAATGATCAGTGTTCCTCCTCAGGCTTGAGAAATGAGCTTTCTGACAGTCCCAGACATGCCTGTCTCATCAGCGTTAACCGTCTGTTTAAAGATGAGACGTGTTTGAAAACCATGCCAATCACCGTCATGTCTGATCTCAGACGGCCCGAAGCCTCAGACTGCAGTGTGTTCATGGGGAAACTGGAAGATGCTTGTTTTTAGTTGAACATTTACAGGAAACTGTAACCCAAATCTAAAGCTGTTTTGAGACACACACGTCATGACAACTCAATACTGGCTGTGATTACACTGTCACACCCTTAAAAGATTGGTGTATTTTATATGGCACCTATTTACAGTATTGTCTGTTTGTGTAACCAGTCTTAACCAGATCTGTTATTGGTGTTTAATTAATGCTTTACACTAGCTATGTTTCTCTTGAGAACAACACTTTGCATTTGCATTGCATTAAGAAAAACTCTAGATTGGAAACATGATCCTTCAGAAATCATTCTAATATGCTGATTTGCTGCTCAAGAAACATTTCTCATTATTATTATACATTTTGATTCTTTGATGAATAGAAAGTTCAAAAGCAGCATTTGTCTGACATGGAGTCAGTAAGATTTTTTATTTTTTTTTGGAAAGAAATTAATATTTTTATTCAGCAAGGATGCATTAAATTGATCAAAAGTGACAGTAACCACATTTATAATGTTACAATATTTAAATATTCCATTTCAAATAAATGCTGTTCTATTGAACTTTCTATTCATCAAAAAATATACACGTTTTCAACATTGATAAATGTTTCTTGAGCATCAAATCATCACATTATAATGATTTCTGAAGGATCACGTGACACTGAAGACTGGAGTAATGATGCTGAAAATTCAGCTTTGATCACAGGAATAAATTACACTTTACTATATATTCACGTACAAAACAGCTGTTTTAAACCATGATAATATTTCACTAAATTACTGTTTGTTTTGTATTTTTAATCAAATAAATGCAGCTCTGGCGAGCAGAAGAGACTTTAAAGTGCATTGAAGAGTACATTAAAAAAACTTACCGGTCCAAAACTTTTGAACCGCAGTGTAATTGATATTCAAATTCGCAACTTTGAATGGAAACCGCTACTGTCCGGTCCTATTACGGGAAAATACAGGGGAAATTACACTACATGTATCACACATCACATGATATCAGCATGCATACTCTACACATAATCATGCATACTCTACACATAATCATGCATACTCTACACATAATCATGCATATTCTACACATAATCATGCATACTCTACACATAATCATGCATACTCTACACATAATCATAACAACCTTTGGATTAAGTGTATAGTTTAGCTGTATTATCTTAGTCTAGGACGGGTTGCATGTAAGCCCACCGGTATACAGTAGTTACCGCAGTATATAGTTGTAATTTTCCTTTTGTAAGTGTTTTTCTAGATGTTATCCATGTTTAATGTCTCAATGAAATTTAAGCAAACAACCAAATAAGGGATTTTAAGAAAAAAAAAATGCAGAAAAAAATGTTCACATAGGACACTATTAAAGGGGCACTGTGTAATATTTAGGAGGATCTGTTGACAGAAATGCAGCATCATGTACACAACTGTGTTTTCAACCTCACCACTAGATAAAAATTACACGATTACCTTTAACACGACTGTGCATGAAACATTCAGACAATGTGTGCTCAAAGCCCTGACCTGCTGTGATTTCTCATCTGTGTCCCGTAGAGCTGTTCACGACGGAGGCGTCTCACCTGCGCACGCTGAGGGTTCTGGACCAGGTGTTTTATCAGAAGATGCAGAGCGTCCTGAGTCCAGACGAGCTGTCCTGTATCTTCCTCAACCTGCGGCAGGTCTACGAGCTACACGGTCAGTGCTCGCGCGTTTCTACGAGCTACATGGTCAGTGCTTCACGACTGAAGCGTGGTGTCGCGACGCCTCCCCTCATTTGTACGTTGATGGGCGTTCCTCATGTTTACCACTATGGGCGTGGTTTTGAGCCAGCTGTCTCTCATGATTCCCCCAGTCTCCATGTGCTCTTCTTCTATTGGATAGTTGCGTTGCGTTCAATGGCTTCATTTGCATAAAGATGACGCGCAGCATTTTTTCAAATGCAGCCCCAAAAACACATATATATATATATATATATATATATATATATATATATATATATATATATATATATATAAAGTTTAAATATAATTATAAATATGCACTGATAAATCATTTTAATATTGCAATTTTTCTGAATTTTTTTTTTGTCCATTTTGAATCTATGATGTACTAATGTAGTTTTCCTCTCCCAGCGAGTTTATGTGAGTCCATGAGGAAGCGCAGGGAGTCTCCCATCGTTCAGGGCATCGGGGACATCATGCTGGCCAGAGTGAGTGTGTCCCTCCTCAAATACAGTGCTGCTGTTCGTGAGGCACACGAGTCATGCAGTGTGTGTGTGTGTGTGTGTGTGTGTGTGTGTGTGTGTGTGTAGTTCGAGGGAGAGGCTGGAGAGCAGTTTGAGGAGCAGGTGTCTCACCTGTGCAGTCAGCAGAGTCAAGCGCTCGAGCTCATCAAGAACAAGCAGCGCAAAGACCCGCGGTTCACACACCTCATACAGGTAACACATGATGAAGATGAGGATGAGGATGGTGAAGGTGATGTCGAGTGTATCATGTGATGTGTGTGTGTGTCAGGAGTGTGAGGCCAGTCCTCACTGTCGTCGGTTACAGCTGAAGGATCTGCTGGTGTCGGAGATGCAGCGCTTGACTAAATATCCCCTGCTGCTGGACAACATCATCAAACACACCGAGAGTGAGCGGAACACACACACACACACACACACACGCGCACACACACACACACACACACAGAGTTATCATGTGATCTGTACATGCAACGTCTTAGATTCAGGCTAAACCAAGGTGTGTGTGTGTGTGTGTGTGTGTGTGTGTGTGTGTGTGTGTGTGTGTGCAGTGTCCTCTCCTGATCTGCAGCAGCTTCAGAGAGCTCAGGTGTGTTGTCGAGGGATTCTTCAGGCCGTGAACGAGGTCGTCAGGGAAACGGAGCACCGACACCGGCTCAGCCAATACCAGCGCAGGCTCGACCTCACGCCTCTCGAGAGACAGGCCAATCCCGTCGCAGCGCAGTTCAAGGTCCCGCCCCTTTCTGTCCTTCACCCGTCCCGTACGCCTCATTAACGGCGGGAACATCGTTGGTCACGCTGTGGTTTCTCTCTCCTCCTCACAGAATCTGGATCTGACCACGAAGAGGATGATCCACGAGGGGCCGCTCACCTGGAGGTTCAGCAAAGACAAAGCCATCGGTAAACCTGCGCAGATCAACACTAAATCATCATGATAATCAGAGAAAGACCAGCGCTAATGCATGCAGAGTTACTGTAGTAAACCGTCCTGATGTGCATTTAGTCCTGCGTTAATCCTGAAGATTATATATTTTCAAAGTTGACTTTAAACGTACAGTTTATATTAAAAATAGTATTCAGGGATGTGAATTTTTCATATTTTCAATGTCGCTTTTACAATACAATAATATTATCGCAAGATAAATATATGTATTTGTTGATTTTAATTTTTATAATTGAAATAATAAAAAATATGATTTAACATAATTATTACTTTATAATCATATTCAATGGAGATTATTATTATTTTTTATTATTGATTGTCATATTTATCTCTATATTTATATATTGCTTATTATATTATTTCATTTTAATATAAGATATTATAGTATATTTTTTAAACTACACAAATACATTTTAAAGTAAATGATCTGTAAAACGTTACATAAAAACATATTTCCAAACATTTTTCTATATTTTCTGTTTGAATTTTTCAGTACAATATTACATATGCTCTGTGTATATATATATTTTTAAATTTAAATTAAAAAAAATTATCTTAAATTATTATTATTGCTTTATAATCATGTTCAATGGGGAAAAACTTGTTTAAAAAAATATTTATTAGGGCCCAAGCCCTGAAAGGGCGAAGGCCCTATTGTTTTCGTAAGGATTTTTTTTTTTTTCTTTTTTTTTTTTCTTCATTTTTTTTTTGCCTTTTTGCCACTTTTGGGGTCCTTAACATGCTCAAAAACTCTTGAAACTTTGCACACGGGTCAGAACCCGCGGCCATCAGGCCCGGACTGAAGCTGGTACCTGGGCGTGGCAGGGGGGCTCGACAGCGCCCCCTGGAATGGGGTCCAAAATCTTGGTCCATATATCAAACAAGCTTGCATGTAATAATATGAAACTCAGTACACTTATAGATCTCATCGGGCCGAACAACTTTCGTGCTCTAAGTTTTACAAAAGCCCAACAGGAAGTCGGTAATTATACGTTGTTTGGAAAACGCATGCAATGGAATGTGAAATACTCCTCCTAGGGAATTCATCCGATCGCCGCAAAACTCGGTGAGAATGAAGTCAAGACATTGAGGATGAATTCTTGCGAACAGATTTTTGATATCTCGAACGGTTTGGCCGTGGCAAGGAAACGAATTTATGGCGAATAATGGGACACAGGAAGTGTGTTATAACTTCTGCATACATTATCTGATCTTGCTGAAACTTCAGCAGTGTGTTCGTTGTAAGAGGCCGATCACATGGATGTGACCTTTGTGAGTCAAAGTTATAGCGCCACCAACTGGCAACAGGAAGTGTGTCACTTTCAAAATGCTTTGAAATCACTCTCTTATTTTTACCCGATTTGCTTCAAACTTTATGTGTATAATGTAGACACACGGCAGATGTAGACCTGTGAAAGGATTATTGATATCTTAGATACTGTTGCCGTGGCAACGCATCAAACTTTAATATTCTTTTCGGATGCGTTTGAGACTCTTAGCATGCTTGAAATTGGATGAAACTCGACAGATACATCACATTTATTAGCCAGTAGACATGTGCAAAGTTTCAGAAACGGGCGTGGCAGGGGGACTCAACAGCGCCCCCTTGAACGGGGTCTGAAAACTTGGTCCATATATCAAACACGCTTGCATGAATTAATATGAAACTCGGTACACATATAGATCTCATCGGGCCGAACAACTTTCCCTCTGTCAAGTTTCACGCCAGCCCAACAGGAAGTCGGCTAATATGGGTTGTTTGGAAAACGCTTGCTGTGGAATGTGAAATACTCCTCCTAGAAAATTCATCCCATCCCCACCAAACTCGGTGTGCATGAAGTCAAGACATTGAGGATGCTAAATTGCGGACGGATTTTTGATATCTCGAACGGTTTGGCCGTGGTGAGGAAACAAATTTATGGCGAGAAAAGAGAGACACGAAGTGTTATAACTTCTGCACACATTAACTGATCTTGATGAAACTTCAGCAAAGTGTTTGTGGTAAGAGGCCGGTCAGATGGATGCAACTATTGTGAGTCAAAGTTATAGCGCCACCAACTGGCAACAAGAACTGTGTCACTTTCAAAATGCTTTTGGCAAAATGGGGGGGGGGGGGGTTACTTTTACCCACAGTTACAAAAATCAGTATATATATTGGTCTCATCGAGCCGGACAAGTTTCTAATTTACAGTCATTAGCTCTGACCAACAGGAAGTCAGATATTTTGGTTTGTATGTGGATTTATTTGCAAAATCGGCCTCTGAATTTTATATATATATATATATTTTAAAGTGACAAGACAGAGAATATTACTTGTCCGATATATATATATATATATATATATATATATATATATTACATTTATACATATAAATATATATATATATATATATATATATATATATATATATATATATATATATATATATATATATATATATATAGCTGCGAGCAGCGATGGAGGGCCCAAGCTGGTGACACCGCCACCACGGTGCCTTTAGTGCAACTAAATGCACCAGGGTGGCGGTGCCACCGGCTTGGGCCCGCAATCGCTGCTCGCAGCTATATTTAGGTATTGTATTTATTATTCTATTGATTATTTTACTTAATTTTTTTTTTTTTAAACTGTACATTTGAATAAATTGTAAAGCAAATGATCTGTAAAGAAAAAATATGTAAAAATGTATTTACATATATATTTCCATATTTTCTGTTTTTATTTTACGTTACAATATCGTTCATTTTTACAATATAATTTTATCTTTATAATTGACATGATATAAACATATTATTTTGAATTATTATTATTATTATGACTATTATTATCATATAGTCATATTGAATGGAAGGAAAAAAACAAAACAAATATATATATATATTTTTTTTGATTGCATGAAGTCTTTAAAAATGTAATGTGTGTGTGTGTGTGTGTGCAGAGATCCAGGCGCTGCTGCTCTCAGATCTGCTGGTTCTGCTCCAGAAGGGTCCCGACGACCGCCTCATCCTGCGCTGTCCGTCACGCTCGCTGGGCGGAGTCGGGGGCGGAGCTACTGACCTCAAAACACCCTTCTGTCCCGTCATACGCCTCGAGACTTCCCTCGTGCGCTCCGTCGCCACAGGTCAGAGGTCACACCTCATGCATTTACACTTGCAAGTGCATCCCAGAGTCTTCTCTAAATAAAACACTGAGGAGAGGCTTGCCGGAGGAGATAGAGACACGTTTCATCTCAGGGCTTTTCTCTCGCAGACAATAAAGCGCTGTATGTGATCAGCACGTCTGAGAGACAGATCTATGAGCTGGTGGCCGGGACCTCGTCAGAGAAGAACACGTGAGTCATTGGCTGCTTGTGTTTGATTGACAGGTTTGCAGCCTATCAGGGAGCTTTATTTATCCCTGCTGTCATTATCATTGGTGAAACAGGCCCTTTATATAAGCAGTCTATACTGCACATTAAACCATTTTATACAATGCTTTCCTAGTTCTTTTCAGTGCTATTATAGTTTTATATCATTTTACATTTTCTTTTCTTTTTTGTTTTTGTTCATTTTAGTAAAATTTTAGTAATTTCTTTGTGCTTTTGTCAATTTACTAGGTTTTTTTTAGATTGCTATATAGGTTATTTTTATTTCAGTTTAAGTTTTAGTTCATTTTAGTTTCTATTCATTTCCAGTTAATAATTTTAGTGCTTCAACTTAAACTCATTTCAAGTGTATTGCCAAGGCATACTTTCTTAATTAATTAATTAGAATTAATATTTTATTTTATTTCAGCTTCATTTCAGTTAACAAAAATGTTTATATTGTTAACAGTTTAACAATAACAACCCTGGTACTTTTATGAATTCATTGAGTAAACACAAGGAGAATGAAGTTAAAAAAAATCTCGACACAAGAAGTACGAAACGGTTCATATAGTTGAACACGTGCTCATACACTTCTGCAATACTGATGTTGAAATGGAAATCTGCTTTGATTGAGAGTGAGTCTGAGAGCTGAAGTTATTAGTGTTGTAATTGCCTTTGGATGGATGTGTGTTTGCTCTCGTGTCTCAGTTGGAAAGACCAGCTGGATAAGACAATCGCCTCCGCCACTGGGTCAGGACCAGCTAAACCAGAGTCACCAGTGCGGTACGTGAGCTCAGACCAGCACACACACACACTGAACACCACCGTCTCTCTCTCTTTGATCAAACTGTGTGTGTGTGCTCTGTTTCAGGTCCTCAGGTGTGTGTTCATCAGCCAATCAGCTCGGTGAGAGACGCCTCATATCTGGAGATTAAACAATCTGTTAATGAACACAATCATTTTAATAAATTACGCTTTACTATATATTAACATAGAAAACTGCTATTTTACATTGGAATAATATTTCACTATTTTGACCGTGGTTTTGATCACATCAGTGCAGCAGAAGAGACTTCTGTGTAAAGCTTTAACACATCTTAATGACCCCAAACTTCTGAAAGGTTGTGTATATAATAGTCAAGTCGACATTTATTTCTTTAGCACATTTGTGCTGTACAGTAAACCATTCAGCATTTAAAAAGCATGCAGTGTAAAAATATAAACACATCAAACAGAATACAATAAAAAATAAAATAAACCTTTAACTACCGTAATCTAATCAAAAGTCAGAGAGTTACAATTTAATACCAGTAAATAAATTACTTCTTCATTTCACACAATGTTTACTCTGATAAGGAGTGTTATTATTCATCAACAGATTTTGGAAAATATAATTTTCTTAATAAAAGTTCTTATTTGTGAGCATTTCATCCGTGAACATTATTCTGAGGATGTAAAATAATTATTTTTGTGATTTAAAATGTAATAACTCTCAGAAGTAAGGCCTGGGGTTTCCAGTTCTACAGTCACATAACAGTGTGTTATTTCCGGCTCTCCTGTAGACGTGTCTCTGTCGGAGTCGTCCGTGTCTCTGGAACGGGACTCTAACAGTGATGATGACTGTGCTCTGACGCCCACCACTCCCACCGACCAATCAGGAGCCAGCGTTCGGCAGGACGGGGACGGTTTCCTCCAATCTAAAGCTGGCGTTGCAGAAGCTGCTCTTCAGGATGGTGAGAGCGAACCCTAGTGTCTGCAGTCTTCACATAAACCGATTGTATCGTCACATTCACCTGTGCTTCATTACATCAGGGCTCAATCTGTTTCTGTTGGCCCAGTCAGGGGTGTGTTCAACGAGTCGGTGTTTCCCGAAACCATCGTTCTAACGAACATTCGCAAACAGCATCGCAGAGTTGTGTGTTTGGAGCGACAGATCTCGACCTGTGGATAGAAGCAGAGTCTCTAGTTTGCATGACATGTGGACTCAATAAATCCTGATCTTGAGCAAAATAAACAATCTGACATTCAGTCTTTTATTTAGAATACAAACGTCATTTACGTCTTTAAGTTTGTCGAGATTTAAAGTGTAGTTTTTGAAGTGTGTGTGCGTGTGTGAATGAGCTCTAGTGTGTAAGAACGAGTCTATGACTGAATCTGGAATTAAAGCAAAATAACTGAGAAAAATGAGAAAGTCCTCAGATGACATGACTGTAATATAGCAAAACATCTGGCGTTAATTTGTAGGGATGTCCCGATACCACTTTTTCACTTCCGATACCGATACCGATGCCGCAGCTTTGGCTATTTGCCGATACCGATATCAATCCGATATTTTTATTTTATTCTTGAACTAATACTACTAATAATAAAATATAATGGAAGCACTTTCCTCAATTAGCCACTTAAAAACATCTCACTCAAATGGAGAACAAATACTTCTCCAGTATATAGTCCACAACAACAGTTGATAATGAAAGACTGCCAGCCTTTATTCAAAAGACCTCGAGATATGTTTGGTAACCTGAATGAATTTAAAATTAATTCGCTATATTTCAGATCAATATATTTGTTTCCTTTAAATTTTAATTAACTTTAACTTTATTCTCATCTGAATTATAAATAATTTATTTCTGTATAAAATAATACTACTTTTAAAAACACATTTGATTTTCTTTTTTATTCAATGTAGAATGTGTAACTTAAAAATAAACAGATTAGTGCTCTAATTTAGGACAAGAAATGAAAATCAATGCAATGATGAATGTCCAAAAAGATGAGATCATTTTTGCTTTTAAACAGCGTGTGCGTGTGTGTGTGTGTGTGATTTTGGTTGGGTGACAGTTACAGTTTGACAAGAGTTTACAGTTTGACAAAAGCACAATGTTGGGTTTTACACAAATATAAGTAGGCTAAACACTTTTTCCAGTTGATGATGTCCTGTATGAAAATGACGGAGTTTTTTTGTTTCCACTGTTCGATCGCGCCCGTGCCTCTCTCTCTGACACACACACACACACACACACACACACACACCAGCATTGCAATCTTGACATCGCAGCCTGTTCATTTTGCTGCGTTCACACCAAAACGCGAATAGAGCGTCAAATTTGCGTCTATCGCGTCTAGTTCGATGCTTGAACAGTTTGAATCCATTCGCGCGTCCAAAGCGAATAGCACGCGCCGCGCGCGTATAATGATAAAGTGAGCGTTTGAAGCGATATAGACGCGCGTTCAGAGCTAAGGCGGGCTACAGATTAGGTGTCCCTAAAGAACCCGCATATGCGCGTATCTAACAGTAACGTTAGTTTCGTATTACATTAATTAATGTGCACGCGAGATTTATTTGTTTTTATACCGTGTATTCTCTGTGTAAATCCATGCACCGAACGTACGTTCAGTACGAATACGTACCGTTCCACCCCTAATGGGTATCGGATCATAGGTATCGGATAATTTTTTTTCTCCCCTCCGATATCCGATCTAGCGTTTTGGGCCAGTATCGGCACGATACCGATGCCGTGGATCGGATCGGGACATCCCTATTAATTTGATCTCAAACAGATTCAATTCAAGTAGTTATTACTCCAACACCTGCGTGACATCATTAACTAACGAGGTTAAATGACAAATTTACGACAATACGGTTTCGGGTTTTTACTTGCCTAGTCAAAATGCACAATAAGTAATTGTTAAGACCCATGTAACCTTGTAAACAGTGCTTTAAGAGTTTCAGGTAGATCTAACGTACAGAAATGTAATAAACTTATCGAACACTTCACTTCTGGATCAACTATAAATGAAATATAGATTCATCCTTATTAAAGCTACACACGTTATTCAGTCGAGAGCAGTGAGTGGTTTATGTTCGTCTTTTGTTGTTTGATTAACGTTAATGACCGACGGGAGCAGGTTTATTAGACTGCTGTCCCTTTAAGAGCTTACGCACATATTAATACATACTATAACAATATATAAATAATACATCAAATAAGTCTGACTTTGAAAAAATTTAA